>JAWWEE010000034.1:6241417-6312619 GCA_035221455.1 Xenops minutus | reverse complement strand
GGGCAGGGCCGGGCCGGGTCCCGCTCCCCGGGCAGGGCCGCGGGGCCGGGGCCGGGGCCGGGGTGCGCGGCCGGGCGGGATCCCCGGTCCGCGGGGGCCGAGCCGGGGCAGCCCCTTCCCCCAGCTCCGGGCTGAGGCAGGAGGCAGCGGCGCGGCCCGAGCTGGAGGGATGTCCAGCGCTGCTCTCACGGTACCGCGGCGGGGCCCTGCCAGAGCCCCCACACGCACCGGGCTGTCACTCTCCGGGCCCGCAAAGGTGTCTCCCGGTAGTACTTGCAAAACAACTCCCTGAATTTATGCCGTGTCTTGCGTGCCAGTCCGCTGGGGATTTTGGAGAGGTTTGTGAGCTCAAACCCCTTCGGAGTGAAGTGTCGGTGTTGACAGAAGGCTGCGTGCTTTCCTCGTGTGGCAAACAGGGGATGGCATGGCTGGGAGGTGTTTGCCCTGCCTGGGATGGATTCCCACAGGAATAGCTGTGCTCTGGCCCTGGTGAGGCAGGGAGAAGGAATCTATCGGGAAGAGCTCCCTTCAGCTGGGACAAGTTTTGCCCTCAGATGCATGGCTGCAGTTTTATTCCAGCTGCAGATTGTGTGCCCTGTCCGTGTCTAAATGTCATTAGATGCATTCATGTAGCTGATTGGTATCTAGAACAAAAATAAGCTGGAAAAGCGTGCTTTGAGTTAAAAACCACAGCTAGAACTTCACAACTGCCTTTCTGCGTGTGGTGTTGTCTTTGTGTTCGTGCTGCAGATTCTGTAGCAGCAACTTAAGCCTCATGTGCATCTTCACTTGGCCTGCTCTCCAGGGACTGTGTAGGCAGCAGATGGGCCCAGCCTTGTAACCGAAGGTTGTGGTGAAGTGAAAAGGTGTGGAAGTACTTTATTTGAGGTGTTTTTTTTGCATTTCTGCTTGGTTAATTTAAACAAATGTAGTATTTACATCTTAATCTCTGGCTGCCTGTGGGCAGACTGTCCTGTGCCTCTGTGTATCTTCAGTGGGAGCACAATTAGGAGCAACTGAATAAAAACTTTCAGCCTAAACCTTTGCAGATCACAGAGATTAGATCTATAACTTTCCTTATGTCTTTAAAGGGTGCGCCTTTTGATATGGGTATGTCTTTGAAATCTGTAGCAATTTAAAACACATCCAGCCATTGCAGGGAACAGGCTTCAGCTGAGCAGTTTGCAGCAGGGGTTCATTTAGGGACCCTGGTGCATAAGGCACTGCCCAGGGCCTTGGTAGTCCCAAATTTTATTCCCGTTTCTGCCCCTGACTTGGCCAGGTCACTTTGGCAACAGTTTCACCACCTGGAAAACAGACATTTGCCACCAGCTCCATTTGTACAGTGCTGTAAGTGCTGCCGAGGTTTGCAGGACTGCGTGACACTCACACGTTCCTGTCCCTGGGGCAGGGAGTGCAGGATGAAACCCAGTGAGTTTAGTCAGCCCCTTCTCACATCCCAGGGTTCCGGATCCTCCAGGCATCACTGTGTGCAGGGAGGCTCCATCACTCCTAATGGGCCTCCCTTTGGTCTGGAACCTCTCCAGAAACAGGGTCAGGAGAATTTCACTGTGTGTGCTGGAGACTCCGTGATCACTTTTGTTCCTTTGATTTCTGCACAGGCACACGAGGCCGTTCACTGTTGTTGTGGCGAGGTTGGCTCTTCCACACACCAGATCCAGGTGTTGTCCTTCCAGCCTTGCCCTCTCCTCACTCAGTTTTGGGATTTTTCCTTTACTGAAGGGACTAGAATGAGTTTAATGGTGCTTACAGGCACACGGAGGCATTGGAAGTTGGTGCTGTGGCTGGGAAGTTCAGCATGCCTGGGAATTGTGTTCTGTATGTTTATAGGAAAAACACTTTAAAACATTTTGGCTCTACAGGGTTTTGTCTTGGAGTTCTTAATGTCACTTTATCTCAGTACTTATTGGAAGTAGTTATTTTTCAGATGCATTTTCTGTAAGCTTTTCCTGCACCTAATGTGGGCTTATTAGATTTTGCATGAAATTCTCATTATTGTGGTGTTCTTCTCTTCCGAGTTTCTTTGGCTTAGGGCAAGGCAGAATATTGCAAAGTGATGTTGGGGGCAGGAGTGGATGGCTATGAGATACAAATGGTGTGATTTGCTTCTCCTTCCTAGTGCTCCATTCAGTCCCTCCATAAAGAGAAACCCAGCAGTTGTCTCTGGTTTTGAGAGCCCAGGTGCCTAAAGATGGCTCATGCAGGCAAACACTGATCCCTTGAGGGAAAGGAGGTCCCTTGCCATTCCGAGAAAGCCTTGGAAGCTCAAAGGTGCTGCTCATGTATAACAACTTTTAGAAACTGGAGCCTGCTGTTGTTTAAATGTAGGCACAGGGTTTATCTCTCCAAGCTGTAATGGTGGAATGTAAATATTTGAATTGATTTGTGAGTCATGTTGGATGTTATGTATTAGATGGTCTGGAAGGAAATTGAATAGAAACTCATTCATTTTTAAGTGAATTTCTGCCACAAATTGTCTTTGCATTTCATTGATTATTGCCTGAAGTTAAATAACAAACGAAAACGATGCAATGTTTAAACTGGCTTTTACTCTTCTTCTGGTGTGTTTTTTTAAACGATGGAACCTTCTCCTTGAGTTTCAATTATCTTACTTGGAACTTTTTGCTCCAAGCTTGTTTCATTATTGGTATTTCTTTAAGTACATAATGTATATTTGGGTTCTTTAAACAAATAAACCCACGGGACATCTGGTCTGTCATAAGGTGTTCTGTTTTTAATGAACCTGGTTTGCTTCCTCATGCAATGTGATGCTGGGAGCTTCAATAATTTAAGCGTATATTTTTTTAGAAATTATTGCAAGAGGTCAAAATGTCTTAGATTTTAATGTTGCTGCTTAAGTATCACCTGCCTTTTGTTTTGGTTCATCCTTACTGTCAGGAACTTCAATCCGTCTCCAGTCAGGAGCATGGGGGAGCTTCAGTCCCTTTGGAACTTCTGTGCCTTTTGTCTTGTCTCTACCAACATAATCTGATAAAGACTTGGGGAAGGAAGTGGTTGCTATCAAGTAGTGGCTCCTTCTCCATTATTTTGGGAAAATGAAGGAAGTGAGAGAAAACCCAGTATGTGTGCTCAATTTATAAACCACAAGTAGTATGGGACAAGTCTTACAGCTTTAACCTCTGGTGGCTGCCCAGCACTGCAAAGCCATTCCCTTGGTAAAGGTACCCTGGAGGAAAGAGCACCCTGGCAGTGACTTTGTCCTGCTGAATTTCTGCTCTGTGATCACTTAATATGTTTTTGTTTGGTTTAGGGTTTTTTGGGGGGGTTTTAATTCATTTGATATCTCTAGATTGATAAAACTGAAAGCAAACATTAGTTGGTTTACTTGGGAAAACAATATAATAATTATTGAACTTATTCTTTGTTTTAAGGAATAGATGTGTAGAGAGCAGACTTACTGAAAGCATAAATTCCTTCTCGATGGAGAAAGAGTTAATATGCATTCATGAGCAGGTAACTTGACTAGTGATTCTCTTTTTCAAATCTGAATAATCCGTAAGTAGTGTCTTTGCTCTTTGGGTTGCTCTTGCCAGATTAAATTTATGCTTTTTGCCACTAATACAATTACTTCAACTTACTGTTGAAGTAGAAGAGCACAATGAAAGTGTTGTGGCTGAAAACTGCTCTAAACAACCGAGCAGTCCATGTTTATTACCCCTGGATCTTGGGGCCGTTGGTAATAAAATCCAGACCGACCTGTAACGAGTATCTTGTCCATTCTGACTGGTAAGCATTCCTCTGTGCCAGTGTGTGACATGGCATTCTGCAGCTGCTGCTTGTGTATTGATTAATGCAGATGTCTGGTAAGAAGAGGGTGTAGTTTGACAATTTTCCTGTACATGGAAAATGGAAGACTTTTATCTGCAGAAAATCCTGGGATTCTGGAACCTCATTTAGTAAACTAGTGTTATAGGGAGAAAAAAAAGTATATCTGTATAAGTTAACCACTGGGTGCATCTGGACGTTGCTGCTGGGATTGAGGTGTATGAAATGAGTCCTATTTATTAAGAATTATCCATCAGAGGGAAATAATATTTACATGGCTCTTACAGGAGATGAATTTGACATGCCTCATGTTCACAGGTTACCGTGCTTTAAGTTTATGGGCAAATTCCATGGAAAAGCCCAAGTTTACAGGGTAGATCATTGTTGATGATTAGTTACCCGTGGAATAAGATCCCTTCCTGGATCACAGTTGAGCCATGTAGGAAACTATTTGTTGTTGAGGGCTTCATTTATTACCACTGCCTTCCCTGAGTGCAAAGTCCATACCCTTTTTAAGCTTCACATATAAAATAATGGCCTGTGACCTGACAACTTCCACTGAGGTGTGAGTTTTTAGGATTATAATAATTTGCGAAAATATCTACTCAGTGCTCATTTGATTGAACCCCAAATTTAATGCTAGGAAAAAAACTAAAAATAAAATATGATCCTGCTGTGTAAATATATGGGTTGTTTGTGTTTGAACACGTGGTCTTCAGTGCCAGTTCCCTTCCATGTCATAAAACAGAGGAGAGCTGAAAGCAGCTCGGAGTGACCAGAATGATCAGGAGTGTGAGGCAGCTTTTTGTCCAAGGAATGACTGGGTAGAGCAGGACTCTTTGGGCAAGGAGTGGGAGCACTGAGCTGGGGCCATGATGAATGTAGGTGGAGTTGTGAGTGGCAGAAAAGGGATGAATGTCAAGTGATTTTCCTCCGCTGTCCTCCTGTAAGAGAATTAAGGTGTCAAAGTAAGAGCTGGTGCAGATACACGAAGCAGGAGGTTCTTCACAGAGTCCATGGCTGAGCAGGGGGTCTCTGTGTAGAGGCTGTTGATGCTATTTATGGATCTGAGAAATGGCTGATTGAATTTATAGAAGAAAAGTCTGTTGAGGGCCTCTGACTCAAGAGTTCTAAGTTAGAAATTCTTTGGAACTGGAAGATTATCCTAGGAAGAAGCATTGTGTTCTTACCATTGTACAGATCCCTAGGGACTTAGCTAGTGCTGGTTTCTGAACACGGAGTACTGGGCTTGGTGACATTTTCCCTGGTGTTGCTAATTTTAAACTTTTATGGTGAATTTGTAGCTAAGTTAACTCTGGCTCTATAGGCAAAATAATTTGCTAAATTTCTTCAACTCCATTTGTGGATCTGCGAAAAATCTTTGCCCAGGAGGAGGGAAAGGGGTGATGTTACTGCTCCTGTAGAGTTGTGCTCTTAAGATAAGGCACAAATTGGAGAGGCTATGACAGTTATAAACATGTAGTAAAGGAAAGGAAAATTCTATCATGCCAGTAATTTTTGCACAGCAATGAGTACAATGACAGTTTTTTTGAATGTGTAGCATATCTGCTTTGCCTGAGTAATAACATTAGAGTTTACTGTTCCTTCTGATTTGCTGGGGGAGTTTTCTCTTGGTGCAAATGATACACAGGCAAAACAAGCCAGGTTCATAGAGACTTTGATAACTGAGAGAACCGGGCACAGCAAACTGAAGAAAAGTCCCAGCTAAGTCTCAGCTCGTGTTTGATGAGGTCTAGAGGACTTGGAAGGAATGTAAGTTGAGTGCCATCTTGCTGTACTTAAGGTCTTTGCTTGGCTGCCTGTAAAAATGTTAAGGGAAATCACATGTCAGAGTTGCAATATAAATCCAAATAAAAGAAACAAACTTTAAAACAAGTCAACATTGTATAAAGGTTGACATGAAGCAAAATGCACATCCCTCAAAAAGTATAAAAGAGTGGGTATTTGGACGAGGGTTTTATTAGCAGTTTAGTGTCCAGGAATTCAGATGCTACAGTTGGACATAAAACTTACTACTGGATAAATCCTCCAGGTTCCATAATTTATGTCTTAACATCTCGTGAAGTTACAGTGAAAGAGTTGACATATATGGGAAATTTATCAAGTCATCTTGATACATGGGCACTGCCTCTCTTGACTGTTTGATAAATTGCCTTATTTTATCCTGGCATGTGTGTGATCTTGCTTGCAGAGGCATTCCAGTTTGAAAGGGTTGGGGCTGCTGCCAAAAATTATTTGAATGTGGAAATCACATGTGTGTTCTTTCAAATAATCCTCAGTAGTAGCATTTTGAGCGTCGTTGAAATGCAGGGAGTTGCTGCTCCCCTCTCCCTTCTCCTCCTGCAAGGGTTAAAAGAGCTGTGAGCATACTGGATAGTGTGTGGGATCCAGGGGTCAGAGCAGGACAGGCTCAGGGGTTGTCTGATTTCCAAAGCTGTTCCCCAACTGTGTTATTTGTTCCAGAGTTTACATTTCAATAAAATCGTTAGCTTTCTTCTGAAAGATGTAGCATACGGAGAACTGAAGGATTTAAGAGCAATACTAAAGTTGGTTGGTCTTCCTCTGTCTATGTGGAAGCCATAAAATCAAAGCTAGTCTTTGGGTGGAAGAGTTTCATAACAACAGAATTTAAATTTGAGTCAGGTAATTGTGTGACCAGCAGATGCAGCCTGAGATTGGGGAGGATTTTAAAAAAGCAAAAACAGACACCAAAACAAAACTTGCTTCAGGTCATCAGCTAATGAACTGTAGAAACCTGGAAGAAATGCCTTGCTCAGATACAGTTTTGCCTCGTTGGCACTTGCTTTGTGGCAGTATTTTGCCTTGAGGTATTTGGCATATCCTGCTGGGGTAGGTGTCCTTGGTTATGGCTGGTTGGTGGGGGAATGGTGACTTCCCTCTAGGTTTCTAATGGACTGCTCTCAGCTCCTGCAGTCAGCTGGAATTCCTACAACCAGAGCTTTTAGAGCAGAAAAGGAGAGTTCTGGTGGCTCTGGCATTCCTGCATTCTCGGGGCTGTGAAACAACTCACTGTGTTGCTGCCTGTTCTCTCATTCCAGGAAAGCCAATATTTTCGGTGGACATTCACCCAGATGGGACCAAGTTTGCAACAGGAGGACAAGGTATGGCCTGGGATAAAGGGCAGAGTTTTGGGCTATAATAATGGTCTGGTGCCTTCACAGCACTTTAATCAGTTTGACCCGTTTAAAGACATCACTTTTATCTCTAAGAAACAGATGATTATGTAAGTCATTAAACTGTATTGAAAAGTGCTGTTGTTCCTGCAGCAGGCAGGGTAGCATGTCCTTATGTGCCCATCCTCTTGGACATCAGCGAGATAGTAGCTGCAATAATTGAGTTGTGGCCAAATTTCTTTCTTATTTGAAGAAGAACTGAATGTGCAGTTGGGCTTTTTTGAGTTGCTAAGTAGTAGAGCTTTGGGACAGAAAAATCCAATTATATAAATGGAATAGTGTAAGAAATACATGCAAAAATATTATTTAGTTCACAATAGTGAATAATTTTATGTTGGCTACAATAATTGCAATTTAGTATTTGAATATATCTTTTCTCTTTTAAAATACTATTTTATTATAGATAGTTGTCCCGATAGTTGGTATCAGTTATGTACAGTATGATTTTTGAACAAGACTGTATAAATTTATTTCTAATAGCTTTAAGAAAAATAAAGCACTTGTGACTTGGTGTACTTATATCATAATGGCATCTGTATTCAAATGTTTCCAAAGTTCCCACTGCAGTAATACTTGCATTTTAGCATCTGCTCTGGAACTGAGATTAATCTGAAAAGCTTTTTTGCATGTATTTGAAAGGGGGGGCTTTTTTTATCTCTTACAGGTCAGGATTCTGGCAAAGTTGTGATCTGGAATATGGCTCCTGTCCTGAAAGAGGAAGATGAAAAGAATGAAAATATTCCCAAGATGCTTTGTCAGATGGACAATCACTTAGGTAACAAAGATAGTTTTTTCTATGATTTTTATCTTTTTTGCTGACTATTGGTAATTTGCCAAAGCTTAAGCATTACATGTATGTAACTGCAAAAATAATGCTCTGTGAAGTGGTGGAGAATTAACAAAATATTTTTACTTTGGCTATATACTTTTTAAGACACGCAGCAGAAAAGGTTGTTAAAATGTGGGGAAATGTGCAGAGAAATACAGATACCTCTGGAAATCTCCTCCCTATTGGCTTTTTTCACATGTGGCCACAAAGTATTTGGTAGTTTCATATTCTGAGAAACTTGTGACCTCTGAAAGGAAGGGCAAGAGAAGAAATAAGTGTAAAATAAACATCATATGAAGTACAGTGATTATAGTTCTAAATTATTCTGGATTTATTGCACATTACATTTGGAATTAGTCTGGGTACCTGACAAGTTGTCCCTTCTTTATTCAAGATATACCTTTCCTGCTTTGCCCTCTTAATCCCACCTCATTTACCAGGAGCAGTTTCCTTCTTTAGATGAATATTAATCTTTATTCCTTTGAGGTGCTTTTGGTGAAGCTTTCTTAGATAAGGAATAGGGTTTTTTTTAAGTGAGAAGTTCCTCAGCTGCTCCTGAAAGAGAAGTCCCAATTCATTTATCTGAAGCAGGCAGAGTCACTGCTTTGAGTGGAAAAAGCACACTGAAATCCGAAATGTCTCCTGTCAAGCTGAGCTTGTTGTGCCCTCTGTCCCCAGTCAGAGCCACTTATTCCCATATTTTCTCTTCCACCTCCCTTCTCTGTTTCAGCCTGTGTGAACTGCGTGCGATGGTCCAACAATGGAGTTTACTTGGCCTCAGGGGGGGATGACAAGTTGATTATGGTGTGGAAACGAGCTGCGTAAGCATGTTCCTTTCTTCTCCGTTTTGTGTTTTATTTCAAGTAGGTTACTCTGTCACCTCTCAGCCTTTCCTCCCTGTGCTGGCCTTTTGTCAGCTCAGGGCTTCACCTGCTGCCTCAGCAGCCAGAACCTGTGACAGCACAAGGCTGGGGCTGGAGGCTTGGCCTCGTGTCTCTGGGGCTGGAGGGTGTGTCTGCCGGGCAGCCTCTCTCCCCTCGAGCAGCTCAGACATTTGCTTCTGTTCTTCAAGAAAATCTTCCTGGTGACACATGAAGAGTCACCTGAGATTTTATAATTTTACAGAAATCGTACATTTTATTAAGCTAATTTTTTAATAACTGGGATTACTTGCTCTAAAAACCCCCACATTTTTCCCCCCTTTAATTTTCATTGCTAGAATAACTGACTATAAAATAGAAGTGTACTGTGCAGCTGATTTTCTTTAGAAAGAAAGTCTAGAGAACCTGAGATGGTTCTGTTGCTAATTGTTTCTCTTTTAATTAGGTACATTGGGCCCAGCACTGTGTTTGGTTCTAGTAGCAAACTTACTAATGTGGAGCAGTGGAGGTGTGTGTCGATTCTCAGAAGCCATTCAGGGGGTAAGTGAGAAGGGGCTGAGTGAACATAATTTGCATGCGTTTGGAAAAAAATATTGGGTTTCAGTGTCACAATGTTTTGTTCAAAACATCTGTTTGGTGGCAGGTCAGTAATTCCTTTTAAGAGCAGCAATGAAAGTCTAAAAGAAAGTACAGTTTTTAGTCAAATGTGGTTTTCATACAAGTAACTTTGGCAACTATGTAGTAGAAAAATTAGGTACTAAGAAACTTAGGTTTTGCTGTTCTCTAGCTTAAAAAGGAATCCGAATAAAGGAAGATAAACTGCCTAGTTATTTAAACAAATTTTCACACTGGTAGTGAATAACCTCCTGGTTGGCAAAGGACAAAGTTTTTGTAAACTAAGAAATGTTAATGTTTATTTAGAAAAAAGCATAAGTGAAGAGCAGTGAAAAAGATGAATAAATGAATAATTTTAAAGGCATATTGCACCTGCTGACATGAGCTCTGATTAAAATTGAGCTGGAAATCACTTTGATCACTCCCCACATGTTGGAACGAAGGGAGTGTGTTGTAAAAGCTTCTGTTACATTTCCACCCAAAACGAGACAAAGTTCTTTGTACAGGCATCAGGACTTCCTACAGTCACTAAACCTTGCATTCCCTGCCATGGGTTTTCTTTGATCCCCACTGAACATTGTAAGTTGGAAAGCCTCAGTCCCAACAACTGTTGCTGTATTCTTTTTTACCTTTCTCTCTGGTGAAATTATAAGAATTTCTAGGGGATAGCAAAATGTCACCATGCTAGTTCTTTTGTAAAAAATGTGTGGATTTTCTGATTACCTTCAACCTCTTAAATGGAAATTACTGTTTTTTCCAATCAGATGTGATGGATGTAGCGTGGTCTCCCCATGATGCCTGGCTGGCATCCTGTAGTGTTGATAACACTGTTGTCATCTGGAACGCTGTCAAATTTCCAGGTGAGAATTCTTACATTGCAGATGGGTGAGTATGTAAAACTTTGTGGCAAACTCTTCCCTCCTTGAGTGTATTTCACTGGCTGGAACTCTCTGTGTGGGGATGGCTGGCTGCTTTCTGGGACAACACACTTGCAATCTGGCAGGTCAGTCCTCCTTCCAGGTTTGGATGGCAATGAGCAGTGGGTTCCACTCTGCTGTGGATAACAGCTGCATTCAGGCTGTGCTGCTGATTTTACATGCTAATCATTATTACCTGTATTTTGTTTATGTGCCATTTATTTTAAGCTGCCTTCCAATACTGATACCAGAGTTTCTAGACTTTGAAGCTGGCTGTGTTACCCTCTCAGCCTCTCCTCCCACAGGCTGATAAGCAAGAGGGTGACTTAAAGGAGGTTACCAGGTCTGCCAGGCTGGTGTGTCTGTTGAGTCAAAACTTAGTTCACATTTGCTGCACAAAGCTGAATTGGTTGTAATGCTCTTTGGGTGTGGGGGAAAGAGTGAATATTTAACTGAAGTTCCAGTTAAAGTGCTGCTTTCCAGTGCTGTGCTGAAGTGCCTGGACTCTGTTGGTCTTTCTGCTCTGGTCTGTTTTTTTAATAAAGAGTTTTGCACCCCTTATTCTGGCCAGAGTTCTCTTTACCACTTTTTATACCAGTGTTAACTGAAGTACAGGTTCCAGTTTGGTTGGTTGTACAGTAAAGGAAGTTATATTTAATATGCTTTTTCAAAAAGATCTTATAAATCTTCTCAACAGTCTGCCCTAAAGGAGATTTCACTAATTGCTCTCTCTTCTCAATTTTTGTGTGCACAGAAATTCTGGCCACTCTGAAGGGACATTCTGGCTTGGTGAAAGGGCTGACCTGGGATCCCGTGGGGAAATACATCGCCTCTCAGGCTGATGATCGAAGCCTGAAGGTGTGGCGGACCATGGACTGGCAGCTGGAAACCAGCATCACAAAACCCTTTGATGAGGTACTTCAGAGTGCAGGGCTATTCCAAGTGAATCCCTATAGGAGAGAACTGAGTCTGCACAAACAGGAATTAATTTAACGGTGCTGAATCAAATGAAGCTCTCAGATGGCAGGTTCAAAAGGGGGGAAAAAGAGCTACTTTGTCACACAAAATGGGATTGACTGGGGGCTGTCATTGCCATTGCATACTGTGGATGCCAAAGGGTTGCATGGGTTATGTAAACAATTAGGTAAATTTCTGAAAATATAGAGGTTATTCCAAGGAAGCATTGGCACACTGATTGCAATAGTCTTACGTTCTTCCCTATGCATCTTCTGTTGGCCCACAGAAATGGGGTAAGTACTTAGGAGGGATCTTTGGTCTGGCATCATAGGGCTGTTATTTGATCAAGAGATCAAATTTCAGGAGACAGAATCTGCTGCTTAGTGAGTGGAATGTTTTGCAGTGATCTTATGGTATCGTGATTAGTGCAATTGCTCCTTGTAATAGACTGGAACTGCCTAAATTCACATGGGAGCTGCTGTGGCAGGCTGTAGTCTCATCATTAGCAGTTGCTGGGCTGCAGCCCTGTCACCAGCTAGGACTGCTGTAAATACTGAGGGAACAGTGTGCAAAAAGGTGCAACATTTTCATTTCCTTTAAAAACATCCTCTGAGTTCCTTTTCCCCCCCTTTTGATAGGGCTTCTTAAGTTACATTGCATCACCTGTGTAAACGTGGCCAAGTGCTAAGAATTGTGTGTAAGGTCATTTATGTTCACAAAACCCCTTACTTTGTAATCATATTCCCTAAATCTAAATTTAAATCGTTTGTATTAAAACCCCTGTGTTTGCCAAACACTTTTAAAGCTCTAGTATGTTTTTTTGCCAGTGTGGAGGGACAACCCACGTGTTGCGTCTTAGCTGGTCGCCTGATGGTCACTACCTTGTTTCTGCTCATGCCATGAATAATTCTGGACCCACTGCTCAGATCATTGAGAGGGATGGATGGAAAACCAACATGGATTTTGTAGGGCATCGCAAGGCAGTAACTGTAGTGGTGAGTGATAGTAATTTACCCCTGAAGTAAAACTCCTGATATGTGCTTTTTGATAATTTTATGTATAAATGGGACAAGAGGTGAAGATGGGCACCATGATTAGTGAAGCAGATGCATTGTGGTGATTAAAAAATGTCAACTTTACATGTTGGAGACAATCAGCTTGCTCATGTGATAAGAGAACTGGCTGTAGATGAACAAGACAAGAGGGAGTACAGGGGCATATTAGGAGTGTCAGACACTGGCTTTGTTAGCTGCTCAAGGACTTGATTGAAGTGATTTGGGTTTCTAGTGGGTTCCTGATCCTTAGTAAAATTATTTGCCATTCCTGTTAAGGCATTCAAAAAGCCCCTTTAGAAAACCTCTGCAGCTTTTGCCAGTGTGCTTATAGAGTCTTCAGGATTTTGTTTATACAAAATGTTTCTTTTTACTCTTAAGTGGAAAATTTGCTTTTAAAGCAGTTCTCCTGCTAAAATGTAATTACTGTAATAAAATTTGGGCATCTCATTTGTTTAGAAATTCAATCCAAAAATCTTCAAAAAGAAACAAAAGAATGGGAGCTCCACCAAGTCAAGCTGTCCCTACTGCTGTTGTGCTGTTGGTAGTAAAGATCGATCTCTTTCTGTCTGGGTAAGTGGTTTCTTTGCTGCTTTGAACTCAAGTGGTCATTTGGATAACACAGGGGTTCAGCACAAAGTACAGCATCGGGCCTTATATTGAGGTTCATCTTCAGGCTTTCTCATTTCTGTTGTTGCAGGTTTAGCTGGGGGGAAGGAAGTGGATTGGGATTAATTCATTTCTCTAAAGCCAAGAGTGGTAGGGAGCCAGTGGCAGGCCTGGGAAGGGGGAGGAACTGTTAAGGGACATAATGTGTTACCACAGTTAATAAATTCAGCCCTGGTTTCTTCCTGTGTCTTTTACTTGTCTTCTGACTTTGCAAAGGAAAGGAATGTGAAAGTGAATGAGCTTTCTAAGTGTACTTTCAAGTTTTTGACATCTAGTTTGGGTTTTACTTTAAAATCTACACTAAAATTGTTATTCTGGCTAAGACAAGAGTAGCTATTCTCACATTTATCAATGCAAGGCGGGTTGTTTGGCAACTGCAAAATACAGGGAATAAATTTAACTGATTTGTAAAGCTTTGTGATGAGAACATGTGCCAGAACACACCAATTGCTAACTGCAATTTACTATTTATAGATTCCAGTGTGATATTTATCCATCAATCGCTGGATGCATAACACTAAATCTGTTTCTGGCAGTGCTACTGGTGCATACCCATATCAAAGTATCACTCGGTGTATTTTACTGTCTATTTATACTATAAAGATTTCATTTAGAGTGGCTGTTGAGGTTACAGTAGGTATTACAGAGATGCAAAGTTACAGGCCATCTTTGCCTTGAAGAGCTTAATAGATATGTATAGAGCACAGACCTATAGAAGCATAAATATCTACTGAGGGTGGCAGCTACTGCATCTGAGAACCTGTGGGCATAACACTCCCTCTACCACACTGGCCTCTCTGGCTTTGTTTCAGTTATACTATACACTACAGATATTAAATCCACTGGTTTAACATTAAAGAGCTTAGAATTCCTGATTTAGAACAGGTTACTGGAAATTTTTATATTCAGTTCTTGATTACAAAGCTGAGTGATAAAGTGCAGAAGAATCCTCTTTAAGAATAGTGAGTCAAACTCCCTTTGCTCTTCATAGGCTTCACTTTTTTAGACAAGGAGAGTGAGTGAGGACATGGAAACCTAATCTGTTTTCTGTCTTCCTCTTGTGCTGGCAGTTTGCAACACCCTTATCTCAGTACAGCTTAGAATAGAAGCTCTTTTTTGCATCTGCAGAATTGCTTTTTGAGTGGTGGAGAGTGTTCTGTGGCTGTGATGTAAAGGCAAAGTTGATTAAGAAATTCAGTCTGGTTTCAGAAAGGAGGGTTGAATGTCAGCTATTCCTCTCCAGAGCTTTTCTGTCCCAGCAGTGGAATGGGTGACTTGGTGCTTCGGATACTCCACCAGGCTTGCAGCTGTCTTCTGTGCACATCTTGTTTGGTGGATATTGCTGGGCTCTGGGAGAGTGTTAATGAGGTAATAGCTGTGGTTAGTAGAAATTCTAGATTTCTGAGTGTTGTTTCTTGTTTTTCTTTAAGCTCACTTGTCTGAAACGACCCTTAGTTGTCATACATGAGCTGTTTGACAAGTCAATCATGGACATCTCCTGGTAAGTTGATTTCTGCTGTCTGTGACAGTGAAAGTGTTGCCATCAACTTTAGATGTTTTCCAGCATTAGCTGGAAATTTCGTAAAAGAGTACAGATTGTGATGGTTGGAACACAAGTAATTGGTTTTTGAAGGTTTTGGATTTGCTGCAGTATCTTTAGTAGAAACATTAGCAATTAGCATGTGGTCACTTGACATTATGTAACATCAAACCTTAATAAAAACTAAAGTTTTTAAACATGACACAGTAAAATACCTGTGGAATGAGTTCCTACTTGATACAATTCTGTGGCATTTTTTAATAGAATATGTATTTTGTAACATGATGTGGTGGACTGGGGGCATTTGATGTGAATGACATCTGTGAAAAGTTGGTTGGACAGTCCACTTTCCCATCAGTCTACTGTCCAAGCCTTGTTTTCCCTTGTCTGCGGTGAGTGGCACTCTCTCCTTTCCTGTTTCTTCCTAAGGCCTGGTCATAAAAATGCATAAGTTAACAGCCATTCCTTTACTGCAAGGCTTAAATAATAAGGGACAAAACTCATGAGACCACTCAGTAAATGGCATTTAAAAATACTCTGCACCTGCATATCAGGTGATTTAGAGAGTTAAGGGTTAAGAAAACACTTTAATATATTTTTTTCATGATAGCCACACAACTGATAACATAGGCTGTCTTCCTGACTTCTGAAATTCTACCTTAATAGTTGTAACAGCCTTGGTGGGTTTATGCTGTGAATTTTAGAGCTTATAGTTGTATCACTTCCTGGTCTCTGTGTGCCATGTGGATTTTGCCATGGAGCTCGGTGAACCATGATAAAAAGTTTTCAAAACCAAAACATTTTTCTTTCATTAGCAGATTAAGGCTAGAAAGTCAGCAAGTGGAATATTTCATGAGAAGTGCTGCTATTGTTGTAGTACAATAGCCTTTGAATAGTTTTGTTTTCCTGTAGTGTTTTTTATTTCTTCATCTGCAATTTGCACATTTTTCATGGCATGAAGTCATTGGAAGTAATAGCTGGTTAATATTTTGCAATTTCTGAGGAAATGGTTTTGTGACATATTTGAGAGACAAAAGATCATCAGGAAGCTTGATATTTTATATCCTGTTTACAAATTGAAATGGGTGGCTAAAATGTCAATAATGTGGAATGTTCCCAGAAATGTGCTCCATTCTGAAAACAGACTGAGTAAATTCAGAGATATCTGATACTATTACATTTTTATATCTGTTTCATTTCTATTTTAGAGTTCTAGGCTTGGATCCATCATCATAATGTCTGCAAATGGTTATGTTTTCACAGAACAATTGCTTGGTTCCAGGGGTCAGTGGGACCTCAGCAATTTTGTCTGCTAAGCAAGCAGAAAACTCTCAACAAGATTTTTCCATTTGCTAACTGGGAGTGCTGTTGGTTTACCTAGTTCTGAGGCTGATTCTAGGGATGTGATGGTGTCAGGGCAGCAGCCACACAAAAATAGATGTTTTCAAATGCCTATAGCCATGATGCATGTAATATATTTTTAAGCCTTACTGGAGTAACTTGGATAGGACTTCGGAGTTCTGCCAGCTTTCCTTTCCTCTTCCCTTCTCTGTAACAATTCATCTGTGTTGCTGTCTCTGTGAGCTCTGGAATTGGAAGTGTCTGGGTTAGCAGTCAAAATTCATCAAACACTTTTTCAAATGTGCAATAATAGGTTATATATGCAAGATTATAGTTCTATTAAGACTAAAATGTGTAGTCTCTCCTCTCTCTTGTTGCTAAGAAAACCTATTGAGACCTCCAGAAGAGGGTTGCAGCACATCCCCACATAGAAGAACATGTGCAGTTTGCTTAAGAACTCAAGTAATGAACAGTAATAAAATCAAACATCTGTTCTTGCCTAGTATGGAGACTTTTGGACTGCTCAGATGTTCAGTTTGCTTTCTTTTTATTGCTGTGGCTTCAGATAATGCTGATAGAAAACGGCCATTTACCAACATATAGGGCTTCTCTCTTAAGAGTCTCGTCCTTTCTCCTTCCTGTCTTGTTTATTTGGATTGTAGGGTCCTTACAGGAATGCACTGTTACTTGTTGCATGATGAATTTTCATCTTCCATGGGCCTGAAACAGCAGTTTATAGGGCCTTAAAAGATTGCTTATGTGCTGAGGACCCCTTTCTTCACCTACTTTCATTAGCACAAACATTTTGTACATCTTCTGAAGTTTGTGATTTTCTCTCGTTGTTCCTGTTCTGGTTTACCCCTTCAGAGAGGTTTTCCTGGTGCTGATTGTGCCTGGGTAGGTGTATTTTTGCAGTGCCATCCTCCTGTGTGCAGTCTGCAAAGGGCTGTTGGCACACAGGCTCCTGCTGCCCTTCATCCCATCCCTCGCTGCCCTACTGCTTCGGTTCCACCAGTCATCGCTGTGAGAATAAATCTTCTGCTGAGATTTTTATGGAGCAATTTGTCTTCCTGCTCCTTTGCATCAATGAAAGAGGTTGGAAACAAAGTTGGACCTTTATTTCCTTCAGGACCCTTAATGGACTCGGTATCCTGGTGTGTTCCATGGATGGATCTGTGGCATTTTTGGACTTTTCCCAGGATGAACTTGGGGATCCACTCAGCGAGGAGGAAAAGGTACAGTAAGCACTCAGAATCTGTGACCATATTTAAGGGACATATTGATTCAATTAAAATATTGGACTATTTATAGAAGTCTGTAGTGACTGATTTCCATATTACAGACGATATGTTCTTGTCTGCTTTACAAATTATTTAAAATGAGTAGTCAAGAAATGGATTTGTCATATTAGTTTCTGTTTTGGAAAGAAAGTATTTGGAAGACATCCACTTGCTTACACATCATTATACATTTGAAGTAATTATTTGGCCAAGGAAACAAGGAGTGGGTGCTTCAAAACCCTTTAAAATTACTCTTTGACTTGCATATATGCAAGCCTTTTTAAAATGTTTGCTGTTTTTCCTCTCATTGCTATTAGCAACTAGAGCTTTGAATTCTGATTATTTTACATATCAATTTAGTGTTAGTTAGAAACACAAAGAAAGAAAAAAACATCTGGTGTGTAAGTGATACAGAGGGCAGTTGCATTTTATGGATTCCATTGGATTTGTGTGACTGCAGTGTATTACAATCAGTGGTGCCACCGTAGCAGTTGCAGTCACTCACACCTGTAACACCCACAGAGCAACATCCACCAGTCCACCTATGGTAAAAGCCTGGCTATAATGACTGAAGCTCAGCTGTCTACCACCATTATTGAGAACCCAGAGATGCTCAAGTACCAGCAGAGACAGCAGCAGCAGCAGGTGGATCCGAAGAACGCCTCGATCCGGGAGGGCTCCGGCAACGCGACGGCTCCCAAAGTGGCCAGCATGGTTAACGGGGAGAGCTTGGAGGACATCAGGAAGGTAGGGGCTCCTGGGGAGGGCCAGGTGCTAAGCCAGGAAATACCAAACTGCTCATGACAGAACCAGTTTCTGTGTCCTTATTTGTGGTGAACAGCACCTGGGAATGGTCCAGCTGACCCAGTTAGTGGGTCGGTTACTGGGACCTGTTGAAAAGTTAGAATGCTTTTAAGCAGAAATAAGACTATGTGGGAAAAGGCTCATGGATGTTTCTATGATGGGTATGAAATTCTTGATGTGCAGGAAAAAACCCCTAAAAGTTACAGGGAAACTGTAGAGCTGTGCTTCAGTTTCTCAGTGACAGAGGTTGAAAGCTTTATCTAATTCTCTCCTAAACATAAAACATGAGTTCTAATGATATGTATGGGTGAGAATGCCTTGGACTTGACTCTCTAGTGTGGAGAGCAGATTACGTTCTCCACAAAAGCCTTCTCTGCAGATGGATAGATCGAAGATTGAAGTTATGTGTGTTTAAATTAATGTATATTATGGTGCAGGCTGAGGCAAGTAATCACAATTCTGTTGTGCTTTTAACTGTATAAGCTTCTGCTAATGGCCAAAAAAGTTACAGTATTAAAATACACTTGTATTAATAAAAGCATAGATTGACTATGCAATAATAACTAAGTTCAGAGATGATCCAGGAGAAAGTCTTTGTTAACAGATTTTTAATTGAGGCATGTCTTTCTTCTACTGTACCTATTCTTGTTTGTTGGAAAAAACATAAATCAAGCATTTCCCATTTATCAGAAATGACAATGAAATGTATTTTCCAACAGAATCTCTTAAAAAAACAAGTGGAAACACGAACAGCAGATGGGCGAAGGAGGATCACACCTCTCTGCATAGCTCAGCTGGACACTGGGTACGTTGGGAAGGCATCTTTAAAACACTTCTTTACCTTTTTATCTTTTTTTTTCTTGTTCCTTGGTGCAAACTTAAAATTTTGACTTATGACATCATAAAGCACTGGTTGGAAACAAGTGTGTGAAATACAGTTTCAGCCTGTGTTCTCTTAGCCGTAAGGTCTCACTTCTACCCCATTAGGCTAATTTTTATCTACCGTTCTGGATGAACAAGGCTCAATGGATTGTAGATTCATATCTATATTAGTACTGGCTTTAATATCCTTTGGATATGAGAAACAACTCTGGAAATCTAAGTGTTGGTGCTTTATTTAGGTTGTAGGTGCATATCCACGTGGAAAAAGGAAAAATGGAATAAATACTTTTGTTAAAATTACTATTTTTCAATTATTTTGGAAGTGTTTTTGAGAAATACATTTGTTGTTTGTCTTTTTGCTTAGGGATTTTTCTACAGCATTTTTCAATAGCATCCCAATATCTGGAACTCTGTCTGGCTCAATGATGTCTTCTCAAAGTAACCAGCAGCTCATGTCACTAGATTCTAACGCAGCAAACTCCCTTAATACTTCAAAGCCTTCTGTGGAGCCAACAGCAGCCAGTATAAAACCAACAGATGATGCAGCCAACAAAGATGGGTCAGTATTTGCAGTTTTGTTTTTCACTTACATGAGTCTGTTTAGTTTTTAATTCTTGTTTACAGTTCTGTAACCAAGAAATTATTAAAGCAGTTTCCTTGTTGTGAAACTCCAAGAATCAAACCTTCCTAAAAACATTGAGATTTTATTAGTATTTGCTTTGTTTAAATAGTGATAAAACAGGAATGAATAAACCCATATGCATAGTTCTGGCAATGAACTTCAGTGCAATGAGGTATGCAGTGATTGCTAATGCTCTAACAAAATTGCTTGCTTATGGATTGTTGGCTTGCTATTAGTAAATAATAGAAGGTTTTCCAGTACTGGAAGTAATGAAGCCTGTTTTACATGAAATTCTGTCCTGTGCCCTCTCTGTGAACATGGTGGCCCTTCTTTCCTGTGTAACAACCCCATCAGAGCACAGTGGCATCGACTTGCCAGTGCACATGTGGTGGTTGGCCAGTGTGTCCTTCACATTAATAATGGGACAAGGAAATTTTGCTTTCTTTTCCCTCAGTGGTAGCCCTGACTTGGTTTCTTCTCCTCAGAGTGTTTTTACAGCATTTCTAATAGCCCAAGTGTCATTGGAACCTCTGCTTACCCACGAAACTCAGTTGAAATTGGCCCCAGATTAAAAAATGAGTGGGTAGACTATGAGAAATTATTGACAGATGAAACTGTTTAGTCTCTTTTTCTTTGAAAATTGTTCTTCTAGCAGCTTTTTAGTACAAACATCAGTTATTTTAGAGCCATTCTTTCTTTCAATTCATTCTCTGAATGAATTGAAAAATCTCTAAAGTAAACAGCTATTCAAATAACAGATCCCTGGAATGCTTTAATGTGGGGAAAACACATTCCTTTGCTTCAGAGTTATGCTTGGAAAGGCCTAATAATCAGTTTGGATTCTTCAGCAACAAAGTCTAAACCTGTCATGAATTATTTCAGTCCAAATTGTTTGATTGATAAACAGTGGAACATAATATTGTAATGGAAAGGATTTTCTAACCTGAACAAGGGGTAAAAGTTGGACCCCCAGTGACCATTTAAAACAGTGATCCTTCTCTTTTGGTACATAAGTACCAGCTGAAAGTATTGTTTCATTCCTGAATTAAAAATACAAAATGAATGAATTAGGGTGCTTTAATCTAGTTATGTGGCTACATGAAGCTCTGAGGTGTATCATGGACAGCTTGTGAGAGGAGGCAAAGCTTGCCAGGTACTGCTGCATGAAGGGGTGGAAAAAGCACATCTTAACTCCTGATGTACTTGAGTGAAAGGTTCTCAGCGTGGTTTCAGCAATGAGCAGAGCAATGAGTGCTAGCTGGCTGTTAGGAGCAAGTGCACGTTACCAGTACTAAGTTTCTTTCAATCCTTCTTTGCCTATCTCTTTTATTGACAGTGTAAATGCTACCTCTGCCTCAGCTGCTCCTTCTGCATCGTCTTCCTCTGTGTTGACAACTCCATCCAAGATTGAGCCTATGAAAGCCTTTGATTCTAGATTCACAGAACGATCCAAAGCCACCTCAGGGACTGCTGTTGTAACAAACACAAATCAGACTGTTGTGGACAGGTAAGACAGCCTGGGGAGGGGGAAGACAGGAATGCAGGGAGTTGAAGTGCTGCTTCTCTGTGGTGATGTCACGGTGCTGGTGCTCTAGAATTGTCTCGGGTCTCTTCCACTATTGAAAGGAATAAGCTGCAAATAGGTAAATTCTCTGCTGACATTATCCCTTTGTGCATCTGTCCCTGGCATTTTGGTGTCAAGCAGATTCTTCAAAATATTCCAAGTTCAAGTTACTGTTACAAGAGGCTGTGTGTGTGCACGTGCCTCGCTGTGTGGCTGCGTGCAGCTGTGCTCCTCAGGAGACAAAACCAGCCCAAAATAGCCAGCCTGCATCTCTGTACAAGAGATTTACTTCAAGATACATTACCACACGTGTCAGCAGACAGCCTGTCATCATGAGAACTGCACTTGGGTTTCAGTTTTATGCCTTGAAGGCATGTAGAGAAGATGCTTTGATTTTAAGGGGTTTTGGCTCTGGATCCACATGATTAAAAGAAAAAAAAGCCTTTGGTTTTGTGACACTGTGTTATGGCATAAGTACTCCTTCTTCACCAAAACTAATAGAAAAATAGCAATCTTGAGAAAGAAGGATCTAGTTCTCCAACTTATTGTCAATAAAACATGTTTTATACATCAGTATTTTTATGTCAAAGGGTTTAGCCATGTGATGCAGAAAAAAGATGCATTAAATTATATCTGTTGGGGATAGACAACAAAATGACAAAGGAAGTTCTGTATGATTAAGTAGAAAGTGTAATGTCCATTGTAGAGGAAAAGATGAGCTACTCTTGCATCTCAGAGTGCTGAATTATTTCTGTCAGCACAGGGAAGGAGATCTGATTGTAACTGGAACTGAATGCTGAAATAAGGTTGCTCTTTGCAGCTTTGCCTGTGGCTAACTGCTAGTGGGGTTCATTTTTTTGAAAGGGGAGAATAAGTCTGCTCAGCATACGTATGTATTGCACATTGTACCTTTGGAGAGGATTTCCAAACCTCTTCAGCTTCTCCCTCTTGCCTTTGTGCATTTTGAAATACACTCGAACAGGGCTAAGAATGTGTTTCCTTATCTATAAGAATGCCGTGTGTAGGATACGTGGCAGCTTTTGGAATCAGCTCTCACAAAACATGAAATTTTGTCTTTTTTTCTTTTCCAGACTGAAGGATCAGAATTTAGTTAAAGACAGTAAGCCCAAGGATATTCTGGAGAGCAGCAGTGACAGTGAAGAGAAGATTCCAGCTGTTAAACCACTCAGTGTGCCCAAACGGAAACTGGAACTTGAGGGAGAAACAGTAGAAAAGAAGAAAAAAGGAAGGCCTCGGAAAGACTCCAGACTTGTCCCAGTAACTTTAACTGTTCAGGTGACATAAACAGGGTTCATTGTGGCTTTCAATCTTTCCTTAATAAAGTCAGCCCTGTGTTGACTTGTTCCATCAACTCAGGGAAACACAAGTAGTGTCAGTCCCTCAGAGTTTTTAGCCATCCCTCTCCCATGCCTTTAAGCCTGTTCCTTTTAGAACTGAAGATCAGAAGAAGCAGATGCACATGGTGTGGCAAATGTGTCTATCTTTTATATAAATATACCACTTATTTTTATATAAATATACTACTTACTAAACAGCCCCAGCATGCCAAGTAGTGATCGCCTGCCAAATGACTGTATAGAATAAAATGAAGTGCCATCAGTTTTTGGTGGTGTGTGATGGATGGAGAGTGGCCCAGGCACAAGAAAGTGACTTGGATATGATGATTTAAATGGTTATCAATTTCCTTGGAACCCAGAAGTGGTTGCATTAGAGTTTCCAACATTTTATGGCATATAGATACTTCTGTTTTCAGTATCTAGAGCTTACATTTTCCATATAATATGCCAGAATTTCAATGAATTAGTTGCAGCTGAGAATTGGGGAGGGTTCAAAAAAAAAAGAACACTTCAAGTGTGTTTTGTTTTTTTAATTCTTAGAAGCTATTTAAAAAAAAATAGAAAAATACTAATATTTGCAATTGGTGTTATTCGGAATTTTATAAAAATCCCCTTTCAAACCAACCTATATGATAGAATATATTTGCTTTTAATTTCTTTTTAATAGAAAAAATTAACTACTTTGCAATTTGTTTTCCAGTCCTCAGCTGCACTGGCCTCTGAGAAGGATGCTGCTTGCATCTCTTCACCAGCATTAGCACTTAAACTGCCAACCCCAATCCCACAGAAATCGTTTACTTTGCAAGTAAGTGGACTGTAAGGAAGAGAGCTTAATGCCTTAAAAACAAACAAACAAACAAAAACTCCTGCTTTTTTAAAGTATTCTTAGGTTATTCAGATGCTGTGATAGGTTAACATTTGAGTGTGCATGTTTGTTCAAGCAAGCAAGCCAGTGGTTTACTTCAGTTTCTAAGAATATGAGTAAAGTTAAGGGCAAATCAGCTAAAAATAGGGCACTTGTGAACTAGCTAAACTTGAAAGAGGTTTGAATTCCTCTGGGTCATCAGTCCCTCCTCCTGGTTAGGCCAAGTGAGTGGTGCAGGCAGGAGCCTGGTGGGAGCAGCTGCTGTGCTGTTACTGCAGAGCTGTTGGTAGCACAGCACTGAAGAATTAACCCAGGGATTTTCTCAGGCTCTCTGGAGATGCTCTGCATCTGAAGAGACTGGCAAAGAGTATTGCTTTAGGTATCTGTAAAGTAATTTGTCTACATGTTTAGGCAGCAGTAGTCTGGTTCCAGCTGCAAGACTCTGGGGAGACTGGGCACATACAGACTTGATCTGGGGCCCATCATTAGGAAGCACAGACAGACTAGCACAACCTTTCCTTAGGCTTGTGCTTCAAATACAAAGAAATTATTTGTGTTTTAGGCAAGACTGATATTCAGGGGTCTGCTTCTTTTCAAGTGCCACGGTATATTTTGAAGCCACATTAAGGAGAGGATGCAATACTTGACTCTGTTCTTAAAGACAGCATTGCCTTGGATCTAATAATTTCTGCTTTTATGAGCAGGTTCTCTCCTCTTCCAAAAATGATTTTGTTTTTTTGTATTTCAGGTAAGTTCAGATCCATCAATGTACCTTGAGGTGGAGAATGAAATGACCACAGTGGGAGGTTCAAAGTTGAGCAGGTTAAAGTGTAATCGGGAAGGGAAGGAATGGGAGACAGTCCTCACCAGTCGGATTCTCGCTGCAGCAGGAAGCTGGTAAGAGTGTCCTTTGGAAAGAAGAGGGTCCTGAAGGCCAGAAGACACGTTTAGGGGTGCAAAAGTACATTTGCAGAAAGTTAATTCACCTAAACCCACATGTTTACAAATAAGTACAGACTTTAATTTTTCTACTTATTTAGAAAAGTTGATTAAGTGGATTCCTTCTGGCTTGGCTCAAGATGTTCTTTTGCTCTTCCAGCTACCTTGGTTTAATCAATTACATCTCTTCATTCAGTCACTCCTCTGGAGTGTTTTATAGGGATTCTGATGCATCCCAGTTGATTATTGCCATTTGCTGGTTTTATCACACACACCCGCCCTCTAATTTTCACACAATTTTTCATCATGAATATTTGTGGGTAAAAATAAGCACTGCTTTTTGTCTCAAGATCAGTTTTGCTTCAAGCAATAGCTCTATGTAGTCTCAAAACATCACAAATTCTCATTAGCCACTCACAACAGTTTTCCTCTATATTTACATTTCTTCTCTAAATTTTTTCATTACAGTTGACTGAATCATGGTAGGTGATAGTTGTTCAAGTGCTAAAGGATGTTTTATGATGTGGAAGTATTTTTCTGATTTCTTTTGCTATTTTTTTCCCTTTATTTTCCTCAGTTTTGCTTAGATACACCCTCAGAGTTTAAATTAAAAGTATATTTCTAATGCCTGAGCTATGTCCAGGTCTGAGAAATAAGCAGCAGATTTTAAAGCTAAATACAAGTACAGGCCTGAAGAAGAGCTTGTGTGTACCCAAAAGCTTTACTGCTATTTCCAGCTATGCCTCTTGGTCTAATAAAATATATTATCTTTGCCTGCAAACTTTCTCTTGCCCATCTCCTTTGACCCTCATAGTCATTATCAAATTAAGGAAGCAGGGAATGCATAGATACCTAGATAGATGGATAGGTATAATCTGTCTGGTTTATCACCTTTCCTTTTGGTACCCAGGATACTTTTTAAACCTGTAATAGTCCCTTTTTGGGGAATTAACCCAAGTTGAATAGTAGCTTAAGGATTGAGTCTGGTTTTATGCTACTTGCACTTGAATGGAAGTGTTTCTCTTTTATATTTACTTTTTCAGCGAGATTGTAACCGTGGCCTGTGAGAAGCGAACATTGTCAGTGTTTTCAGCGTGTGGTCGTCGCCTCCTTCCCCCGATAATACTGAACACACCCATCTCCACCCTCCACTGCACAGGTTCCTGCATCATGGCTCTCACCACTGCTGCTACACTCTCTGTTTGGTAAGTGCAGCAGCTGGCTCAGCTCAGTTTTATAGGTACATTTATATATATTTTTATAGGTAAGTGTTCAGCTGTGTCAGTGCACTGCCATTGAAAACGGGGCTTAAACCACATCGGGTCTGAACACAAGTCCACTTTTGGGGAGAATATGAAGAGTTAACCAGGCAGGACTTGAATCCTGTTTCTTCTCTGTTCTAGGACAGTGGTTCTAGAAGTAAAACAAGGGGCATGTAGATGAGCTAGGAGTTACTAGTTTAAACAGCCTCCCTAGGGTAGACTTGCCATGCATATGGAATGGACTGGGGGGAGAAAGGAGAAATACGGTACTTGCATCTTCCATCACACTTAACCAATAAAGTACATGAGTTTCAGAGTTAGAAGTACTCCAGCCATCCTCAAGACGCCAAGATAAAAACAGCAATAACTCGTTTACAGCTGTTGAGTTCAATCTCATACAAGTCAGAGCTCCTAAAGGAATTATTGTGTTTGCTTAGCTGTAATGAGGTTTCCTGATAAAGAGCCATAAAAGTTGTTCTCTTCTATTGGATTCTGTCTCACAGTAACAGGTTTGGGTTTGCCAAAATAATTCTGTCAAAGCAGTGAGGAAAATGTCCACACACAAAACTCCAAACTAACTCCCCAAACCCCCACCTTTGTCATGAATAGTGAAGAAATGCATTTGTTCAATGACTTTGGAGTTTTCAGTTGTTTGTAAACTGCAGCCTTGTCCTTTTCTCTCTTTCAGGGATGTCCACAAACAGGCAGCCATTGTTAGAGATGAATCTCTGCAAACAATATTTTCAGGTAATAAAAGGGGTCACTTAATTACTGACCTTTGAGCCCACCTGTACTATTTAGTGCTATTTATAACTATACTGAAATTCTGTGAAACCTGAAAAGCCTAAACAAATCATTTCCTTTCATTATAGTGTAATAAAGGGAACTTATTGGCAATGTTAAAATACTGTAGAAATACCAGCAAGTAGTAAATTCTGTAGCTTATATTCTGACTTCCTTCTGAATATAGAAATTGAGTGTTGTGACAATCACAAAATAAATATTTAATGTAAATCTTACTACTACAGCAATTTCTCTGCATAACTTGCATGTTTGTTATGTTAATGATGAACAGCAACTGATTATCTTCTGATTTGTTCCTTAAAAATCTTCAGTTTCTATCACTGCCAATATCTGGTACAATATAAATTATCAAACCAGCAGTGTCTCAGAGTGTATTGCCTTCTGTTTGAGCTTTAATCCATGCAGTACTAACCAAAACTACCTAGAGGAGCAGTTGTATTAGCAGTTTACAAATGTCTTCATTAGAAGTTACACAAGCCCTGGGCCTGGGATGTGCTGGGAAATAGAGACTCCAGCTATCCTACTTACAATGTGCTCTTGGAGAGCTTCTCTGAGTAGGCTGGGCTTTGGAATTCTAACTTAATGGGAAAAAGAAAGCTAAAGGCTTCTTGGGTGACAGAAGACTTTGCTGAATTGCTGAAGACTTTCCCTAGATAAGGGGAATGTTTCTGATTAATCCCACATTCCATAGAAATTGCAGCATCAAGAGGGACAATGTATTTAATGTATTTTGCAAAATTGATGTTAATGCTACTACACTGAGTCTGGTGCTTATCATCATTATCTTGTGTCTTGACCTTCCTGTCAGTGCTTGAGAACAACACTGAACCTTTTTGTGTTGGTTGCTGTGGCTGATAACTAACTGTGGATACCATTTTTTGCCATTGTGAGTGTTAGGCAAGGCTCCAAAAGAAACACTTTGGTGTGATTTGACTTGTAGGAAGTGATGCAACTGTCTCTCAGATCTTGCTGACTCAGCATGGAATACCTGTAATGAGCATGTCTGATGGAAAGGCATACTGTTTTAATCCTTCTCTTTCTACATGGTAAGTCATATATTATTTCCTGCTTTTGCAGCTTAGAGAAACTGTAAGTTCTGAATTTTTGTTTCACTACAGATTTTGGAGGTTGGTCTGAGCAGGATCACACACCAGGCTTAGTTTCCCTTTGATTCACTGTTGTATGTCTAGGCATTGCTCTATTATATCCTTATGATTTTTTATGTTTAATGTAAGTTTTTAAAATGAAAAAGTGAAACTGCAGCTTACTGTATCACTGTCCTACATGGTGCATGCACTTTCATTTATGAACATGCACCTATACATCCCTTTGCTGATGTATGTCAATTGAATCTGTCAGGAACTTGGCATGGTTAGAGATAATCTAGCCTTAGAATACACTTCCTTTAGGTAAAAGAATGCAGTTCTGGAAAAATTATCAAAACCATTTTCAGAGTTTTGGTATGCTAAAATAGTTTTACTCACTTTCCAGAGAAAGTAACACCTGTGCCCTCCAAATCTGACTGTGTATGTACCTGACTTTGTCAGTCCCAATCCCTCCTTAATATTTTTTTGTATCTGATGACCAGTCAAGTTTTGATGTAAAGGTTTAATGAAGATAGTAAATCAAGTAGGGGAGTAGGGAAGAAATGGTTATATCTTAGAGAATTCCCATGGAATTGTCATTACTGGTGTCCTGAACACAGGCAAAGGCTACACAAGAGCCTTGTGTCTTTTTGGGAATCAGACAATCCTTCCCCATAGAAAGGCATAAGTTCCTATGAAAAATTTCCATGGTTAAATTATTTACAGTGTCTTTTCCAAACAGGCTCTTTGTTGTCTTTCTAAGAGGAGAAAAACATGTTGCAGTCTTATTATAATTGTTGTAATTAGTGTAATGAGCATGCTTATGAAAGGGCTTATTGTTTTAACTCCTCCTTAGAATAATTACTGTTATTCAACTACTTGATGTGAATCCTCTGGGAAAGAAAAAAACACCTTTTTTTTGTTCTTTATATGAACTGAGTGAGGAGCAGAAGACAGGCTCTCAGCCATAATTCTGCTGTTATTTCTTAATTTGTACCACAGCTTGGGAAACATATAGTTTCCCTCTAGTCATCAGGCAAATTTAAACACGGTAAAGCAGCAAAGGGTGTTTTAAATGTTTATGCCATTTTACCTCTGTGCTGTCTGAAGGTCTAAACTTAGCTTTGGGTTGAGCCACTCTTTGCCCTGGCATCTCAAGCCAGTGAAGATGATATCCTTGATTAGGTGTGGAAATGGCAGCTGTAATGTCAGCCCCCTCCATGGGAAGGAATGGCTGTAATGGATGGGAAGGACTGTCAACACGTGTGTCTGCTGGGTGGGGAGACCTGCCATGGGGTAAAACCAAGTTCTTACTGAGAAAGTCATTCATGTGTTCACTGCAGGCATTGTCATGGGTCATGGCTGCTCCTTAGATTGGAAAAGAACAAGTAGAAAGGTCATTTTCTTCAAAACTCATGCTTAATTGCATTATACAATTAATGGATTGAACTTTGCGGGTGGGGGGGACCTGGCAGAAGCCGAATTTGGACATGAAGTGGGAATAGTCAGAGTCTGTGGAATTCCTGAGCACTTCAGTGATATTTTTTTGATTATCTATGAAAGTACAAGTCAGGCTTTAAGGCAGAACAGAGCAGGGTCCTCTGACACTGCTGCTCACTCTCCTCAGAGCTGTTTTTTGTTTGTTTGCTCTTTTCCAGGAATCTAGTTTCTGACAAGCAGGACTCCCTAGCCCAATGTGCAGACTTCAGGACTAGTCTGCCATCCCAAGAAGCCATGCTGTGTTCTGGGCCCTTGGCTGTGATACAGGGACGGACATCAAAGTACGCACTCACTGCCTTCCTCTCTCAGCAGCTTTCTCTGGGCTTTGCATGTTATTGATTCACCTGCTTGAATCAGGGGCTGGATTTAGTTAGCCTTCTTATGATGATATATTTATATGCAAGAAGTCCTTTAAATGCTTTTAAACTTTTTATCTTGTGGGGTTTTTGTGACTTTTACCTGTGAGGGACAAAGAAAGACAAAGGCAGTCATCTTAATTTCCGATAAACATTTAAGAGCCCGTGGTCACTGAAAAGCATGTGTTTTTAAAGAGAAGACAGATGAAAGGAAGAGAAGAGGAACAGGAGGCAGAAAACCCTCTATGAACCTTAATACTTGTAAGTGGTCCAGTGGGGTGAATGAGGGCTGTTTGCTAAGAAGTGCTGCCCTTGTCATGAAAAGCTTGACCTCAGGAAACATTAGGTGTCTCTGAAAGAGGAGTATAGTATAGCAAGTACAAAAATATATATTCCTTGAACTTGTGTCTGATTGTATGGCCTGCTAACATCTTTGGTTCTGCAGTTCAGGAAGGCAAGCTGCAAGATTGTTCTCCATGCCTCATTTGGTGCAACAGGAAACAACCCTTGCATACCTGGAGAACCAGATTGCAGCAGCACTTATGTTACAGTCCAGTCACGAGTATCGCCACTGGCTCCTTATCTATGCACGGTACCTCGTTAATGAAGGTGAGACCTGCCCCTCATCCTTCTCTGCACCTCTGGGGGACTTCCCAGCAACACTCTGCTCAAGCCATGTTTATGTAGGATGGCACTTTGTGTTCTCCTTTTAGCACTTGGCTTCAGGACTCGGGGTTTGCTTAACACCAGAACAAATTGCTGGAGTGCATTTGCCTCTCTAGTGCACAGTCCTCGAGAATCCTGTTCTGACACACTGACTGGGAGCAGATCACGGTCTGGGGAAGCAGTGCCATCTGCTCAAATAATGGGAGTTGCATTGTGAAAACGCCCAGTGGTCTGTCAAGCCCATCATGGGTATTGTCTGGGATCAGCTACAGATGCTTCAGGGAAACCAGCAGCACTGTTTGAAATACATACTGTTCCTCAGCCAGCTGACAGTTCTGCCTGGTGTGAAATGGAGGAGTTGCTGAGTCCCTGACACTTTGTACCAGAACACATAAAACTGCAGAGAATTGGATTGTATTTCTTCCACTTTATTCTTTTTTCGCATTCTAAACATCAAACCACCTGTACTGGTGAGCTCACAGGTTAAATTCTGTGAGAGAAGAAACCCACAAGAAAGGTTGCTGGTGTCTGTTTTATATTTGCATACACTGTTCTCTTAGGTTAAATAAGGTTAACCAACTGACTTTATGCTTTTTGGATTCTAAAGGTCTCTGTTGTATCTCTGGCTGTCTGCATTCCTAGTTTAGCAGTTCCTGTTGTATTAATTCAGCCCTGCTCCTCACCATGCATAATCACTCTGCACAGAGGGAACTGCAGTGGCTCATGTTAGGCCACCTAAGAGGTGTTGGCAGAATTAAAATCGAGCTCATTAATTCTGCCTTTTGACCCCTACCTTATTTAACAAGAGAGCCTGTTGAACTGCACGTGGTTCTCTGTGTCCTTCCCCAGCTGAAATTAAAATATTTATCTTGGGTTGTATGTTAAGGAGATGGTTGTACTTCTAAAAGTCTTCACTAATTGAGGCCCTCTCTGCTGTGTGCGCAGGGTTCCTCTGGCACCACTCGAGGGTTACTGCCTTGTGTGTGAGGGTGGATGGCACAGCAAGCTCTGCCTGGCCAGATGTGTACTGCTGTTTCACTAGTCTTCTAGAGCTGCTGAACTTTGAAAATACTATTATTTACCCTCTTATGTCACCATCTAATCAATTTCGATCCATTAAAATATTCAATCTATTATACTTTGATTGGCAAGTTACTCTTGAACGGACTTTGTTACTTGCAAGAGAATTCCCCCTTCTGATTTTTGGGTGAATAAAGCTGGCCTGGAAACTGTGTGTGGTTTTATTAAAGGTGTGGGTGTTTTTTTTTGTTTTTTTTTGTTTTTTTTTAACTCATGCATAAATGGATCCATTTTAATTTTGTTACAATGCTTTGTTATAAAACTTTTAAATTATTTTCATCTTGAGGCTTCCCAACTCTTGTGATCTCTTTTTTGGATTCTCCTCTGGCTGTTGAAGTCTATCAGTTTTCCAGTGTTGGGGCTTTTTAAAAACTGGTATTGTTATGTGGGAGCAGGGAGTGAGGCTGAGATCAGAGTAGCTCTTAAACTGGAGTAATTGCTGCAGTTTTTCTCTTGATTTTGGATCATCTTCCTTAGTGTTTTTGTTGAGAGCTTTAAATAAAACCCTTCAGAACTCCAAAAATCATACCAACAATTTTCTTTAGGAATACCAGTATGTCTTTTCAGAAATCAATGTTTTGGGCTTTGTTTTATTCTAGATACTTGTAATTCTTTCCTGAATGGTGTCTGTTATTTTGTGGAGTGATTATATATAGTAAAATGCTTATGACTGTGATTTTATTTCTGATAATACCCAGGGTTTGAATATCGTTTGCGAGAATTATGCAAGGATTTACTGGGTCCAGTCCATTACTCAGCTGGAAGTCAGTGGGAATCAACAGTTATGGTAAGTCCTGATGATAGTTTAATAAAAAATGAGGATCTTCCCATGAAAATTACAGGACATTACCCTTTCCACACTCTGCTCTGGTCTTATAGACAGGCTTCCTCCCATGGCACTTAGATTTATCTCATGTGAAACCAGGGACAAATGCTTGTCTGAGTGTCAGCTCTGCTGCTGTCTTGAGTGTCACACAGACGGAGCAGAGGTGCATGTTCAGGTTTCTAATTCTTCAGACAGCAGCTTTGAAACAGGCATGCCACTCTCAGAGCATGGCCTGGAGTCTATAACTGCAGAGGCTGCACCAGCTTCACAAGGGTGTAAATGTAAAGACAGGGGTTTTTTGGGGAGTCATGTAAACAGCATAAGAACATCAAATATACAGCTCTCTCGAGGCAGGAAAAAGGGCATGAATCTTAGACAGCTCTATGGAATATATTAATGATATCAAATAATAGACTCTGAGGATGCTTTTGTGGTTTTTTGTGCAGGGTTTACGAAAGAGAGAACTATTGAAAGAGCTTCTTCCTGTTATTGGACAGAACCTCCGCTTCCAGAGGCTTTTCACAGAGTATCAAGAGCAGCTGGACATCTTGAGAGACAAGTAGCATGTCCCCAGATTTTCCCTGTGGGGCCTGTTCCGAGAGAAACTGCTGAACAGCATTAGCCAGAGACAGAAGAGGAGCGAGAGCCCGGGCAGCGGGACACTCCTGAGGGAGGGGCTGGGCCGCAAAGGGCCCGGTGCATTCCTGCAGAGGAGGAGTGGAGGAGCTGGATGGTTTCCCAAGTGAAACTCAACCATTGAAGCTGTGGCCTCTGTTTCTGTGGAAAGTCATGGATATGTACTTCAGGGGGATCCTTTTGGATCTGGATCTCATATTAAAACTAGCTGAGAACTGTTTGTGCGGTTTCTTGGATGTCCTGTGAAAAGCACAGTACTTCAGAGTACACTGAACAGCATATTTAACCCTGTTTGGGGTTTTTTGCCTGAGGATTTATTGAGGCTCAACACTATATTAAATTAGATGAATGAGCCACGTAAAAAGAAATTTCATAAATATTAAGGTATTATGCAGCCGATAGACTCTTTCCTGTGAATATAATAATAATAATAATAAGAGGCTGTTCTAACACATGGACTATTTTTGTACTAGAATTTGCTAACTTGTAATATGGAATTTTATTTGGCCAATAATGAGGCTGTCTCTACAAAGTCATCTTGTAGGAAATTTAACTCTAATTACAAAAGCTATGTTTCAAAGTAATTCTACCAAATTAACATGTCATCATGAGGTTTTTAATTTTTAAATGTTTGTAAAAGACATTTTGGGGGGTAGGGGGAGGGATACAATGGGGTAGCTCTTTTTGTAAGTACAAAATAAAAGAACATTGCGTTGGTTTTAAAAAAAAAACCTGAAAAGCAAAAACATGGTCTTGAATTCTTACAAAGGGCACAGGCATCTCCAGATCTCCAGGGACTGACTGTGCTGCCGTGGCCCAAGGGGACTGACCCCTTGCAGAAAGGCAGCTCTGCAGTTACATGGTCCTCTGCAGCCCAGGGGGAGGGCTGTGTTCTTTAGGGCAGCAAACCCCCTCGCTTGGAGGGTTTTGTGGCCTCCTCTGATGAGCTGCCAGGCACCAGGTTGCTTCTTTGCACAGCCCTTTGCAGGCTCAGTGTGGTGTCAGTGAAACAGCTGGCTCAGCAGGTGCCCAGTGTGGCATCAGTGAGTCTCCAGCAAGCAGTGGGAAAGCCACTGTGCCAGCACAGCTTGGTGCAGGTGAGGGTGACGAGGAGAGCCAAACAAGTACCCCGACCCCAGGAGGGTTAGCTGCAAGGACCAGCTGTGGTAGTGTTGTAAATGGTTCATGCGCTGTCTCAGTTAGTCTACACTCATGGGAACAAGCATTCTGTTCCTCAGAGGAGGACCGTAACAGCATAGAATCATGGAGTACTGGGTCTGGAAGGGACCTTCAGCAGTGGCGCAGGCTGAGCCCCTGGCAGGGGCAGCACCTCTGCAGAGCAGACTGCTCGCCTTGTCTCACAGAGCAGCCTGGTGTGATGCAAACGGGATACAGATACCGTGTTCTGGGCAGAAGGGGCAGCTGGCCCAAAGTCACTCCACACACCCCCCTTCTTCAGGGGAGGAAGGCTTGTGAGCCTTTATTGCATTGGGACAACTTCATCACACTGAGCTGCGCTTCTGGAGTCCCGGAGTGCTTTGGGCCGGGAGGGCCCTCAGTGTCCCGGTTTGGCCAGAACTCACCGAGCCCGGCCTTGCACGGTGCCAGGGCCGGGACACCCGGGCCATGCCATGCCAGGGCCGGGACACCCGGGCCGTGCCGGGCCCTCACCACCCCACAGGGCGCTGTTTCGCCTTGCTCTCCCCCCCACGCTTCCCGTGCTGCAGTCTGTACCCGCTGCCCTGGCCCTGGGGCAGGCCCCGCGTGTCCCGCAGCCCCTCGCCCTGCAGTGTCTCTGCACAGCCCTCCCAGCCGGCCCGGCCGGGCCCCCCGTGCCCGGAACGCGCCTCCCGCCGCCGCTGTTTCCGTGCCGCGCCCGGGCCCCGTTCCCGCCGCACCGCCCGGGCCCCGTTCCCGCCGCACCGCCCGGGCCCCGTTCCTGCCGCACCGCCCGGGAACGCGGGCCGGGCTGGACCGGGCTGGGCCGAGCCTGGGCTGAGCCGCCAACATGGGCAAGAGGCAGCACCAGAAGGATAAGATGTGAGCGCGTGTGGGGCCGGGAGGGCGTGAGGGGCCGAGAGGGCCGTGAGGGGTCAGGGGGGTGTGAGGGGCCGAGAGGGCCGTGAGGGGTCGAGGGCCTCTGAGGGGCCGTGAGGGGCCGTGAGGGGCCGTGGGGCTGTGTGGGGCCGAGGGGAGGCGTGAGGGGTCGGAGCGCCGTGTGGGGCCGGGGGACCGTGAGGGGCCGGGCAGTGCCTGTGCCGGCGGGGCGTGTGGGCCGCGCCGGGCCGTGTCTGTGTCTCTGTCTGTGTCCGTGTCTGTGTCCGTGCTGTGCCGCCCCTCAGTGCCCCTGTCTCGCAGGTACATCACGTGCGCGGAGTACACGCAGTTCTACGGAGGAAAGAAAGCAGGTAAAGGCCTGAAGGGCCTCCCCGTCCCTCTGGGTGGGTGAGGAGGGGCCCCCCTGCAGATCGGGTGCTGAGCCCTCAGTGAGCTGGGTGCTGAGCCCTCAGTGAGCTGGGTGCTGAGCCCTCACTGAGCTGGGTGCTGAGCCCCACACTGAGCTGGGTGCTGAGCCCCTCACTGAGCTGGGTGCTGAGCCCCACACTGAGCTGGGTGCTGAGCCCCTCACTGAGCTGGGTGCTGAGCCCTCACTGAGCTGGGTGCTGAGCCCTTACTGAGCTGGGTGCTGAGCCCCTCAACTGCCCTCAGACTCCGGGGCTCACGATGCTGGCCATAAATGCCGCATTTAAGCCCCAAATGAGCATCCCCACCCTCCAAAAGTTCTGTGCCCGCTGGTGGGGCAGAGCCTGAGTGGTAACCGTAAATTTACACTCAGCTCAGTTGAGTTGTGTAATTTCAGTTCAGGCCAACTCTGGCTGTAGTTACCCTTTTGCAAGGCTTTGCCCTGTTTATCCCTGGCATCAGTAAGTTGCCGCCACTTTTATAGCAAAATGTAACTTTCAAATGTTTCTGTGTTACCTAGGATGCAGTGTTTATTAACGTGCTGTTTTATGGGTTTTCTTTTTCCATAAACAGACCTTCCTCGAACTAATTTTAGACGTTTGTCATTTGATCACTGCAGGTAAGACAACAAATTCCCATTACCATTTTTAAATGATGCATCTGTTTATCAGGCTGTTGGCGCTGAACCAAAGCCAGGTTCTTCTGAGGCAGTTACTGTCATTGACTCCTGCCTGCTGTGACAGTAGCGTGGCAAGAAAAGCTGCAATAAGATCTGAAGCAATATCTACACTTCCCATGATTTGTGTCTGCAGAGGTTGGAGCTGATGGCTGAAGGAATACACAAGTGATAAAATATTGCAGAACAATTACTGTGTGCATTCCAGTCTTTCAAATCTGTGTCATTGGGGCTTGAATCTGCTTTTCCCAGCTCAGAAGGTGCTTAGTCAGTCACTCATCTTGCTGAGACAGATTAGGTGGATTGGAGGGACATTTGTGCCATTTTGTTCTGTTTAGAGTTTACTGCTTGAAGGGCTGGAGGGAAGGAAGGGAGTTGGCAGCAGCGGGTTAGAAGTGCACCTGTAAATTGTATGGTTCAAGAAGTTGCCTTCCGTGCCTACAAACTGCTGCCTGGATCTTGGGAGCATCCCTAGCAGGGGGTGCTGAGTGGGATTGCCAGTTCTTGCCCTGCCCATTTCAGTGCAAACATGGGGAGTGTTCCTGTGGAACCATTGCTTGTGCTGCTGAGGCCCAGCATGGCCATGGCAGCAGCTCTGGCAGTATTGCAGCAGCCCTGGCTCTGTGGCTGAGTGATGGCAGTGACACATCACTGACCTGCACCAGTTCACCTCATGGATTTTATTCTTAACCTAAGTTATGTAGAATCAGGAGTGGGCATTGACACACACTCAGTGTTTTCGTTGGTGTAAGCCTTGCTTTAATGTGCAGGTGAGACAGCAATGTGTCACTTGCTTCTGTCATCATGATTTCCAGTTGATTTTGCTGAAAAGAATGTGTTCTTCTTTTTCTAGTTTGTCTCTGCAGCCATTTGAATACCCGGTTTGCACACCAGATGGGACAGTCTTTGACATACTGTAAGTTACTGCCTGAACTTACCTTTATTTTTGTGTTGTTGGACTGGTTACAGCTGTTTAATCATCATTTGGTCTTAGCAAGTTGGCAAAAAAAAATAAAAATTGCCCATCAATAGAGGTTTCTGATGGTGCTTGTGTCTTATTGCTTTATTCCTCCTCTTTTCAGGAGCATTGTTCCTTGGATAAAGAAATATGGAACCAATCCAATCACAGGAGAAGTAAGTAATGATGGGTGTATTCACATCACGTCTTTGCTTTCCTTATGCTCAGTTTCTTATTTAATGTGTTGGAGAAACCAAAATGCCTTGGTGAAAGCAAGAGAAGTTTTAACAGGAGTGCTGTTTTGAAGATCATATTTGTGAGATGAGCTTTGTTGAAATTACGTAGGGATTTACTGGGGATCTCTTTTTAGCTAAGAAAGAGAGGCTTTGTGATTTTAAACCTGATATCCCCTCACTTCATCATGCTAATGATCCCTGTAATAGAAAATATTCAGCTCCAGAGTGTGTGTGGAAGAAAGAGGACAGCATTGCATATGTATCTCTTTTGCAATTGGATTGTAAATAGTAGGGCAGAGAAGTGTGTGCTTCATTTATGTGAAGTCCCAGGGGATCTCTCCTGCCTTACAGGTGAGGCATAATGCACATCTGTGCAGATGGAAATAAGGAGCTCTTGTGTTACTGCCCAGAGAGCCTGGCTGGTCACTGATGGAAAAGACTCTGCACTGCTGCCTCATACAAGCAGAATTCTAATCTGCAGGGCAGGGGGCTGGCATCTCTCCATCTGGGATTAAACCTGCAGCAATGGTTCCTAACCCAAAGGATATTTGGTGTTATGCAGATTAAAGGGATTAATAGATGATATTATGAATGGTAAGCTTGAACTACAAAATCTTTTTGAGTTGTCTTGAGAATACATTTCAGAAGGCTTCTGTCTTGATAGTTCACTGTGAGAGTGGGGTTTCAGTGCCTTTGTGGGTTTCTCCCCACTTTTTCTACATAAATTATGGAGGGATTACTTTCTGTAGTAGTATGAAGTTGTAAAGCACCAAATACATACGAAGTACAGGAAGTATTTCCTTCTTGGAATTACTGTTTTCTTTTGGTGTGTTAAAAAGACTGCATCGTTTATGAGGGCATAGAGGAAAATTTTAAGAAGTTGTTCGAGCTACTGAAACTTGTCTTTTCCTTCAGCGTGTGCAGTTACTTTGCCGGGCACTGGGTGGCAGCCACTGCCCAGGGTTGAGGGAGGCTCGCAGATGGCTCTGGGCTGTGAGAGTGCTTCTGAAACATCTTGTGTTTGATTAAAGATTTTCCCAGCAGACAGAGACAAGGGGAAGCTAAATGCGGATACAGCATTCCAAACTCTAAACATGAACAGCCTGTCTGAGACTCACTATCTTCCTGCAGGTGTGTTTGTGCCGTGGAGAGATGATTGAAGGTCTTTCTTCCCGCATGTAGAGGCCAGTGCATTGTTGAGAAGGAATGAAATTAGAGCTATTCCATTTGTTTTTGCCAGCCTCTCACCACCTTGCTGCTCTCTGCATTGGGTGGGAGTTTTGAGGTGTTGCCAGATCAATTATTTTCTCCTAGAGCAGCACCATGACACCTGTTTTCATTGCAGACTGTGAACTGTGATGTGGTTTAAAATTACTCTGAGTAAATGCTAAGCAAGAAGTGTAATGTGCCCAGTGGTCTTGTGTAATACAGAGTGAGAATATACTTGGTGAACCATAAATGCTCAAATGAAGTTGGGCTTTGAGACCTCTTAGTTTACCCAGACTTGTGCCTCAGTATTTGGTCTGCAGTGCATCTCCAGCTCTCCTCAACATGCACCCCCCTCTTTCCCTGTGTCACTCTGTCAGGGGAGCCCTTTCTTCTCCCCTTTTCTTCTGTGGTGGGCTGGTGCTACACAGCTCCCTCCTCCACAGGACAAAGGTGTTCAGGTCAGCTGGAAGAGAAAGGAGGCACTTGTTCTCCAGAACAGCACACAGCCCTGCTGAATCCACCCTGTGGAGCTGTAAATTGAAGAGTGGCATTGGAGGAAGGGTTGGAACTTAGCTCTTTTCCCAGAGAGCTAACTCAGGTTTTTGGAAGGGGAGGATGTGGTTGGCAGGAAGGGGATGAAGGTGCTGTACAAGGCAGGGTAGGTGGCAGAGGAAGTTGGTGAACTGAGCTTGTGCATCTCTGGGCTGTGCTGTCCCCTATTTCATGTCATTGCGTGTGCATCTTCTGTGCCCTGTGCAGTTTGCTCTGTGTCTTCTGTAATGAAATGGTGACTTACAGAAAGACTCCTGGTTTGTTTAGAGAGGAATTGAGCCACATCAGCTGCAGTGCCATGTTCTGTACAGTGACTTATGAAGTTACTTTGCACAGATTGGTGATGAGGCTCTGGAGAATTTTTCCATTCATTTGTTCTGAAGTAAAAAAATTATAATGAAATCCCTTGTGGCTTGTGCTTCTCTTATTATGGTTTGCTACAGGATAGATGCTTTAGAGAAGTCAATAGGCTATGTGGAAATGGCACTGTTAATGGTGCACTCTTGGTACTCACTAATTCTGTCTGGCTGTCTTATTTCTGAAGTGGACCCCTCAGTGGAGAACTGGAGAGCCTTACAGTCATTAATATATTTATCTTCACGGTGCTCCAGGGGGTAGGACTGTGCTAGTCTTTTATTAATTGGATGCTTGTGAACTGGTCTACAAGGGATTTCTCCAATACTTCTGAATCCTGAACTACTGGACCTGCCTTCCTTTTTAAAGAAATGCTGCACTGCCAAGATCACAGTTACCCTTTTATATGTATAAAATTTGTTTCCCTTCCCTAGACTTTCTAATGGCTTATGGTTTATTTTTTCTTGCTTTTCTGAACATTCTCCTGAAGTGCAGTAGGGACGCCAATGTCCATTTAGGAGAAACAAATCACTGTTGACCTTTGCCTAGAGCTTCCCATGAGCTATTCCAGAAAATAGCTTTAGATTTATTTTTGCCCCCTTTTTAAGAATGCATTGGGGCAAAAAATGCTTATGTTACTACACGAATGATTCTGGAAAAAACAGTGCATCTCCTGCAACTCAACTACAGCCTGTCAGTTGGCATTGGCTCACTCACTTTGTTTGTCAGCTTTGTCAGAATACTGCCCTAGCTTATCTTTACACTAAAACTGCATAAAATAAAAGAGGAAAGTCATAGTTAGCTCATTCCTTTATACTGAGAACAGCATTTTGGCTCCTTGGGCTTGTAGGGAGTTGCAGGCTTGCCAGGATGTTTCATGTAGCGACGTTATGACAGCCTGACCAGCATGCCCACACAAGCCAGCCAGCTGGGCTCAGGATACCTGTTTCCAAGAAGAGAGATTGGCCAGAGCTTGTCAGGTTTGTTGGAATCTCAAATATGAACAGATGATGGATCAGCGTGCCTTTTGACAGGAATTTCAAGGAAATTGTTCCTCTTTGTTGCATGGATATGTTATATGTGGGCTGAGCTATTTTTCCTCCTTTGCATTGTAATGTGTCTGATGTCAATACCTATTTTTTCCACTCTGGTTCAGTGACATTCTAACTGTTTGTGGGCAGGCCAGATTATTGTGGCTGTACTTCAGCCCTGATCAAGGCTCTGGAACCTTGGGTAAATGTCTCCCTTCCCCTGTCTCAGGAGCAGCTACTGTCTTTGTCCCTTGTTCCCCCTTTTCTGTGGGAGTTTAGTTCTTTTGGACACTGGAAAGCCAGTTAGTTTCTGACGTTTGCTTCTAAGGCTTTGGTCCAAAGTCTATTTTGTGGCTGTTTTAGGTGCATCTAGTTTTAAACTCATGTCAAGGGCTCCCCTCTGTGAATTCTCCCTGCACTGCCTGAAGGCCACTGCAATCCCTGTGTCTGCTCCTGTGTATCCCAGAGAGCCAGTGCCCATGTTTAAGGGCCATGTGCAGATGGGTGGTTGTTGGGTATGTTTGTCTTGATGGGTAAACACAAATCAGTCAAGTTAATTTAGCTGGGGTTTAACATGCGCCCAAGAGCCGGGTTAAGAGACCTGAAGGTGCTGTGTGGTGGATTTGTGAGGCCAGGGGTCACATCTCTTGTCTGAATGAGGCAGAACACAACTTGTGTTGTGCCCTGTCTCGTGCAGGGTTGAGATCCAGACCTGCAGGCCTCAGAGAGCATTTTCTTAAGTGTCACAAGTTTGTTACTAGGTAGAAGAGGAAGCTTTTTATAAAACCTAAGGGTTTTTTAAAGGTTGGAAAAGCCTTTTGCTTGGACTGCCTCTGAAGATAACCATAAAGAAGAGCCTGGTGCTTATGGAGAAGTAGTAGAAGGTAGAGCCACTGACATGGAAAAAGAGAACTAACTTTGGAGTCAGAAGGCTGGAAATGCCTGACTTTTCCCAGTAAGACATCTGCCTTTTAAAAAGAGGGAGCTGGACTCAAAGTTTTGCTCTGTGTGCAGTGTAAATATTTACTGTTTTTCTCCCACGCTCTTAATCCTGTATTTACCAACTCAAACTGACTTGAGGTGAAATTATGACTAACATGATCAAGTAATTGTGGCAGCACAGGTGCCTGGCTCGTGAGTAGCCCTACGTGGTCCAGGCTTTGGGAGCACCAGAGGGCTTGTTCCTCTGACGGCCTGCAGTGGCCACCTCCTCCCTCCAGCACTGCTCACTGCCAGGGGAAGCAGTGCCCTTGTTTGTAATCATTTCTATGAAGGAAGGTTGGGAAGATGATGCTTGCCTGAATAATTACAGGCACTTTCAAACCCCTTAACTTCATAGCCTCAACAGAAAAAATTGCAACCAAATCTGTCACTTCAAAACTATGGGAAATCATTCCCAAATACATTCCTCAGATGTATTTATCAGCTAATTCCTCTCCCAAATGCTGGTGGCTGTTGTTGCTTCATTTTATTGTGAAAATGTGGTTTCTTTTCAATTTGATCAACTATATTTCAGTCAGTCTCATAGAAATCAGTTGCTGGTCTTGCAGTGAATCTTCCTGGCCTGGTTTAATGAAGAGGATATGGAGAACATTATTTCTTTTACTGCTGAATTTATTAATCCAACTTAAAAAAGGAACAAACAACCTTACAACACTTGTTTTTTAAGGCACTTAAAAAAGTCTTTGGCTGTCTAAATAAGGGAAATCCTGCCTGAAAAGGATGCAGAAATTGGAGCAAAGGTGAAACTTCCTTAAACATAAAAGTGTTTTTACCATGCATGTGTTTTGAAAGCATAGATACAGAAATAGAAAGCATTGCTAATCATTTCTACACCCGAGGAGTGAACATAATAAGAGGGCTTGGGTATTTTTTCTACTTTTGCAGTATTGTGAATACTGCAATGTGTGAGCAGTGTGGGAAATGCCAAGTACTGTCGTAGCAGGTGTTAAAGTGCAGTTTAAGTTCCAGCCAGGGCTTTATGGTTCACTACAAATTGCTTTCTGCTTGTACCAAATAATCAGTGCCGGGCCCGTGTGGTTCAGGAATGGGTTCCTGCAAGTGGGTTGGATGAACTTCACACACTGGTGAGTCAGAGGTGTCAAGATCACGATCACAGACCAGACCCATCCAACCCTGAGCTGAGTGGAACAAATCGGGGGCCTGAACTGGAGACAGGACAAGTTCAGGTCCCATGTGACCCTCACTGGCAAAATCAGCAGTGACAGTGGCTTTTCCCTTGGTTCATGTGGTCTGCGTGGCAATTTACTGCAGATTGCTGCTTTAATTGTGTTATTCCAGGTGTGTTTTTAGATAATGAGCAGTAAATAATGGTTGTCACAACAAGAACCTGTGGTTTGAAGGTGACCCAGTGTAGCAGTGTAGCAGTGTACATTGTCAGGAAAATGTAATAGCTGTAGATAGTGTTTACTGGGATGCATTTTCAGAGTGCTTGTCTCGAGCTTTCTGCAACCTGGGGGTGAAGTTACCTTAGGATCCTGATGATCTTCTGAAAGTGGCACATTGCAGCAGGAGTCAGATTTTCCTTGTGATTTTTACTCCTTTTCTCTTGAAAATTTTCTTCATTAACTGTTTCCAAAGAGATTGTTCTTTGAGCATTTTTATCCTTTTTCTAGATACTAAATATTGAGCAGAAAATGCTGTGCAGCTTCCACAGGCAGGCTATCTCCACATCTGTTTTCCTTATCTAGAATGTTGGGACTGACTAATTAAGAGCAAAACTGTTTGACCAGTTGAGGTATTTTTCATTATGTAGAAAAATTTAGGAGTGAGTCCTATCCCTCTTTCACTGTTTTCTTCCTCAACATGAGAGCACAAACCTGAAATCCAAGTAGTCTCTGCTGCGTTTTCTCCTTGGGGCTTTGGAAATGAGTGATCATTTAGGTGGATCAGTAACTTCAGGTCTCATTTGGATGTAATGTGAGTGATGTATAAATGAGAGTTTTAATTCTTCTCTGGAGAACGCTTTTCACATATATGTCAGAAGAAGTCAGCACATCTTCAGCTTTGAAATTCAAAGTATATTTTCTTAGTTTTTCTGGTGCAACTCAGTCAGATCTTCAGATATTGCATGAGTTTAAATGTCAATTGCCCCCTCCCTTTTTTTCCCTTTTGTTAAACTTACCACATTTTTTCCTGTTCATTTGAAGTGAGTTATCTTTCTTGTTTGTGAGTTATCTTTCTTGTTCATTTGTAAAAAAGTTTCAATGGAGGGTAGGAATACAGTTTTATTCTGGTTGAATAGTACGTTATTACAGAGCACAGAACAAAGCTTACAGAAATAAAACCAAGGGAAGCTTTGTTGCTGAAAAATTATTCAGACAAATCCAACTTGGTTTTCATGTATTAGAGAAAGAAGGGTGAAATGACCAGGAACAGAAGACTGTCTGAGGCTCTCTCACAGTCTGCCTTGCAAACTGCGTGCTCTGTCTTGATCTGGTGTTTGCTTTCTGACTGCTGAGAGGTTCTTCTGATGGTTTTTCATCTGATAGATATCTTCTGTAGAGTTCGGGTTTGACCAACTTAGTCTCATTTCTGTTTGTGCCAAAATTGCACTTCTCTCTGTTAGTGTTTAGTGTTTATAGCTGTGTATTTGGCACAGAGGACTTTAATGCTTTCTTGACATTTTCTTGTTGAGACTTGTGTTTTCCTGTCAGATGTTTTCGTGCCTTTAAGATCTTCATACCCTAAATGGTCACAGTTGCCCTTCTCCACATCTGTTAAATTTTAATACATCTTCTTTGAACAAAGTTAATCTTAATCATACACAGTAAATGCTGTGTGAATGCCTAATACAGTGGTGGGAATATTTTCCAATCTCTTCCTGAAGTACTTTGATCTATTACAAGCCATAGTGTAAGACTGAAAACACTTCCAGTGTATGTGTCGAGACGGATGGGTGCTTTGAGACAACAGTAATTCCTTGAATTTTCTCGTGGTAGGCTGGGTCATTTCAGAAGCAGGTACTTATAAATAAGAGCTAGCCAGGCTGAGCAGCATTTCTTCCTTTCCTCTCTTTTCTTTTGTTTCCAGTTGAATGTTGCTGCCTGTATTTCTGTGGCCAGTGGCAGCCTTTCAGACACGGGTGGTTGCAGCCGTCATCATTAAACATCTCTCTCTCCAGGTGCATTTTTGTCTGGGGCAGCAGACACAGCCTGCTGCTCAAAAGCCCACAATCCACTCGGAACAAGATGAACTCTTCAATATGCAGCAACTGAGCCGTGTCGTCTTACCTCATTTGCCTCAGAAATTATTAGCTTTTAGTCAACAGTATAAATGAGTTAATATTTGACTAATGACCATAAATTTTCAAGGCCCCTGGATAGGAACCCATGAGGACGTGATTCCTGCCCTGAGGAATGACCAGGAAATCATGTGTCATAATTGAAAATGGTCATAAAACACAGGGAGGATCAAGGGGAGGAAGGTCCCACTGAGGCTGGTGTCCTGAAAGTTGACTCCTTTTTTGTTGGGTTCTCTGAAAATGTCCCACTCTCCTTTGCTTCTGACTGACATGGGTGGTTGGTTGTTTCTCTTGCAGGGTTGTGTCTGTGTCTTTTAGAGCAGAATACCCAGCACCGCTAGAGCTACCCCTTATCTGTCAAAAAAAGGGGATTTATTTTTCAGTTTCCAGTATCTTTGGGAAACATGTGAGGGCAAAAAAGATGAGATTCGCCTCTACTTACTGTTCAAGGGCATTTAAAACCCTCCAGTGTCATGAGTCACTGGCCAAGCTGCTGTGCCTGCTTCACACCTTGCTCATGGGGACTGTGCTAGTGGTGGGCAGGGTTTGATCCAGTAACCCACCTCTGGACACAGCAGAGAAACGAGTTTTGCATTCTTTCTAAGGCATTATGTCCCTTACAGCAAAAAAGTATTTACATGTAGGTTTTACAGACTGAACAGATGGTCTCTTCTTTTCCTTTTCTGTGTTTTGGTGGAAGTGTGCACATTGCATGGGATTTTGTGACTGTGACACTTGAAAAACTAGCAGCTGTGAAGCGCTCTAGCCTTAAATGAGATGCAGCATGAGGTTTCCCACAGGTCCTTACTTGCCTATTTTTCACTAAAATTGGAGAGTAGATTTTTGGTGCTTCTGCAAAGCTTAATTTTCCTTGAACCATGTCGTATTTGGCTGTGGATCTCTGGATTGATAGACTTCTGACTGCACTGAGACTGCAGGTTTGATCTTGCACACGCAGCGACACATCTTTTTCTCATGGTAATTTCTGTTAATGTGCTCTTTGATAGAGCAACATTATTGCTGCTGTCTGTGAGCCATGTGTGTTATCAGGCATATCTTTATGATTCTCTGGTCAAGGCTTTGGTGACCATATGGTGTCAGTTTAATTAACTTTTAAATATGTAAATACGGAGGTCTGGAAGTGCAAAGTGAAGGCTCTTTTGTGACAATTCCCATACCAGTTTAGCAGTGCATGAAAACTGCAGTTAAACGGCAGCTTCATCTAAGAATATGAATTGAGGGTGGCTTTTTAGCATTAGGTAGGCATTTGTCCACATGATAAATATCTAGCATCTTTAATGTTGAACTGAATGTAGAAATGATACCTCGAATCATGAGACTGTTCTGGCCTCTTGGCTGCTGACCCCAAATTTTTCATGAAATATTAAACTACATGAAAATGGCTTATCTTGTTAAGACAGTGCTGCTGTTTCCAGTCACATACCCTAATGTGTAGATTTGAGGATTTACATCGCCCTTTGTCATCATTAAATCCATGTACAAGATCTGAAATAAGTAACATTATACATGGAGTTATTCCAATACTATTCATTCAGTTCATATCCCCATAGTTTTTTAAGGTTTTATAGCAGGGAAAACTGTAAGAGGCCTTCTTAAAATGGGAAGTTGTATGCAAAATTATAAGTAACAGGTCTCATCTTTAAAGGAACCAAAAAATTTAATGCAAAATTCATTTGCTATTTTTAAGCTACATTTGGTGTTTGGTAGGCAACATTGTGTTTCAATGTTAGTATTTGTTCTGGCTTTCTCTTCTGTTTGAGGTAACTCTGTGTTGCTTTTGGTGGGAAGAAAACCTAGCCAGTGGCCTCGCCAGCACTGAGTGATTTTGACCTCGTGTTGTCAGCCAGTTCAGACACGACACATTAATTTTTCCCCTTGATGGGTTCCCTGTATTTTGGTGCGTTCCTGGCAGGGGCCATTCGGTGTGGCTGATCAGGGTGCCCAATCCCCAGGTGCTGAACATTTCAACCCCCACTCACTGTTGGTAAGCGGGAAAGTCTGTCTTGACTAAACTCTTTGCTGCGCGTCACCAACGCTGCCCATGAGTGGGCAGAGAATCAGCTGAGCCCTTTTTGATGGCTTTTCAGTCTGGTGCGTATCCAACAGGGTCAGAGCCTCATTAACAAGAAGAACGTGCAGCCACAGACCAAAGAGATTCAGAGAGTGTAACTAATTGATGCGTGGGGATTGTAGGTCACATCTTCCTGGGACACACAGCGACGGCACAGAGCGATTTAATTGGGAACAGTCGGCGTGTTTCATCCACGGGCTGCCACAGTGCCCCACTAACCTCCGTGTGCGAACAGCCCCTGCGTGGGTATCAATAAGGGATGCTGCTGCCCTTTGGGATGCCGCAGGAGCCAGCGCTGTCAGCTGACAGATGAGAGCACGTGGGGCGCTGGGGCTTCTCACTGCTGCAGGAAAGTAGGTCATGGCCAAAAGTAGCCCTGGCTGCCTTTGTGGAAGTGTGCCTGTGAGAGAGGAGTCAGCTGAGAAAAGAGCTCACACGGGTTTGCGTTTGGTTTTTTTTTAGCCCTGCCTTGCTGCGGAGCAGCTGGCACTACGTGCCATGAAATGCATCTGCTTTCCAGTATTTCTGCATAAAATATTTTTAGAAGTGAATATGCAGCTCTTATTTCTGCTTGGGGGAAGTGGCAGATGCTTGTGGCCTTTCGTTTTCATTAAGAATTTAGAATTTTAATTAGATCAAGTGTTTTTAATAAACGCTTTCTTTTCCCTTGCTTTCTTCAGTGGAGAGTGGCTGAAACTGGGTGGTGGGTGTGTGTCGGGGAAACTCAGGTTGGAAATAGTTTTGAACTTGAGCTGTGCATGCAATATTTTTGCTCTCTTATGTATTATTAATAATAAGAAATACATGAAAACAAGTTCTTTAACTCATTTTAGGATTCATTCACTCCTACTGTCTCTTCCCGAGGGGACCGGTGCCCGTTTGTGGCATAGCGGTCATTTCCATGGCAACAAACTCTGTGGTGGTGCTTGGAAAGCTTTGACTTTTGATGGAGAATAAATAAAAGGAGATTCACCCACACGTGAGATAATCCTGTTTTTGTGTGAAATGAAGAACTTGAGAGGGAAAAAATAATATTACACAGGTTGCCTGTATCCTGTTCTTTCATGCTTTCCTGGGTAATGTGCAGGGCTTTCAAAACTGGACCTCCCGAAGTCCTTGTGTGTGGACTCCTCCTCTGTGGCTGCTCTCTGTGCAGCTGCCAGATCCTGCAGCTTGGTCTTGGGCACTGGGCAGTCCTTCATAGCAGATAATCACCTGGTTTTGCTCTTCTGGGGCTCCAGAGATTTCCTTTGACCAAACACTAAATCCCCCTCCTACCTTGCCACACGAAGCTCAGAGCTGCTCCAAAGGGCTTGAGCTGACATGCCAAGGTCACTTCTTCAACACAAGCCTGTTGGGAGGCCAATCTACGGAAGGAGCAGCTTATAATATTCATACAGAGTTCCCACCCTGGAAAAAACTCCAGACAATGCACAGATTTCAACTCCTACGTGGCAATCACCATTTTTTAATTTACTGTTGACATGTAACACCATGTAAGTGTTGGTCTCAGTGGGAAGCAGATCCAGCATGAGCAGCTGATGCACCATAAGTAACTGATGCTGAAAAATAACCTTTTTCTATATTATGGAAAGATGTGACCTGAAATACCATACGATTTCGCTGGGTATGGAGTAAGAGTCCAAGGACTTGACAGCACTTCTAAAGATACATCATACATTGACAGATGACACAGTGCACTGCAGCTTTTGCTACCTTGAAAGTCTTCGTGGCAGTTTAGTCTGTCTTTTCCACTCAATTTCTGTCAAGGTATAAGTCTGAATTTCAGTCATGATAAACTGTTTCTTAGGGAACGGTTTCCATTTTTGTTTAAAGATGATCTGCTCATAAATTTTGGGCATAGCTCAGGTCTGCCAGGAAGATAATTTAAGGATCTTCCTTCAAATTATCAGTGTTTCCAGTAGTTGTATTTCTAAAGATGCTTTTTCTGAAACATAATTTTTGGGCTGTTGCACAACATGTGCACAGATGGATGCTGCTCTGTGTTAATAGTTGTTTAGGTTGAACAGATCTGCCCAGGATCAGATGTTCATTTTGGCAACTCCACTGTTCCCCCACGACTTCCTTGATAATTTTGTTCTTGTAAGAAGATAAATACATGAATAAAGCTCTGCATTCCCTTAGACATTTCAGAAGCTGCCGTTGCTTTGCTGTCCTTTGTATCCCAGCAGTGGGCAAATACTGGAGTGTTTTGGGTTTGTTTCTTTTTGAGAATCCAATTAAGGAAAAGCAGCAGCACTGGTCTTCCATCACATAACTGAAATAACATAACCTGGCCTCTTTTTTCCTTTCCCATCTTATTCCTACTAGCTCTCATTGCTCTTCCTGCTAATCAGTTAGAGCTGGTTACCTTTCTGGCAGCACATGAGCCTGCCAGTTGCTTGAGAAGTGCCTTCCTATAAAGGAATGAGTCCAGCTGTCACAACGTGTGCTCTCTGAACTAAGAATATGAATTCTGATCAGGCACAAAAAGCCCACTGACTTATTTTCACAGGATTTTGTTATCCCTCTTTGCCACAATGTCTGAGGCAGTGTGGGCCCCATGCCTGGCAGATCTCCACATGCAGTGTTTATAAAGAGCTGTCTGCGGCACAAAAACCTCCCTGATCTCTTCAGGTGTGTGTTTTGAGAAGAGAACCAATTGTTTCTTTTAAAAGCCCTGTGCTGAGTGTGCTTTTAACAATCAATGTGGCAGTGAAACTGTCTCTGACACAATCAAAGGGATTGTTGTTATTTTTGTAGGTCTCAGGTCCTAACTCGGGCTGAGATTGCTGGGCTGGACTTTTGTCTCCAACTGGGTGCCCCAGTCGAGCACTACCTGAGCACCCCAGTGGGCTGTGGTGGGGAGAACCTGGTTGTGGGATGCCCTGGTGTGCCACTGGTGTGCCCGAATCCCATACTGACCCTATGGAGTGACTGGCATACGTGAACCTGCCCTGCCATGTTACTGAAGGCTGGCTATTATTTTGGGTGTGTTTGCAGCTTTCATGGCTTAGGGAGGGAGCAGCCTGATCATCCAGAGGTGTTTTCCAGCCCCATAGCTCTTCTGTGTTAGAAAAGCCTTCCAGGGAGAGGGCAGCAGGAAAATGCCACAGGCATCCTTCTGATGAGGGAGGGAGAGCAGTAGCCAGCTTAGTTTGCAGAGTCCTCTGCAGAGTTGGAGATTATCCCAACCTCGGCTGCCATCTTGGTTCCCCTTCTGTGGAATTGTTACCTGGGAATTAAGTGACTGCAAATCTCTCCTGGGACTCCCTCCATGACCCCAGGAGCCTCTCCAGAGAGCTTGTGCCTCCGTTTCTCCTCACTATTGCTAGTTATCATGTGGGCTCTGTTGCACATTTCCTGAGTAAAAGGAAAATGACAGTTATTTCAGAAAAGGCATCAAGCTTGATTGCCAAAATGGTTTGCAGCCTTACTGACTTTCATCAGAGGTCCCAGCTGAATTGCCCCTTCTGATCAGCAGCAGTGATCTTTGCCTCTTGGCTTTTCAGGCAGACTCCCCTTTCAGTGAGCGCTAAGACAGTTGTGCAACTTCTTGAGCTTATTCCCTGTGGCTGGAGCTGTGCTGTGAAAATACAGCCCTGTAAACAAATGTATCCCAGTTCTCAGGCTCCCTGAGCCTGCTTTTTGTGGGCTGTCTGTGACTTAAATTCCCAGGGTTCTGATGATTCAGACAAGTTGCAATATAGTATTAATAAATTATGTACTATTAAAATCATAACAGTGTTGTTACAGTTTCCTTTTATTTCCATGGTTACATTCTGTTGTGATTAATCTTTTAATGCTTCATTTTCTTTAGAAACTAGATGCCAAATCACTTATAAAGCTGAATTTTGCTAAAAACAGTGAAGGTAAGTGCAATCATTTTCTGTGGTGGTGTTTTGTTGGGCTTTTTTTCTCCTTAATGAGTGCCTTAATAAATTCTGCTTTATCTTACTCATGGCAAAGTTATGTAGTTTTTGTTCTCTATCATGGGGTTTATTTTTTCAGTAAAATAACTTCTTGTGAATGATATGTTTACCTTTAAAGTTCAATTTCTGTTTTTCTTTACACTAGGGAGCTGTAAATTATTCAGCAATTTCACTTTACTATAGCTGCTACTGCAGTAAGGTAGTGTTTACTTTAAGGAAAGAATCAGAAAAGGCCAAATTTCTGTAAAGTTATCTTATTTCTAACTTGCCTATGGCAATATTTGCTGTTCACTTGGTTTTGAACAGCTTTTTGTTTATAAAAGGGATTAGACTTAAATGAACACGTGGGATTTTATGAATAGAAGCACACAAGGCAGCAGCCTCGAGTTTTATTTCTGCAAGATAAAAAATCTAAGAGAGGATGCTAGGAACAAAAGAGAAGAGTGGAGATGAATTCATCTTCTACAGAGCAGATATGATTTCTTTGAAATGAGAGTGGCAAAGATTAGGTGGGAATAAAATTCTGGAGTGTGTGTCTCCTTATCTTACTAAAGTCCATGGAGTACAAGCTCTTTTCTGTAGCTGATGGATTTCTTCTGCACCTTGTGTTCCATCTGTCTGAAGAGCAGGGTGTTAAAATTCGATCAATAGTCTCTGTGGCCAAGGTTTTTGAAAGATACTGTGATATTGTGCTTTCCTTAAAGAAGTCCAGTTCATAATGCTGGGTGGAATGATGACAGCCACTCAGCCTTAGAAGCCTTCTCCTTAAAAAGGTGCATACTGTGTCATTAACTGATCAAGGGAAAATGCAACAAAAGAGGGAAATTAAAATGTTGCATTTCTGTCTGTCAGTAAACTTTTCTTTAAATCTTAACGTGTGCAATGATTGCTGCGTGTGAGGATCTTCTCTGCTCACACCTGTATGATACAAAAGGTCTTTGAGCATGGCCGTTTCTTCCATTTAATATCCCCCCTGAGCTGAGTACCTTCTCTCCAGATCAGCACGGCTGTGCCCTCAGCAGTTTGGCTTTTGCTGGAGCTGAGGACCAGGGGATTTGCTCTTTTTTATGCAGCTGAAACGAGGCCTCACATTTTACAGGCGTGTTGCTGTATCCATCACTTGGGCCATGCCCAGAAGTGCCTTTCTGACCTTCCCCTTGAATTTCAGTCCTTTGTGGCAGTGGCTTTCCCTCCACGCTAGTGGCTTTAACAGAAAGTCCCAGGTCTGACCTGTGCTGGGGCTGGAGCTGCCTCTGCTCTGCAGGGAGTTGTGAATCCCTGTTGGTGTTCACCTCTCCTGCCTTTGCAGGTGCCGTGAGCAGCCTGTTCTGGCCTCCCTGCTGCTTTTGATTTTCAAGTGGTAATTAGGGAAAAAAAGAACCAAACAAGCACAACTTATTTCAAAAATCTCACCCAAGCCCCCAGGTCTAGCAAACTGATCAAGTATTAATAACTTGCTTCTAATTGCTTTCTGCTGAGATCATCCAGACATTTTTCTTTTTCCTCCTACATTGCCTCCCATCACTTTGCTTGCTGTTGACTTGCTTAATATTTATGCTGACCCTCCTGGGAAAATTCACAGCTTGATTAGAGCAGAAGCTGGGTTCCTTATTGAGTAACGTGTTCAGATTTAATGGCATTCTGCTTGCCACATTTGAATACAAAATGCTCCCCTCTCCTAAAAGCACAGCATCTGCTACAAACTTTTCTGTAGGATAGAAGCTAAACTTTTATTCCTGGGAGCAAGAGGCATGCAGAGCACTGGGCATGTTACAAGGCACAGGCTCATGTCATCAGTAGATCTTTGGTTACAACAGTAGCAATTATATTGTGGTACTTCTTATTTGTCAGCCAAGAGTTCTGTGTTGGGGGTTTGAAGGCAACAGATTTCAAAACTGCATTTTCCTTGCTGGTTTTGTAGTTCTCTGAAGTGTTACTTTTTCTAGCACTTTGTCTGTCACTGGAGAATCAAAATGTTGTTAAAGCATCATTAAATACACACTGAAGTTACACTTCATATTAAAAATTGATGTAAATATCCCTCCCAGAAATAAGAGAAATTAGCTAGTTCAAAACAGTTGCGGATCTTCATGCAGAATTTAAACTTTTTTTCCCTTTTATCAGGCAAGTACCACTGTCCAGTGCTGTTCACTGTATTCACCAATAACTCCCATATTGTGGCCATCAAGACTACTGGGAATGTGTTTGCCTATGAGGTGGGTTCCCTGCTGCATCTCAATATTAGTATTTTATACTTGATGCATTTCATTCAAGATCACAAAATGTTTTAGAAAGACAGGTAGTTTTTATTCTTATTTTACAGCCAGGGAAGTTAAAGTACAAGGAGATGAACTAACATCACAAGTTGTCCAACTTTTGTCATCAAAATAGGAACAACCTTAAAATATGAATTAGATGATATTTTTAAAACCTTTTCTGAAGTGAATCTGCATCACTGAATCTTGTAGATCAAAATGAGTCGCTCCTATATGCTCCTCAGCTAAATTAAGAGACAAATTTTCTGTTGTCTTCTTTCTGGTGACATCACCAAAATACAGATTACCTCATTTCTGCTCATATCATAATGGATGAAAAAGACTATTTTACGTGGAGCTGGGGGAAGAGCAGAGAGAATGCCTTAATGGACACTTGAACTGCATTTTTATTTGTGTTTTGTGAACCTTTATATGAACCTAGGTGGAATTTTAATTGTGACTTCTTTGCATAATCCTTACTGTAAAAGCAAGGTTGATTTATTTTTCAGTAGCAAATAAATCCTTCCATTAATGAATCCATATCCAGTGTTGCAAAAGTTCTGAACACTGAAACATCTGCTTTTTGAATTCTGTTGCTGGAGATTCTGGTGGGACTGTCAGATACTGAGAGAGGAACATTGCAATCAAGGGAAAGGCCTTTGGAAAACTTGCTGGACTGTAATTGAACTGTCTTCATTCCAGCTGTGAGAGCAGTCAAGGTTAGGCTGGAATGGAAAGTGCTCTCTGTTCCTTCTGGAAGCACAGTGGTGCTGTGGTTAAAAGGCCAGGAGTGGCCTTTGTTAAACCCTTTGGTACTGCAGAACTATTGCTCTGTTTGCTACAGTTCTCAGTTCTGGGCGGCCTAAAGGGCCCAAGAGGGTCTGTCTCCTGAGTGGCAACACATGAAGCAATAGCATTTTGTGGTTGGTATAAGTGTGGCATTAATTTATGGACTTCCAGAGGTACTAGAAAAGTAGTACCACCTTCCTCTGAGGAGAACAGAGGACATTTGGGTCAATAAGACAGATTCAGCATTTTTTTGCAGGTAAGAGCTTAGAAAATTGAAAGCGACATCTCTTTTATTTTGGCAGCACTTTTATGGTTAATTTGGTTTAAATGATAGGCATAACTATGGCATAGAGACTTCAAGGCTCTTTTAAAAAAAAAAAACAAATCAAGGAGCCACACAAAACTGTCAAGTTTTGTAGGGATGAGAGACAAAAGCTTCTCGTTTCACACAGTGAAAATATTGCAGCTGCCAGCCAAGAATGAGGGCAAAATAGTTTTCTTTATGATTAGTACTCAGGTTTTATCAATACCACATATTTACTTGGAATATTTATACATGAGAATATGATTTTTAATATGAGTTTCTTTTGCCTGGCTGTTAGGCAGTTGAGCAGCTGAACATAAAACCAAAGAGCTACAAGGATCTCTTGACGGATGAGCCCTTCACTCGGCAGGACATCGTGACCCTGCAGGTAAACTTTCCCCTCTTTGTTACATGTCACACCACAGAGCTGGTTTTGCAGGGGTGAAAGGTTGCTGTTACACTGTTCCAGCAGGAAACCAGAATGACTGACTCGAGAAACGTTGCTGTGTTTTCTTTGTTATCCAGATGAGCTACAAAGATGCCATATTGCCCTATCTGGAAGAATAGTAAGGTGTCCCACGTGGTCTGTGGCATCAAAAGAAACATGCCTCAGAATGTGAAGTATTTAATCTTTTAGGAAGTTTCCATGTTGCATTAACACTGAAGTTGATTGTCCATTTCAGTCATTTAAAGATGTCCAAAAGACTTAAAGGCTTAGAAATCATTTTCTATAGAGTGTTTCTCTAAATGTAGAGTAAAATAAACAGCAAACCAGAGGATTTTCTCTAAAGGCTTATTTAGAATGTTTTTCTTCTTAACAGATACCAGTGTTGGTCTTTTAGTGATTCTAAGAGAATTAAAACCTAAATTAAAACAACATTATAAATTTCAGACTGCAAAAGATAGTTATTTACAGGTGAAGTTTGGTATCAAAAGATCTAAACCTTTTGTTTAAAAGCAGGCACTTTTAAGCTTGCATGATTTGAAAATAGGGGGAAAAAAAGATTCCAAGATCATTATTCTAGAAATCATGAGTTAGTATGCATCTCATGAACAGTTAATTGCCACTAACCAAGATTAATACAGTCTAATTCAAATAGAAAAATATTTTTCATTTATGTCTTAAATTTAAATTAAGTGTAGCCCTTCTTCCCTACTCCCCAGTGCTTCACAGCATGTTTTTAAATATTTTTCCTCTGTTCCTTTGGGCTTGTTGCTGTTCAAGCTAATGCAACAAAGTAAAATGTTTTTAATCCAATGGAAGCAAAAAAATACAGCTTTTTCAGCTTGAAGGCTCCCAACAGAATGTTATTTCAGTGTAATTGCATGGTTGGTAATGGATTTGGAAAACTAAAAAGAAGGACAACATGAGTGGCTAAAAATGTGTCTGTGCACCAGTATGGAAAATGAAGTTATTTTGAACAAATAATTGAAATGTGCAGTCACTAAAAAAATACTTTGGTATGTTTTGTAGGGTTGGAATTGAATGTGTGTATAAAGAGAGCACTCCTGTTACTTGCCTGGCTCTATCCCCCTGAATCTCGAAGCAGTTTAGTTATTCCCCGTGTGGGTGTGTGTCCGTATGTTTCACCCTCACCCTGACTGTGGTGGAGGAGCGTGTCTGCCGGCACAGAGCAGGTGTGTTCTGGCAGCTGGGCAGCCCTGGTGCAGCTGTGCTGCAGGGAGGGCACGGCCCTGCACTGCCTGCCCCTCTCACAGCCATGCACAGTGGCATCACTGATGTGTGAGGGGATTTGGCCCTCTTGGGTAAGCACTTCATTAGGGGTTGTTGTGAATTCTGCAGTCTTGTGGTGTGCTCTTCCTAAGTAAGTTTAGAAATAGCAAATCCCCCCATCCTGAGACTGGACTGGAAGAGGTTTGACCACCTGAATGCAGTTGACCAGATAAAGTTTGACCCTTCCCCAAATTAGTTTTTAAATCAATTTTTTCACAAAGGGGTTTTCAGCAAACAGACTCAAATGGCCTCAGGGCGTTGAAGGAGAAGCAAGAGCCATTTCCTGCACTGCACAATACCCACTGCAAACTTGCATGTATAACTTGATTTCTCCTATTCAAACTCTGCCCTACCCTGACCTGCTCTGTTGAGGCCACAATTCAACCTGAAGTGGCATGACCAGCCTGGGTATTAAAATTCATGTGGTATAGAAATGCGTTGTTATTTTCTCCTGGTATTTTCTTCATATGAATTATTGAAAGACAGCCTGATGTCCCCTGTACGAGCTCTCTTGTTGACAACACCGCAGGCAGCGTGGTGGCTTCACACTGCCAAGCTCTGCCACCTGTGGCTGTTTCTTAGCCAGAGTTCATGCCTGCAATCTGCTGTGTTTCACTTTATCGCACTAGAGCTCTGTCCCAAATCCTGCTTCTCTTAAAATGCTTTCAGTTCTGGATTGAAATTTATCACTTTGTTGTTTTCCCATTCCCCTGGGTAAATTGAGCACTGTGGTATCTGAGAGAGCTGGAATTGAGAGTGAGTTGGTATCACTGACCCTGCTGTTCGGCAAAAAAGTAGTTATAAAGGAAGTTGCTGTAAAAACATTCTTTGCTTTGCAAATAGCAGCTGAATAGGGCTGTCTGTAATAGTGTGTTTAGCAATGGAAAACAGCATTGCCAGGGACTGACTCTGAATGTCCTAGGAAACAGGTGGGGTACCTACCTGTGTTTGGTAGTGAAATACAACACGATAAAGGCAAAATATAAATAATGTATGTTTACAGATTATTTGTGTGATCACGTTTTTCCTTATTGATACATAAAGGGCAGTCCTAGGGTTGTTCTTTGACCACAATAGCAAATGACCTCCAACGTGGCTTCTCTCTCCTTACAAAACCAAAAACTTTGCTCTTCTCAGAAGAGACAGAATTGCATAATACTCTTTTTCTGTTCTTGGTGCTAAACATTATTCAAACAGTAATCATAATCCTTCCCTGTTATCTTTTCTGCTAAGCCTCGTCTCAGCTGGTTGCTTTGAATTTAGTAAGTTATTTGTGTCCTATTGCTATGAAGTTTACTCTTAAAAAAGGCATTTTTTAAAAAAACTTGAAACTAAAGAAAGCAAAATCACAATTTAGTGGTTAATAATACTGTCTTAGATCTATGATGTCTTCTCTTTGTAAAAGAATGCATGGTGCTTCCTACATGTCCATATACAGGAAATCTCTTTTCCTGTTGAAATGCAAATGTCCTGGGGTAGAGTGTGGCAGTTTTTCATCAGCATATGGTGATATTATCCAGCCATGCAGGGCAGGAGGTAAAGAGTAATACCATATCCTGGTGTGCAGGATAGATTACCAGAACTGGAGTGTAGTTATTCAGGCAAAAGGTGCCATGGATTCTAGTTTAATACCTTGCTGATAATGACAGAAATATGCGTGACGTTATTCCATATGGTACCCTTCCTAGACACCAGCACTCCCAGTATGACTGGAGCTTTTAGACTGTAGCTCTTTACCTTGAAGCTGAAATTCCCCTTTCTCAGTTTTGTGATCTTGCCACAAACTCAAGTCAAGCTTTCCATCTTCTGCAGTGCAGATCTTGCATTTTCCAAGCTTCTCTCTCCTTACAGTTCATCATTATTTCAGATAATTTTTCTCCCAACTATACTGGTTCATTTTTCTTTTAAACGGAATATTGCTGCTGTATGTTCTCTGTGATTGTCATAACTTTAAACCCAGGTATGTTCTTTATTTTCGAAGATGATCAGCTCAGCCTAACTCAGCATCCCTTGGAAATGTTATGACTGTGCTACCAGCTGACAGACAACTAGAGCACTGTAAGGTGTATTAGTTACAGTAACAGGTCAGGTGTGATGTAAAGCCCTTGGAGATGTCGGGGAACAGGGTGTCTGTAAGGGGAAAGCTGATACTGCTGATGCTTGTTTGCAGTGTTCTTCCCTCCCCTCTCTGCCTCCCGTCCTGGGACATTGCTGTTCATCATAGAACTTTGCAATTGTTTTCAAGGTAGGAATGGGCACAGCTGTGAAACAGTTTTGACAAAGATTGCATTAGACCTCAGTTCAGACCTAGGTAATTCTTTCAGTCCTACATTTTACAGCTTTTCAGATAGAATGCAGTCTAGTTGTTTAACCTAATTTGAAGTTGTCTTCTAAGTACATTTTTAGGGGATGTAGTTGAGTACTAGATCTCAATGTCTGCTGTCCAGCATTTCATCTTTATGACAAAATCTAGTCAACAGTCTGGTAGAAACTATTATTAATTAGTATGACTGAATTCTGCGTGTGTTTCAACCCTATATTTTCCAAATTATTCTCTGTGTAATGAAATAGCAAGCACATAAATAAGTATAATCTGGATTCCTTCATATAAGAGTGGGCAGTCTGAAGCAAGTGTCTGCTTCGTTTCAGGATGGAGAGAGGAACAGGGTCAGGTAGTGCTTTGCTGGACACGGTAGTGGGCTCTGACAGTGTTATGGACTTCTTCCCATCCCAGCAAGTGTGAAAGGTCCTGAGGAGAGCAAAGTAAGAATGTTGCAATACCCTGGTTTCACATCCCATTTGGTAGGAAGTGCTTAGAGGAGTGAAGAACAATTTCCTCTTTAGCACCCTGTCAATTTGTCATCCTCCACTGTGTCTCTGTTCACAAACGAGACAAACTCAAATTTGTGAGGATACAGCAGAAATTACTCCTGCTCTGGAAACGCATGGAAGCTGTTGCTGAGCTGTGTGTTGGCAGGGGATGAGAAGTGTGTCTCTGCTCCATGGCAGTGCTGCAGGTAAGGCAGAGGTAGATGGGGTGTGTTCCTCTTTGCTGGACAAATTGCAGTCAAGCCCCCAGCCTTGTTGTGCCAGTGCAGAGAGCCTTCCCTGGTAGATCCATGCTAAAAAATGCATCTTCTTGGATGGAGCAAAAAGAAGAAAAGAAAAAAAAAGTCTGGGTAAATGCTAACAGGCTTGCTGCCATTGAAAGGAGAAAAAAAAGGCTTGTACTGTTACGTGCTTCCATATGTCAGTTTTATTGTTTCTGTATAACCTAATCAGCTGTGGACAAGACAGGGTTCCCAATGAGCTGTTCAACAGCCCTGACCTTTGTGGCAGGAAGCACAGTTAACGAGCAGAGCTGGAGGGAGCTGAGCTGCACACTGGTAATTGATATTTCACTCCCCAGCTCTGCCTCGCTTGCTCTTTGTGCCACAGAAGGTCAGAGCAGATTTCCTCACAGTTGTGGGTGAGGGCTCTGGGAGGGCTCATCCTGCACCAAGGGACGTGCAGAGGAGCTGGGAAAGAAGTGGGACGTGGTGGACACGTGAAAATAACAGTCCTGAGGATCATCATGGGTCCAGCGTGGTCAACTGCATGATAAGAGGGGAAACAGGCCTCAAAAGAAGCACATGGTCTAAAACTGCTGGGTTTAGCCTGCTTTTTGGACAGTTATGTGTATGGTGCTTAAGATTAACAGAGTTTAAGCTGTTTCCCTAAGTAGGTAAAACCAGAAAATGACAGGAAAAAACAAGTGGAGTAAAATTTGAGATTAATTGTTTTCAGAGCTCAGCTTTCAGGAGAACATTAAATATGAGTTTTTTAATAGTCATGATAGTTAGCAACCCTTTGAAGTCTGTATCTGTGCTAGTGATTTACTAAACTAAAGTTTATGGTTTGTAACCTTAATAAGAAACACCCTGAGTCTGCCAACCATGGTGATTTGAATACATATTTCTAGATACACTAAGACAAACAAAAGCAGGCTGAGTTACTCCTCATGGTTCATCTTCCTTTCTGGTTTTGGGCACTTACACAGAACTTCTTTCTTTAGGTCTCTGGGCTCTAGGCCTTAATCTTAGCAGATTGGGAGCATCACTCTGAGTCCAGCCTTTCTCTGACCAGGAGCTCAAGGCTGTTGTGATGTGGGTACCTCCATCTGCCCATCCTCGCGGCATCTTGTTCGGACTGTGCTGGTTCTGTGCCCAGTAGCTGTCGTGGATGCAATGAGAGGAGCTTGGCAGGCTAATTTTTACTGTTTAGACAGCTTTCTTCCTGAAGTGATATGTCTTACAAGATTTACATATTCCTACCTTTAAAAAGTGTGTATCTCGTGTTGTAGGACTCAGTACCATCAGTAGGGAGTTGGTCTGTGTCTTCTGCAGCACAGGTTGGACTGGTCAGATGCGTTTCTGCTCTCAGGAGTGGGAGAAGCAAATGGTTTCTTGTGTTTAACTTAATATTCACTGCAGTACTCTCACACTTAGCATGCTAATTCTAATTCACACTAATTCTAATCAAACTAATTCTAATCAAACTTCTGATAGTGTACCAGGATGCTGTATTTTAGAGGGAGGAATAAATATGTCCTAGGTATCCTGTATAAGATGATACTCACATTTCAACTTGAGGAGCCATTTTTGAGGGGTTTTTCCACTGACAGAGGGAAACCTGTTTTGGAATAGGTGCATGGGTTGTCCACCTTCTCAGTGCACGGTGAGACAAACCTCTGTCAAGGTTCCCATTGAACAAGTGGCCCATGGGAATGTGCTGAAGGACCTTGTGCACAGCACATCAATCTCATTTCGGGGGTATGGAGTTGTGTCAGACCTCCTGCAGAGCAGATGGACGGCTGTGCTCTGCAAGGAGAGGGAGCTGCCTTGTGGGCTCTGCTGTCCTGCCTGCAGTAATGATGTGGTGCCCAAGGGGAGGCCAGTGGTCATTGGGAGAGCCCTGAGGAATCCCCTGCAAGGAGGGGGCCTGTAAACATGTTGCTGGAGTTGCTCAGTTGGGCTGGTTAAGCCACAGAGAGGTCTGAATGAACTGTGGCACTTTGAACTAAGCTGATCTGTGGTACCCTGAGCACAGGCCCCTTGGTTTCACAGGGCACTGGCAGTTGTGGTGTCCTTTTATTTATTTTTAAACAATCCATAAATCAATAAATGAAAAAGCTTTATTTAGAGGAACATTGTGAAGGTGTTTTCTGCCTCATTTTTACTGATGCCTCCTGTCCATGGAAAAATGGTTTCAGGAGTCAGTCTTGCCCTTGAGCTTTGCCATGAATGACAGATATGGATTGCTGTAAATCCATTTGTCTCTATTAATATTAATACACAGATATTTTTCCCTTTCCTGAAAGGTCAAGCAGTCTTACTTCCTTCCACCTTTCGAGGTACACATTTCTGTGCAGGGCAATTTCTGTCTTGCAAAGTTCAGCTCATGGTTACTGAAGAGTGTTTGGGAGGAGCAACCTCTGACCTGTGGAAACACACTGAGCTCTTTCTACAGAATTTCTCCAGGCCTCTTGTTGACTGTCAGAGAGCAAGGCTCAATATTATCTCTATTCACACACACATAAATAGACATGAGAGGTAATAAATAATAAATACCTGAGTGCTGGTGTCAGAGGATACAAAAATGGTTAAAAAACATGTCCAATTTTCCTATTTCTTAGTAATTTAATTTAAAGATTGTCTGTTTCTAATGCAAGATCCTAAGGATAAAAGGTGTGATTTTTTTGGCAGTCTGTGTCTCAGTGAAGATCTGTTGGAGGGGTATAGTGGGACAGGAAACAAAATTATTATATAGTGGTTGGGAAAGGGGACAGCAGAAAGCCTGAAGGTCAGTATTAGGGTGCAGAATCACAAAGCTGATTCCATGAATGTGTTTGGGTTTTACTACCAGCAATAAAACTAAAAATGCACTCTCTGGTGGAAGAATACCATTTCAGGGATGAATAAAAGGCATAATTAGATCACTTAATAAATTAAGGAGTTACCAGTTCTGCTTGTGTTATGCATTACTTTTAGCAGAGATGAAATTGTCATAACTTCTTATCAACATTGGTGGTCTGAGAAGCTTTGTTAAGTTTATTTGGGATAATATACAGTATATATAATACTATTTATGTCAGGTCATAGTTCTTTGCATAATACCTTGCATTGTTTTTATCCTGAACTTGAAACTATTGCATATTATTCTGTTACTTTGGTATTTTAGTTTGAATTGTTTTCTGTAAGATAGAATTTCCATAAATGACTGGGTGTCCTGGACTGCTATTTTGACCTTTCTGTTCTCCAGAGGAGCTTGAGGAGAAAGTCTTGAAGTCATTGTAAGAAGAGGATTAAGGACTGTTTAATAATAGTATAATGTAACCTAGATCACCAGTAGGCATTCGTGTCTCGCTCTCTCTAACAAAAGGTCACAGTTTTGCAGAAAGCTGCCTGAGATACCACAAAGACTCCCAGTTAATGGACTCTGTGTTTCTGCTGGTTTCCTCCAGTGGTCACTAAACTGAGTTTTCATAATAGCATTTTTGTTGCTTTTTTATTTTTAAACATAATTCTGTAGGCACTACTGAAAAAAACCACCAAGTGTCAAAGCAGTTCTTACTGCAGAGACTTGCTCTGAGGTTTATTTGCATTTCGAAATGCATTGCAGAAGTTCACAGAGCGTGTGCAAATCAGGCCCGGGTTATAAATAGAAGGAGGTGGCTGATGTGCCTTTGCACAGATCTTTGACCAAACCACAGAATGAAGGGAGGGATCAGGGGATTGCAGCTCCTTGTTCTCTCTTCTCACTAGGGCAGGGTAGACTCGGCTCAGTTCTGTCAGTAACTTCAGTAGGAAATACATGTGTAATATTATGTTTGGAACTGAACTCCAGATCCCTGGGGAGTCTGTGTGAACAGGCTCATTGATGATGTTGGTTGGCTTGATGGCTTTTTGGTTTTTTAATCTTTCTGTGGTTTGGGGAGTATGGAAGTTACTCTGTCTCTCCCTGTTCATTTATTGTGGTGGTGTCTGCCCTTCAGACTGGTCTGTTTCATGAAATTGGTGCCTGCCAAGCTCTCTGATATTAGGCTTTTAATTACTGTTTTCAGGATCCAACAAACCTGGATAAGTTCAACGTGTCAAACTTCTTTCATGTGAAGAACAACATCAAAGTAGTTGATCCAGGTAAGGATGAAATGAAGGTAGGCTGAGAAAACACCACCCCACATATGCAAAATCTAAAAGTGACATTCTGGAATTGCCTCTGTTTTCTGGGTGGACATCCCCCAATGGCTGGTGGTAACTTTGAAAGCTTCTGGGAAACATGAATAACTTGTGGAATCTGCCCCTTTCACATCAAAAAGCATAATTAAATTTTGAAGCAAAGACATGACTCTTTGAGAAGTCAGTAACTGTCTCTATTGAGTGCTGTGCAAACATGGAAAGCTTTCAGTATCCTTTAGGAGTAGGTACATGAGAGAGAAGTGAGAAGGCCCATTAGCCTTGTACCAGAACCAAGGCAAGGAGACCCACACGGGCTCAGACCTCTCTGCTGGACTCTCCTTCATGTGTATCAACAATGCACTGTCCATCCCTCTCTCTGGGTATCTTCCAAGTTAGATTTTTCTCACATAATCCCAATATTATGTTTATAATAAAATATAAAATGCTTTTTTTTCTAGATATCTTTGAAATTTGATTCTTCTTTTCTTGTACCTCATATTGACATTTATTTTGAGTTATGCTGTCATTAGTGTTTTGCGTTGCTATTTCTCACTGTGTCTGCAGGAATAAATAGACCTTTTTACTTAAAAAAAAATTTAGAATTAATACCTGGAAGATTTTTGTGTAATTAGATATGTAATAAACTGAAGGAGATCAAAATACAATGTTTCTTTTGACTTTGTCTTACCTAGATGAAGAAAAAGCAAAATTAGATCCATCCTACTATTTGAAAAACACAAATACAGAGACCCGAGAGACTTTACTGGAGCTTTATAAGGAATTCAAAGGGGATGATATTTTAGCAGCTACTATGAAGGCTCCCGAAAAGAAGAAAGTGGATAAGCTGAATGCAGTAAGTTGACTTAATTTGTAGTTTGGCACTGATTGACTTCTTTAAGAATGGTAATAAATGTTTTTCAGCTGAGAGTCCACATTGCAGCAGCATAAACAGACACTGCTCCTTCTGGTTTCTGTCCCACAGAAATTTGTCAGAGATGAAAACATGAGAATCGTATCGGGATCCCTTAGAAATGCATTGTATGTGTCAGTGAGTTTCTAGTTGTTAAATCATTGTAAATGAACCCGCACATGTGAGAACTGGGGCACAGTAAGGAGGAGTCCTTATGATGTGGTTGTGATGTGTGTGTTGGCAGAACCTTTTTCCCAGGTTGTAATCTCTCACTTTGAACCTGTTTATCATTGCTTCCTGCAGGCACTGGCAGAGAGAGCTCACCTTAAGGGCAGTGCAAGTGAATCACTTCTGCTGTGGGCAAATATATAAATCATCCACAGCTGCTTCTCCATTTCTTTTTCCACTGGAGTGCGGGATTTTAATGGAATATTTTAAAGGATGTTCTCCCAGGTGCATGTTACTGAGTGCTCATTGTTGTCAAGAGAAACAGTTCATCTGCATCTAGATTTCCTACATCAAAGGCTGTTTGAAATGGGCCAGACAGAGTATTCTTCTGCCCTTTAATAATTCTGGGATGTGTGTGCCCACTTGCTGTGATTACACTTACATGAAAACAAATAGCAATGCAGCTCTTAATGAAGAGGCTTAGGGATGTATTAGGGAATGTATGTGACCAAGGAATAGGATCACATTTGCCCCTTTTTCAGGGTATTGTAGTGTTAGAATAAAAAATAATATGTAGGAGTAAAAAAAGGAGGGAAAAGACAACGATGAGCTCTATACATGTTGGGTCTTCAGCTAATGACATGGATGGGCACAGATGAAAACTGGCTTAGGATGCCCTGAAACCTTAAGGAATGAGCACTGGCCTGGCCTGGATTCTTTATAGACATTGCTACAAAGCTGGTAAACCTGTCTCTGGGTTTATTAGATCTTTGTAATTTACTATAAAATCCATGTGTGACGTTAACATTCCCTTTCTGCAGAAGAATTACAGGGCTCAAAATAGACAGTGGGAACCCTGGGACAGAGCCTGTGCACGCAGAAGGGCCCTGTGTGGGAGGGGTGGTTTGCTCTCCTCCACAGTATCTCCCTGGTTCTCTAGACTTTCCTTTCACTGGAGACTTTCACAGCTGCCTCGCCAGCAGTGCTCCTTTCCTTCCTCCACCTGTGGACACACAAATAAATTCTCACAGTAGTATCCTTGCATAGGGATGTATTAAACTGTAGTGGCACCATTAAGCCCCTTTGGCTCAGTGCATGAGCAGCCTTAACTACAGTTTCATCAGAGCAAACGTTGTGGGTGACAGATGGAGAATTATCACTGCACTGGGTATTTGTTTCCTTCATCAGGAGCTAGAGCAGAAAGCCTCCCTTCAGAAGGATGGTATTTGTGTGTTCCTAGTGCTTATATGGTATCTTTAGGAGATAAAGTCTAAGTTCTAATGCTTTTTTCCTATGCTTTTTCCTTTGCAAACAGGCTCACTATTCCACTGGAGCTGTAAGTGCTTCCTTCACCTCCACTGCCATGGTGCCTGAAACCACCCACGAAGCAGGTACCAGAGCTACCTCCGAGCTGCTTGTTTGCTTGCAGTGTTGCAGTGTGCCCCCTGGCACACAGACATTCATGGGGACTGAAGGAATGCATTGATAATTGGTCACTGCTGATGCCATGGAGATGTATTCCCTGAGCAGATAGATATAGCCTTACTATCCAGTGAGCTCATTCTGAAAATAACGGAGCGGTTATGAATTAGCCTTCGTTTTGAATGGCAGTTACTTATGTTGAACGGAAATTAGTGAGACATTTCCTGTTCCCAGGGACCACAAAGTGAGGTATTCCCTTATGTAAGTTAGGAATGAAGTATAATCTCTCCTCAAATAACATACAAAATCTTGCCCACCTCTTTGGCCTACCCTGGTATTGGTTAGAATGACAGCAAATTTTGTGGTGATGCTTTTGATTTATTGCTTTTCAAGGTAACATGAAAATGCATTTTAGTACAATAAAGTTTTCCTTTTATTCCCCAGCCTAAACACAAGTTTATAAAATTTATTTAATTTAGATATTGATTAAATAGCTGAGTGCTTAGTATTTGCAGCTGAAGAGAAAGGTCTGGCTTTGGGCACTAAACTTTAAACATCACATACTTAGGCAAGGATTGAATACATCATTAAAACTGCATTTGCCAAGTTTAGTTCCTCTACTTGGTGTATTACAGTGATTTGCAGGTGACTCTTTGAGTGTTGAAAATACCTGACTAACTGGACATTTTAACAAAATGGAAATGGAAACATCCTAGATTGATCCTTTGGTTTGGCTTTCCAGAAATGTCTCCAGTAACAGCTTCATTTGTTTTCAGAACTGGGTAGGTCTCTGTGTGTCAGCACTTTGTGGTTGACTGATGACTACCTGCTTGGCTTCCAGGATTGACAAGAAACAATTTGATTTCAAAGTAAAGTTTGTGGTTGGTAGACATTACTTGAAAATTATAGTTTGTAATACTGAATGCTCCTCTGATTTAAAATATAGATTGTATTGTTGGTTCTCAAGAAGTTGGTGGTTTTCTATAATGGAAAGTGTTTTGCACAGAGATTAATATGAGGTTATCATAGATAAATTGCAGAGTACAATCCCTGAAGCCCCAGTACCCAGGGGAAGAGGTCAGACAGGAGAATCTGTGAATTGTTTTCTGATGATTTCCAAAGATTAATGAGTAAGTTTCCAGGAAGCTAATTACTTGTCTTTTGCTTTGATACAGCTGCTATTGAAGATGATGTTGTGAGATACCAGTATGTGAAGAAGAAGGGATATGTACGACTTCACACTAACAAAGGAGACCTAAACTTGGAGCTGCACTGTGACATGGTACTGTGCCCCATAAAAGGAATCTCTGGAGATAACAAACACAATTAGAGCTGGCAATGGAAATGCCCAAAGAAAGGGATAGTGTATAGTTGCGGTAGATACAGATAAATAACTAGCTTTTAGTAGTGTTGGTGTATTTTCACACATACACAAAACTCCTTTTTATATATAATACTACCATATGTATAAATGTTCTCTGTGAGCAGTCCCATCATTTTGATAGACTGCTTACAACATGCCAAGGTACATGTTTAGAGCTTCCAAGGGATGGGATTAGCGACCCAAACAATGACAGAGAAGGAAGAGAGAAAAGAGAAGGCAGAGCACAGACAAGTGAGAATAATCCAAGGTTACACAGCAGGTTACTGACAGAACCAGCAAAAGGATCTCAGTCTGTCAGCCTGAGGAGATGTAGTTAAGATCCCCAGAAATGGTTAGGTTTGTTTTTAAAGCCTAAGCTTTACAGAACAGACCTAAATGAAAACCTTAGAATATGTTTTTTTACTTCCTGCTGTCTCAGTTTTAAAAGTTCAAGTTTTCAAACATCTTCTATTTGCCATTAGGAGAAGTTAATTTTAAGAAACAACTGACTAGAGTTTTTTATAGTCTATACAGTCTGATTCTGGGGGAAATCTGTGGCTCTTAAAATAATAAACACGGCAAGACTTTTGATAGATGGATGAATTGGGGTGACACTGCCTGATAGAGTGTTTGCTTATTTATTTGTACAGCCACATCTATAAAAAGAAAAAAAAGTTTTCGATGTGAAAAGCCCAAACCTTCCATTGTTTACTGAGATTTTTGTCTCAGGAGATTATGTGTCTGAAGGTAGATGTTTTAGAAAGTTGAAGGCTGTGAATAGGAGTTTAAATGGTAGAACTTCTGCTTGTTGTGAGCCTTACAGAGTTTAAAGGTAGTGGTGCTGGTTAGGAGCTGGGGTGCCTGGTGTGTATCCAGAGGTGTACTGGGAGAATACACACATTTTTGCCTGCAAGAAAGAAAAAGGAGCAAGCAGCATAAGCCTTCTAGCTTTGCCTTCTCTTCCTTTGTTTCACATGAGTAAGGAGCAAGATATGTGTAAACATTTCAAGCTGAAACAGTACGAGATTCTCCACAGCAGCCTATCATGCTAGTAATGCTGTAGGTCGCTGTCACCCCTACAGGTGTTTTCCATGCTCTGAAATAGTAACACAGTGTAATAAGGCAAAAAGCAGAGGATGTTAGTACAGCAATATTTAGGGGAAGTGGCAGAATGAGCAGATTGCACTGAATCATTTGTTTTGCCATATGTTCTCAAACTGGCTCCTGGCTAAAGCAGCCTGACTGCAGCTATTCTTATCAGCGTGGGCTTTTTGGCCACATTGTGACCAGTGTCACTCACTCAGTCCTGAGGACCCAGTCTCAATTGCTCATTATAAACTTCCTGTATGATATCCATTGTGTTTCTTTTTTTTCCCCTGTATGAATTCTTATTCATCTCCCTTTCACACACAAGGCTTCCTCATGTACACATTGGAAGTGTGTGCTATTTTACACAACCAGACATGCCTGAGCACTGGCCTCTAGCCATCTGTTCCCTTTGTGTCGATTCAATCTGTATGAATTAAGCAGACCTTTGGCACTGCAGAGGGGAAAAAGATATATATTTAGAATAAATAGGAAAAACTTGCTGCTTTAGGGAGGTTTTCACAACATCCACTTTAGGTCATCATCCTAGGTCTCTGAAATCAGTTCTTTCCGGGAGGCCCTTGTTTTTCTCCCTTTGCTATATAAGGAGTTTGTGCTTCTAACTTTGGTTTTCCTGCCTGACACTGAGGTTAGGCATGTAAGGTAGCTCAGTGCACACAGAGCAAACACCTTGCAAACACACAGCACATACACAGGCCACAAACACACGGACAGATGAGCTGCAATGCATCTGTTGGGATTGCAAAGACACGGGAGATGGGAGAATGCCGAAACCTAAGCATTGTTAAACACGTTAGTTCACCCTGCTTGTGAATAGGCAAGGCAATAGTCTTAATCGTGTGCCAAGTGTTTATCAGCTCTTCAGGCTTATCCAGTGCACAGGCTGAACCAGTCCTGGGAGCTGCTTGGAGCTGTGTGCTGAAATGGTTTATGTACAGTTTGGTTTTCCTGAAAGAGTATAGAATGTGGATAAGATCCTTGAATGCAGTCCGGGGGAACTGGACTGGAACATAATGCTCACCCAAATGAATGTGCACAGGCCTTTTTTTAATTTCTGAGGGATATCCTGTGCTCTGGTTATTATGGAAGCCGCCGCAGCAGTGATCATATTTGCACAGTACTGCAAATAAATGATTGTGAAATGCTTGAGGGTGAAGTTGCTATATAAATATGGCAGATAAATATTGTCTGGAATATACTGTGCAACATTTGAGTTACATTTTAAAATAGTCTTACAGTTTAGATTTCAATGTATAATTTGAGGTGAAGTCTTCTCACTAAAACAGAGAGCAGCAAGTGACATATTTGCTGTCTTAGAGTGGATGTCTACTGAGTCTTCAATTGTATATTCATGCCTCTGGGCTGTATTCAAGCAAAATACTCTTGCAGTTGTGCTCTCAGCACTCTGCAGTGCTTCTGCCCAGTATCTCTTGCCTTCAGGACCCTCCTTGGGTTCTCACTCCCTCTCCCTTCACAGCTCTGTTGTCTCCTTTCTTTCCCATTTTTTGTGAGCTCTTTGGCAGTATGGATTGTTTGGAGTTCAGTGCATATTTACACACAGAAACTTTTGTTTAAAAATAAATCTAGAGTTCTTCCTATACAAGTAGTTTAGGGTGCCAGTCAATAAGATTGATAGTGATGAAATTCTTCCTAGCACCAAAAACCTAATCAAGAAATGTTTTATATTGATCCAGGGGAGGAAATCAGTGTTGCAGTGTGATTGAAGTCATCAGTTACTTTGTGACATGATTCAGAAAGAGTATGAAATAGGGCTGGAATCCAGATATTTTCAGTGTTTGAAATCACTTGTTCAGAGCACCAGAAAACTTAAGTTCCAGAAAGATGATGTGTGATTTAAGTCATTGACCTGAAAAATGCAATAAAAAGGCTTTGGGAGATAAGCTGGATTTTTTTCCACCCTTTTGAATTTCTGCCTCAAATGAGCAAAGGTACACTGCTGTTCTGTCTTTGCATCATAGCAGTGTGCCTAGTGTTCTTTTTTGGCCTTTGTTTTCCTCCCAATCTCCTTCAGATACAGGATGTTCCTGCTGATGGGGACTAATCAGGTGGCCATTTGTAGGGACATTTTCCAGGAAGCTGAGTTCAGCTGTGCATAAGCAACATTTGTCGTATACTCTAATTGGATGAAAATTTACAAGAATTCTACTTACCAGAAGTAATTCTGGCAAGTACAGAAGATTTTACAGCATCTAACAAGTGTTATCCTTTCAGTTCTTATGCATTGCCAAACAAATCAATTATGAAGAAATAACTGATGAAAGGCAATGAATGTCACTGGATTACTTGTATTTTATTTGCTGTGATTTTTCTAGTCTCTTCAATTTCCCTTAGCTGCTGTAATCAGGATGCTGCTGGGAACAACTGTATATTATCCATGTGGATTCTGCTGTATTAGTCACTACAGTGATGCACCTTGTAGGTGGTGGAGCAGCCATTTTTTAAAACACATATATATATAAATGTAATGTTCCAGAAGTCCTTGTCAAAATGATGAACACTTGGTTGGGTGTTCTATCTGCCTTCTCTCCTTTGAGAGTGCCCTTCATACAAGTGGTCACTCTGGGCTAATGATCTGGTGGTTAAACACATGCCAATGATGGTAATTCAACACTAATCCATAACTGCCACAGCAGTTTTTGTAAATTTGCCTGTCTCTCTCAGGTTTAATACTTTGACATAATAAAGAAGAATGTGAGATGGATTTCAAAGCTCCATCCAGCACTCCACAAATGCTTTTTGAGGTTTTAGGACCTGGCAAACTCTGCTTAATGATGATGTCTTGGCATGGCTATCTGAAGAAGCCATCACTCTACAAACATTGATGTTTTAATCTTTTGAAGCCCTCTGACCTGTTAAACATGCCTGTGATGTATAAATGTGTAATCCAGCCCCTGTTCTTTGAAATCATCTCCTTTTGTGTGAGGGACTGTTCTGAAGATCAGAAGCCTGTAAACTTCTTACCCATTTCCAGTGGGAAAGAAATGAGTTGCAGAAAAAATCCTTTGACATCCTGGCATGATGAGGTTCTCCAGTCTTCCTGAATCTCATGTTTTCCTTCTGATTTAAACCTCCATTCTTGCTGTCAACATCATATTGCTGCCGTCTGGCAAGTAACTGGCTGATGTTTTACCAGTGTCTGTTCACTCAGTAATATGATTGTAGGGATGAAGTACAGTGGTCTTGGCATGGTTGTAATGGCCTGTTTCATATTTTTTCATCAAAATAGGTGATTATAGGAAGGGCTGCAACATTCAACTTTGAGAATCCTTTTTGGCAGAAACTAAAAACAAACAAAGCTGTGCTTTTCCAGTAAAAGAGCAGCTGGGTAAAAATGTTCATTGGAGAGGATGTTGTTACTTCTTGGTGTGTTTTTTCCTCAAAGTGCTACAATAGAAGACAGATCTATTGCTCTTTGTGGTTGAGAGTAGGGTGGCTCTGCACAGCCATCCTGATGAACAGGTTGTTTATAGATTGTTTTAAGTGACTGGAAGCTGATATTTCAAGTAGTTTTAACTTTGGGGGCAAAAAACCCAGTTGACAACTAAGCCCCACACAGCCCCACACTCACTCCTCCTCCATGGAACAGGGGAGAGAATCAGAAAAGGGGGAAAACTTGTGGGCTGAGATACAGGCAGGTTAATAGGTAAAGCAAAAGCCGCACATGTAGGCAGCAAAATGAGGAATTAATTTACCACTTCCCATGGGCTGGCAGGTGTTCAGCCATCCCCAGGACAGCAGGGCTCCATCACCCACAATGGTGACTTGTGCTGACCAACTCCATCACTCTTAACA
>JAWWEE010000034.1:6168616-6241317 GCA_035221455.1 Xenops minutus | reverse complement strand
GCCTTTGCTTGGTGTAAGCCGTGCTCAGCAGTAATGAAACATCCCTGTATTATCAACACTGTTCCCAGCACAAATCCAAAGCACAGCCCTGTACCAGCCTCTATAAAGAAAATTAACTCTACTCCAGCCAAACCCAGCACACACAGCTATGCTGGAGGGAGGAGGAACATTTTCAGGCGAGATGTCTGTAGGAAGTGCCCTGTCTGGATGCTGCCATCAGGTGCTTGTCCTCGGTGCTGTTCTGCAGCAGTGAAGGGGCAGTGGGAGTCCCCCATGTCCCCCTGTGCCCATGCCTGACTGGGACATTCAGCGTGGGGCTGAGGGAGGTGCTCAGCCCCCTCCTGTGAACCTCTCCCTGCACTGTGGGGTTGTGGCCCTGGGCTGTCTCTCTGTGGCTTCCTGGCAGCCTGTGGCACTGGATAATTTGTGGGAAGGTATTTTGCACTTTTTGACCCTTTTTGCCTTCCCAGCTGCCCTGCCAAGCTGGATTTGGGAAGGGAATTGATTGTTATTGGATTGCGCCACTTGATTTTTGACATTTGCAGGCATGAGGTGCAGGCATCCCATACCAGCTGTGTCTGCCACTTAGTGATCCCGACGCTGAGGATGAGGCGGGTGGTTTGGAGTTACACAGCTGCTGCTCTTCATCTTCCTCTGACACGGCTCTTGTCTGGACCTTGGCTGCTCTGAGGAGAGCAGGGTGACCTTGGCAGGCTGATAGCTTCCAGAGCTTCTCTGTCTGACGTGGAAGTTGTTACAGTTGTTCTGAAAAGGTGGGATTTATGTGCAGTCAGCTGCAGGCTGAGGAAATGCCAGGGAGCCACTGCGGGACCTGTGTTTCCCCACCTTCGGCAGCTGCTAGAGGTTGCTCAAGCAATTAAAGTTGCATCCTCATTTACGCTGTGCCTACAAGTGCCATGTCCTTGCCAGGCCCATTCTCCTCAGCACCCAGCCCTGCACTGCACTGTCTCACAAGCTCCTCAGCCCTTGTATGATGACAAATTTGAGGGGGGTGGGAAGAGGATTCTTTTCTACCACTGCAGTAAATATAAGTTGGAGGAAAAGTAATAACTGTGGCTAGAGATGCTGACTCTGCCTCTGGAGAGCTAGTAGTTAAAAATGACAAATTAGATGAGTGAATTAGATGCCTTGTTTCACTTGAGTTGTGCTCAGCTAAACTGATTGATTGTCCCCGTGTTTGCAAAAAAGTGAGAAGTAACACTGAAGTGTGTCATCTTCTTTACTGGCATCTTGTCTAAGCTGAGCATCTTGCTTACACTTTGAAAAAGTTTTCGGTAGCATCATGAATGTCAGTACTGTGGAAGAAATGTCTTTTCAGAGTGAAATTTAGCTATCTGCTGAAGTCTTTGCTAAATAGCTGATTAAATTACAGTGGGTTTCTATGTGATGAGAATGCATTAATTCTGCTCTTTGTTCTAAGCCAGCCTTGAGGCTTTGAGGTAGCAAAATAGGAACATGTTTGCAATCTAGTCAGCAATCTGTTACCTGAGGCTTGTTCTGACTCCTTTTTTATCACCACTAAGAGTCTGCCCAGGTGTTTTACCCCACAGTGCCCCAGTGACTGTGTCTCTCCCCTGCTCACTCAATGAACTGAGCTCTTCTGAGTGCGGGTCATAGAGTGGCCCCAGCACGTTCACTCACGGTGTAACCAGGCTGAGAGTGGGGTCCCTTCCATGCACTGGGGCCTTCTTCAACCCAACCAGCACAGGCAGCTGTTGTTTGCCACCATCACCTGTCACCAGCTCAGCCCCTCACACACACAGGGGACTGTGAGCAGCAAAGAGGAGCTGGCAGGGAGCGATGTTTCAGTCTGTAGTGGATGTTTTTCCTGCAGGAAATGTCATGGGCTTCCCACAGTGAAATTCTGCCTATGCTTTTACACTGGGCTTTGTGGAGATTTTTTATTTTCTTGTCCCTCTTGCTCTGAAACAAGTGGGATGTGCTCTTAGTCCATTGGTGCAAAGTGAAGTAGGGTGGTTTAAATGGTCTTCCAGAACAGGATTGCACATTGAAATGCTCTAGCAACATTTATATGTCCACTTTGTTTTTGTGACTTGGAGGAGGGAACACACACTTGCACCTGATAGATGGTGATTCCTCCGTTACAGTTGGCTCTGACTAAGCCCTAAAAAAAGCCAAGCTTTTATTGCTGAGTTCTCTTCTGTGTCGTGGGAAGGCTATGAGTACTGCAGATTGAAAGGGATGGGGAGAACTGAGTTTAAACCTTACCAAATCACATCTTTATGGGCTCACGCACTAGAAGAGTTGCTGAATGAGCACTTACAAGAGTAAAAATGCTCTATATATTAAAAAAAGGATGTAAATGGATTAAAGCAAAACAAAATCCACCTTGCATTTTAAAGGAGATATGTGTTGAAAAAACTGAAGGCTTCGTTTGAAGCCTTAGAAATTTCCATCACTGGTTCATGCCTCTTATTCGCAGAATTCTGGCGTTTGTGTGATAAGATGAAGCCTGTAGAATGCAATTTTAATTTCTGAGGAATGAGCCTTTCAGTATTTCTGCTTTGAAACACAGGGTTAATGAGCATATAGCAAGGCTCTGTAGTTTGGTGCCATTACTACAGTTCATCCAATTTAGAGAGAGAAAAAGAAATAAAAGGGAAGTGGAATTAGCACAAGAAAATTATACAGATGTGCGAATGACAGCTTCTGAATGCTTAGTGTGAAATTTCCCTTCAAGGTTCATACACATCCTCAAGGGATGGAGCATTTTGAAATGATTAGCTCTTCACATAGTAAAGCCTCCTTCCTTGCAGTCATGGCAACGACTCAGGAGCTCCCCTCTTCTCCCATCTCCCTACCTTGGCAACAGGAGTGCTACAGGTTTCCATCTGCTCCTCTTTGGCTCTTCAGCTGCCCAGTACAGATTCTGAGTCAACTTTTACAGATGTAATGACCCATTGTTACTCATGAGAAAAGAGAGCTGCAAATTGGGAAATCAGGTAGGGACCTGGCTTGGGTGGTCTCACCCCTCAGGTCTCAGGATGCAGCAGGAGAGACGAATTTTGTGTGGTTTGGAGCCACCCTTGCTGGCAACATGGAAACTGAAATGGGCTTAGTTACTAATTAAAAGTGGAACAGGATAAAATTTGCATTTATCCTAGACATCTGTAGTAAGCAGTCAGGGTTTTTTTTTCTGTTTTGCTTTGGTTTCCTAAACTGTACATGGCTTTCTTCAGTGTTTGCCCAGTATCTGTGATTTCACAGTTTGCTGTCACAGCTATGTTTGCATGGTCATTCTTAGAAGCAATCTCTCTTTAACTCTGAAATTTGTCTGGGCCTAGTAACTGGTGGTATGCTGGTGTTTCCATGTAGAGTTACCTACTAAGTGTGTTAGCTAAATGGTGACTGAAACCTACTTAGAAAACCATTGGGCTGTGGCCCCATTAAATATACATATCTGTGAGCCAAGCAAAGCATTTGTGGCATCTTCTGGGATAAGTACTCTTCTGGATTCCTGTCTCAAACAATTTATTGAAATTTTACTGGTTGTCTTGGGTGTGAATTTTCAGTTGAAAGACAGTTATCTACATCTACAAAGCATCTACAAAATAAATAGGGAGCATAGTTGGAGCAGGTGACTCATTTTTTTGTACAAATAAGGTTTTTTTCCTTGCTATTTGTCATTTGGAGAGAGAAATGTCTTTAAGCTGAAGGACATCATACAGAGACACTGCATTCACTTGCATGGTCCCAACTTGACCTGAGAAAAGGAGAATTTCTCAGGGCTCTGCTACCACACTCTCTGGTCAGAAAAGCCTTCCAGAATTTTTAAATTTGACTTGTTAGAAGTTAGGACTACCACTGCATCCTTCTGAGAAGATACTGCAGTAGATTTAAAACATAATGTTTTTCTGTCAGTGGATGTCAGATCAGGTTGACAAGGTGCCACTTTATCCTTGACTTTCTTACATATAATTCAAAGTCATAGTCAGATTAAAATAATTTAAGCCATTTCCTGCTTGATGTAAAAGGAATAGAGAGGAAAGGTTGCTGTTCCTGTTGAGGTCAGTTTGAGACAAGAACAGCAGAAGTAAAAAGAGAGCCTGGAGCACACAGTCCATAATGAGGCAACAAGAAGCCAGCACTCCTGCATTTCCAGGTGCCTTGACCATCCCCTCCCTCTTCAGAAACTGTGAGAGGCAGGTGGTGTGGAGGAAGCTTCTGAAGAAGCAGACAGCTTTGTGTCCAGAGACTGTGAGTTTGACATCTTCCACAAGATCTTACACTCAGAGAACAGAGTCAGCTTTGTTTATAGATATTTGTCATCAGTCTTTGTACTCAGAACAAAGACTTCAAAGACTGGCCTTGTTTGTGTGGTCAGTGCAGGAGTAACTCCATGACTGAGGATCTGCACCTTCCCTGTAAACCTCAAGCCTCTTTCTCCTGCTTTGGACAGGATGCTGCTTTAAAAAAACCCTGAAATATGCTTGGCAGTGTGAGATTTGGCAAGAACATTAACTGCTTTGAATAAATCAGATCATCTGAGCCAGATATTCTAGATATACTGCATGACTGAAACTGGGGTTTATGACTGTCTGAATGCAAACCTCTTTATTTGTGTCTACTAAAAAGCACTATAAAAGGTAATGGTAATGTTGCTAAGGAGCTGTTTACCTGCCAAATGTATCTGTATGATGCATGTAGTGACCATGGGAACCAATTTGGTGGCAATTATTTAAAGAAAACCTTGCAGTGAAATGATTATTCCATGTATACTAAATATTTCTGCAGTTGCATTTGAAAAGCTTTCTGGGAAATAGTGTAATAGCTAGAAATCCATTTAGAGAGAAGGGTCAGCATAGGTCCTGCATAAAAAATACATTACTAGAGCCAGGTTTTTTGATGTATATTTTACAAATCATGTTTTGAAAATAAATAGGAAATCTGTATTGGGTTATCAACTTGCTGCAAATTTAAAATGGGTTGGTGTGTATTCCTAGGGGACTCAGTCTTTTGCCTGATTTCATTTTTTGTAAAAAATTAATTACAGGTTGCTGTATTCCCCCCAGAGAACTTATTAGCTATGTCTCTCTCCAAAGAGTGCTTGGCTCTCATGAGATAAAGTGCCTTAGGCTAAAAGCTGCTGATTCCATTTCTGATTCATAAAGATTTTTTTTTTAACTTATTTTTATCCTTACTGACATCTTTCACAAGTGGTAACTAACAGCACTACACTGGGATCAAGGCTCTTACAATCTCATCTTACAAAGCAAGCATGTGCTGCACAGGTGAATCTTCAGGGGCTGAGTTTTACCTAAAAGGTTAAGTACAAGGATTATTTTAAAGCATATAAGTTGAATTCAAAGGAAAAATTTTAAAATTTACTGCAAACATTGAGACTGTAGGAAAACCTCCTGTTGCTTGACAGAGTTTTCATGGGATATAGTTACTAAAAAGTTGCCCTGGGGATGCCACCACAATGCATATCCTAGTGGCATTCTACCATAAAGCACCAGTACCATTGTGGCACCAGTACCACGGAACTCAGTAATGAACTGTACTGGAAATCTGAGATCGTGGCTGGGGAAAGATTGCATTAGAATTTACTTCTTTTTTCAGTTATGGCCCAGCTGACAACTGTCATCTATATCTGTGCAGAGTAATTAAGAAGGAAACCTTATAAAGAATTTATAATGGCAGATAGAGTTTGTTTGGATAATTAAGAGACATTTCAGTGTAAATAAAGAAGGGTGAGAATTGATTGCATTTCAGATGAGAAAATAGACAAAATTGAAGTTCTGCAGAGTTCCAGATGAATACTTTTATGGACTGGATTATCAAGAGGTAGAGATTATTTCCTCCTTAAATTACTGTAAGCAGGCTGGCCTTGTATTTTGGCTCTGAAGTGCCCCCAGGTTGCACGGCTCAGTCTCCCCCTGTCTGGGCAGCTCTCAGACCAGGAGAGGGGTCAGTGCAAAGTGGATCTGTGTCTTGCAGAAAGACAAGGCTTGTGTGTGTTCATTTGCAGCCACTGCAGCTCGTGCTGGGGCTTCACTTGCCAGCACATACAGCAAGAAGGATATTTTAAGGCCTGTAACAACTCAAATTAGTTATATGTATTCTTTTGTAAAACTGAAATAGATTTATGCACTGTAATTCACAGTGGGGCTGGAAAACATGTCCAATTATAGAAAACAGGCTGTTTCTGTACTTGTATTTGTACATCTGCAGGTATTTTAGTATTGCAGAAGAGAGAATTCATACAATTACAGTGGAAGGATAATTAGGTAAAGTTTTTCAGAAGGTAATGTTTGAATGCCACAGCTCATAAATTCAAATAAATAACTTTAATTTGCACTGTAAAAGTGAATTAGAAGTTGGCAACATATTTAGCATATTTTTTAATTTAGAGTTTTGCAAACAAGTTGTCTTTTTTATTTTCCTGTGTTCCAATGACTTGAGTCAGTTCCATTTTTATTTCCAAGTGGTGAAGAGGACCAACTGCTTCCCTCCAGTTAGCTTCAATGTGTGCTCTCTTTGAAACAGTGGAGCAGAGAAGTCAGGTTCTTTCTTACTTTGGGAAATTAGCTTTTCTCAGGGCTAGAAATCCCCCTTTGGATCAGAATTATGATGCACTGCTGGAACTAAGTTACTTGAAAGTCTCTGAGCTTACCTGCTTTCACCATCATGATGTCATCTGGGAGCTCCCGTTATCGGAGCTGGTGTTCAGCTTTTCTTTGTGCTAATTGGAAGGTCTGGGCTTAATTTATTTAATACAGTGTGCATCTCTCCAGTGTACTCTAAAAGAGCATATATTAGTTTTTTCTGTAGACAGAGACTCTGCCCTCTTCAAGTCCAGCATGATTGTTCCTTCGTAAGGCACAAATGAAAAGTGATTCTTGTCAACAGTGTAATGACCAATTGATTGTCTAAAGGTCTTGCTTAATTAAAACTTCCCTTTGTCTTTCAGACACCCCGAACATGTGAAAACTTTATCAAATTGTGCAAGAAGAACTATTATGATGGAACAATTTTTCACCGATCAATTCGGAATTTTGTAGTGAGTACTGAAAAAATCCTGCCTGAAGCACAATATATGATGTCCTTACAAGACATATTTAGCTTATTTCAGTTTTAGGTTCTTCCATGCATGATGATTTGCAATAGGTGTGTATGGAACACACCATCAGAACTAGGGTTGTCCTGACTTACTCAAGTTGTACTTACTAGTCTTGCTAGCAATTGCTCTGACTAATGTTGTCACTTGGAGCATCACTGTGTTGCTTTTGCTGGTGTTCCAAACAAAGCCTTTAGGATTCATTGCCTTGGCAAGGCTCTTGTTATCTTCCCCAAGCTGTGGGTGGGTGGTTAATGAACAGGAGGAGAGAACGAGAGAGGGAAATGCTAATTTGGATAAGTAATACTGTGGCTTGTTGAAATCTCATTCAGATGAAACTTTAGAAAGCCACTGAATTTCTGTTTCAGGTTGTGGTGCTTGCATTGTGTCAGATCATCCTTTCCTGAGTGTGCTCCAGCACTGAGTGCTCAAGCTTTCTCTGTGAGGGAATTAAAGAGCACCTTGTGTTCCTGAACGCTTTATTTACACAGTTCCAGTCCAGGCAGTTTAGGATATTGTAGCCGCTCTGGAACTTCCTTTCAGGAGAATTAACAACTTGATCCTGAAGGCAGAGCACATCTTTCAGGGAACATCACTGGATGTTACATTCCATCCTGTCATCCCACAAAAAGCTTTTTTTTTCCCTTTTGACAGCACTGTGTATCTGAGTTCATAGTTAAACTCAAAACTAAAATTGTGCTTGTGTGCTGTTACTGTGAAACTGGTCATGTCTCACTCCCTCCACTGGCATTAGAATATGGAATATTATTTCTGTAGACCCTGCATGTACAGTGATTAATATATGTGATTAGTTTTGTTGCTGAAGGATTGGTTTCACGTGAGGATTTCTCCTACTGCAGATAGTGAGGGGGATAAATGGAAATACAGATTTAGATACAGAAAACATTCCGTATTCCCTCATTTCTTGCCTTCCCATCTTGTGGAGGGTTGGTAGCCTTTTCAGTTCCAAAAGCAGTGTATCATCTGTTAAAAAGCAGGTTATGACTCAGCACACAATAAAAAGGACGATCTGGTTAACCCATTTGAGACTGGTTATTTTCCCTATTTACCCACAAGAGACCTATTATTTTTATAAAACTGTCATTCTGCTCTTGGATAAGCAATGTAGGGAATGACAACCAGCTGATAAAAGCAGCTCCAAATCAGTAGTAATGGTTTCCTTGTTGCTGACTTGTCAACATGACACAGTATAGAAGGAAGAAATTTGAGCAGAATTGGCTTTTATGGTTTGTGTTTAATGTATTTCACATGGACACACACGTAACATTGATTTAATTTTAACTCTGCAGATCCAAGGAGGTGATCCGACTGGAACAGGAACAGGTAGGGTTGAGTTGGAATCAAGTAAACTCTTTTCACTTCATGTACTGTGTTGTTACATTTTTTTTCCAGACACTCTGTAGATGAAAATTCTCTAAATGATGTTAATGTGGTACATTGTGTTTACTTGAAAGCAGTTTATGACCACGTTGACTCTGTTCAAAATTTCATCCAAGGTATTCTTAGTCTAAACCAGGCACTCTTCCTGTAGAATTCTTGTTGGGTTTTTGCTTCCTTTTTCTCTCAGAAAATAAATAAATGAAAATTATGATGATTTTACAGCTGGCCTTCCAGGGCAAAGAACAAAGGAGGAAACGCATTCATGCGAAGTTGCTTTCAAATTCAGCGTTAATGAAATACTTGAGACCTGTCTGGGAATTGGTGAATGGCCAGATACCATCTGTTCTCCCAGCTAGTTGCTTGTAAAGCCCAAGCTGCTCTTTTTCTAACTTTCAGGGATCACTGTTGCTAAATTCTTCTGCCTGTTCTGCCTCCCTTAGTTAGAGATCTGGTACCAGTTGTACCAGGAATGGTGAGGAGACAGAGCAGCTGAAGCTCCTCAGAGCACTGCCCACCACAGGAGATATGCCATGTGATATCTCCAGTGCCTGCTGTAAATTTGCTCATTTTCCACTTTCCCCCTTTATCTCCCCACTTGTGGATGTCACCACTGTCCACAGCTCCTCGCCTGGGCCTCTGGGATTCTGTGCTTTTTTACTGCAGTCCATAAATGTGTCATGTGCAAGCACTGTATTCCTCTGTGTGTGCTCGCCCAAAAAAGATGTTGCTGTGGTTGTTAAATACTTCGGCTCTATCTACTTTGTAAATAATGTCAGTGTCAGTTGCCCGACAGCTTTTCTTGTAGTGTATGTGATAATCAGCCATTTCAAGATTTGAGACTAGTTCAAGGCTCAGTGTTTTGATGGCAAAAGCCCATTAACAAGATTGTTACCATCTATGCTTGGACTGTCAAAATAAATGTGATTTCATTTTTTATAAGGAAAGTTTCGGTTCAAATCCCAAAAGACATAATTAGGAACATCTTTTAAAATGAGAAATTAAAGAGGTGCCAGGAGATGGGAAAGATTTAATAGGTTGACTCAAACACCTCTCACCCTTGCAGGGTGGAGTTCAGATCCTACTGTGGAATGAAAATTAACTTGCTGGTGCCATTGCTGTCTCTGGTTGTGCCAGTGGTAGGAGTGCTGTAAGACAGCACAATTAACAGCTGGCAGAGGACAGGCAGCACTGCTGCACTGAAGGTCAAGACTCAGCTCTACTGTCAAAGCCAGTAGGAAGTGAAATGCAAATAAGCCCAAAAAAATCCTCCTACATATCTACTTTAAAAAAAAAAAAAAAAAAAAAAGGGGAGTCTAGTGACCTCTAGTCTTTTCCATCTTGTTTTCCTCCTTGTCATTCTTAATTAAATATGAATGTATCACAGGCGAGGTATCTTGCAAACATCTGTCAGGACTATTAAAGTTCTTACAAAATGAACAGTGGATGCTCAAGTAGACATGAATGTTGCAATTTTTTAGAGACTGACTGCAATTATCATAGAGTCCAAACAGTGCAAATGACTGGGTTTTATTTTTTGAAGGCAGTTGGATTTTAGATATCTTTACTTAATTGCTTAGCACATGATCATATCACAAGAAAATTTAATGGACAGCGTGGTGGGCTGCTGGGTTGCTCTTGAGCTGTCATGCCTGTGTGTTTAATACTTTCTTAAATGAAGCTGCTTAGACAGTTCACAGAGTGCAAGTAGTCTGTCAGGATTTGTTCCTGCCTACCTGATAGATCCAGGGCACTTGGCTGTGAGGCAGAAATTTCCCCTGTGTATCTCGAGGTGTAAGAAGGTGGCCAGACCTAAGGGCCTGTCTGGTTGATGTTCTCTCCTTGACATTCTCTCCACGCAGCAGGGCCGGGGAAGGTGCAGCTCAGCAGCAGTGCCCGAGCCTGGCAGGTGTAGTGATGCCCTCCTGGGCTCCCCTGGTGCAAAAGTGTTGGTCCAGTGCTTTGTGCCTTGTTAATGTGATCACAGGCATGCATGTTAGGAAAGGTTTGGAGTAAAGCACTGGGATTCAGGACTCCAGAGCTTTTTTACCTGGGGCCTGTGTGTCATTTGCAGGCTAAAGTCCCTTTTTTATTTCACCTGGCAGCTGGAGGGAATTTCTTTGACTCACTGTTTCTTAGGAGGAAAAAAATAGATGCATCTTTGAAAGCTAAAAAGACTGTAAGATTTAATGGTCTTTAGAAGTAAATGACTTCTGTAATATCAGAGTAGATACAGAGAATATAACAGGGCTTTCTTCCCAGATATTACAATTGGCAATAGGGAGGACTATTTGGAGGTTACCCTTTAAATGTCAATATTTTAAACTGTTTCTTGTAGGCCTTTTGTAGTAAGACTTCAGAAAAACCAGCATGCTTTGTTTCCTCTTCCACACAGAACCTTCTGCTTTAACTGATAGTTTCTGGCTGAGAGGTTTGAGATTTTTGTTTGGTTGTGTCTTTTTTTTAAAAAAAAACACCTTTTCCAAGCTGATACATGGAAGGTGCATTAAATCTGTATATATTTTTCTTCTGTTTATTTAATTATTGCTGTTCATTGGTTCAGGAACCAGAACAGACTTGTTCAAATATCTTCCCACCATTTGGTTTCCGTCATCTGACATTCATCCCATGTTCAGCAACAGGTTTGTGGTTGCAACACCCAGATGCTCAGATGATCACCCACTCCATTGCTAACTAAGCCCAGGACTGCTCATCTTCTGGGTGGGTTTGGGCACACTCAGTACAACATGACATAAGGTTACAAGTCATGCATGCACAGACTGCAGCTCTCAGCTCCCCTGGATGAGTGTGCTTGTGTTTTGGAAGCACTTCACAGAGGTGGATGCCAAGCTGGTGGTCCCTGACTGTCCTCTCCCATGGCTCCCCTGGCTGAACAGTCCTCTCTGTGAGCAGCACTGATGCCTCCTTTGTCCTGTGTTATTCAGCTCCCCAGTGTGTCCTTTTTGAGTCTCTTTGGGGCTGTCACAGAAGTAAACTGTGACCCAGCTGAAGGGTAAAGGGTAACTGATTCCTGGTACTCAGCAATTAACCTTGGGATGGAGAAGGATGGAAATTAGCACTGAGGCATCTGGGAGCTGAGAATAGAGTGGGGAATAGAGTTTTACTGTAACACAGCTGGCAGGCCTGCACTGCCATGGTTCTGACATTGATTTGGAGGGCCAGGCTCATTTTCTGCAGCCTTCAACTTAATGTTTCATAAGGCTACTGGGAGAAATTTTATTGTGCTACAGCAGCTTATTTCTTTCCTAACAAAATAACCACCCATAGAGGCAGCATTCAGAGCAATAAGCTGAGTCATGGTCATTCTTTGTAATGATTAATTATTTGAAAATGAATTTTAGATTTGTGGTGTATCTCTTTTCCTGCTGTTCATAAAAACTAAAGTGGTTGAACATTGTGAGTAATTCGAACTCATGGTCGTGCAAGTGGAGCAGCTGCTCTATATTTTCAGTGTTCCAAATAATAGAAGAAAATTTGCATGTAGGAAAAATAGGTTTAATAGCCTAACCTTTTTGTATGAAAAAGGGGAAACTATATGCAAAGCATTACATCTTCAAAGCAGCACAGGCATTTTTCAGCCACTGTGACTTGCAACCTGTTGGAAGGTCTCATGAATCAGCTTGTGTGTGCTTCTATCCATTTATGAATCCCGGAGGGCACAAAGGAGGCATACCACAGTTGTAAAAGTCCCAGACAAAATACCACTGCGAGATGGGAATTGCATTTTGATTGGCAGCAAGAGGAGCTCCTCTGAAATGTCAGTGCCAAAGGACTGTGGACAAACTTGGTCAATGCGATGTGGTTTCCTAACAAGGCAAGTTCCTAAATGCTAGAGCCCCTTTTCATGCACGACTGAAGGTCAGCAAATGGGCAAGAGCAAGACTTTCCTATCTCAAACACACCCCTTTGAGATTGCAGCCCCTGTGCAGATCCAGTCTCTCTGGGCTGAGGAGAGAAGCACTCACTGCCTGAGCTGAGGCTTTCATCCTTGCAAATGATTCCAGAAGCTCACTTGGAAAGCCCTACAGAAGTGTCAGATGTTATTATGTACCTCCTTGTTCCAAATGACAAGAAGAAAATTACAGAAAGTAAGCCATCATTTTTGTGAATCAGAGCCCTCCCACTTCCTTACCACTGCTTCACAATTTTTATGCCAGAAAAAGGAAGGATTTATTTAAAATCACAACTGTCATGAATTATGATTCCCAGCCCACACCTGGCTTTTGGAATGCTACATTTCTGAAGCTTTAGGTGCATCTCTAAGCTTTTTGCAACGAAGTTGTACAAATTTTGTGATTTTACCTCATAAAATTTTTAAAAATGCCTTTAGTAGGAACAAAAACTACCAAGGAGTAATCTGGTTTAGACAATCTGAAAATGTGGCTTTTTTCTGTAGAGTTGCTTAATGTGTGATTGCTTCAGATGTCAGTTTAGATCTGTTCACCTGTTCACTGTCAGCACAAGCTGAATATATCTTGCCACTCTGGATAGCCGTGGAAATTATTAATATTTTTTAAGAGCTGTGTGCTCTGTCTCGTTTCATCTCTGTGTGAGAATGACTTAAACACCTTTTAATTTAAGAGATTTTATTTTTTTCCAATGAAAGATGTGTGGAATTGTCTCTCAGCTTCCTTCAGACGTGCATCTTGGGTACCTTGAGTAGGCATGTGATTTTTGTTTCACAGACTTGTACGAAACCCCTCCCTGGCTCCTGAAGGCTTGGCTGTTGTGCAGGTTCGGTGCTGTTGAGGGTCACTGTGTTTCTGGGGCCGATCCTGAGCACCTTCCCAGCTGTGCAAACTGGAGAGGCATGGGGGGTTCGTGAGTACCCCCAGCCCCGGTGAGCCACTGCCAGTGCCTGCTGGGGCTCTGTGAGCTCCCCTCATTTTTAGCACAGAGCCCCCAGGATCTTTTCGCAGTACTCAGAAACATTTGCAAGGCCAGTAGGCACACAGCTCCACTTGGACAGGAGATAATCTTATCAGGGAGGAAGCTGGGAGGAAGGTGAAGTGACAGGCAGTGCTGCCAGCTGTGAGTGCAACACCCAGAGTCAATTCTTGTTTTCTGTGGGCTTTGCAGTGCTGGGCTGAGGGGTTTGCATCATCCTGACTCCATATATAGTCAGCAGGGATCTGTGTGTGCTCCGAGGAAGATTGGGGAAATATAAGGAGGAGCCTCCTCTCTTTATGGCATATCCTGGGAGTGTAACGTGGAGCCAGAGACCACAGTGCTCCCACCTCCTCTGTCTGCATCCATCCTGCTTTCAGGAAATGAAGATGGTGGCACAGCCACACCTCCCAGCTGTGTCAGGAATAAACACCATAAAATCTGCTCGATGCTTCCAAACACCTCCTAATTATTATTAGGTTTGCAGCCTGTGAGTGATTTCCCAAGGTTACACTGTGCTCTAACACAGAGAGTAAAATGTAAGAATGCAAAATCCCCATTGCAGTCCCCTGGCTGAGCATTAGGAACTGTGATGCCATGGCACTACACTGTGAGGGGCCTGAGCTTAATCTCCACAGAGAAAGCCGTGTTTCAGTGATTAAAAAATACATATATGTGCAACTTGCCACCTTCTGGCTTGCTCTGTGTAGTCCTGCTTCAAGCAGATACTTGAAGCCTGGAACAACTCCAGAGGTTAGCAGAAGTTTGACAAAAAGCACATTCAGGCTATTTTTAATTTAAGGAGAAGACTTTGGGGTTTTCCTTTAAATTATTAAAACCCCAAACCAACAACAAAAATCCCCAGGCTGTGCCTGCACTGCTGTCTGAGTGCCTTTGCAGTGTCTCTTTGCCAGGCTGTGCTGCTTGGTCTGTACAGACTCTCCAGCTCTGTCCTTCACAGGACGTCTGGCCTTTTAGGCAAATTCTGCACAGGCCATTCCCTGCTCTTGCTGCACCTCCCGGGCAGACAGAATTAGCCTTGGAAACAGCTGTATGGCAGACAGAGAGGGAAGCAGGGGCTGCATCTCATGCTGTAACTATCTGCTAAAATGTTATCACTTATTTCCAGAGAACTGGAATGAACCAAAGTTAGCCTTCATACATATGAGATTAATTCTGACCTGCAGTGCGTGAACCGAAATGGAATCATACAAAAATAAATACTCCAAAGCCCAAAGATCACGGCTCAGTGCTCCTGTCTGCAAGCTCTTGGGTCTGCTCGGTTGTTGTGCCAGAAAGAGAGAGTCTTTCTGTCATTCACAATTTTTCTCTTTCCTTTTGAATTATTTTTCTGACCAGTGAAGGCTTCAGGCTTGACTCCACTCTCTTTCAGCAGCTTGACAACACTGTGATTCCAGCACGGGAGTCACATTCCCAGCATACTGGAAGCATGAGAAGGGTGCAGTGGACTCAGGGGTTTGGCCACTTGCTGCTGTGTCCCATCTCAGCGGGCTGTGCTTTTGTGTTCTGTACCCTCTGCAAACCTCAGCCAGCACAAACTCCTCTAGAGCTGGTACGACTGTACCATATGCCTGTCACCCACTCCTGGAAAAGACTGACATATGGGATCAAGCTGATGTAATTTAGCTGATCTTAAAATATTCAATAGCCAAGGATTGCTGAAGTAATCACTCCTCTACTCCCGATTACGGAAAATCCCTACAGGGTCTGTCCCCTTTTGCCACCTCTTGTCGAAGTGCAGAGTAGGCAGCGCTCAACTCTATTAATGGATCTTCTGAATGTGATTAATTGGGTTTTTAAGCAGGTCAGTTTCTTCCAAAATTTCTCACTCATTTAGTTCCACTTTCAGCTGTCCATATGCGTTGCTTTGTTTTCATGGGATCTCCTGAAACTCTTTCCTCATTCAATGCACTCTTGTGATTTTTTTGGGTAAGATCTTCAGCAGGAGCCTCTTTCCTTCCTTGGTTTTATTTGCAGCCATATCATCGAACTGCTGCTCTGTATTATGTGTGCCAGTGGCCACTGAGCACCACAGATCCCTTCCTGACCTCCTGCTTCGCCAGTGATACTCTTTACTCCAGAGGATTCTTGAGCCCATTCTGCAGACAGACCAGTCTTGCTGCCTGTTTGGATAGTTGTGTTTGTTTTATTTATAATACTGTCCTAAGGTGAAATACTTTTCATGGTTTGTCAAACAAGATTATGGATTTGACTGTAAAACCATGACTCATCTCAGCCTTCGTTTTTCTTATTAAGAATGATCTTGGAGGAAAGTGCAAATGAAAATGTCAGATGTGTCATAAATAATGTAAAAATGACAGCCAGGAGGAGAGCTCTCCCAGACCCTCTTGCTATCCACAGTCACAGAAAAGAAATGAGTTTTGGAGGGCTGGGACTGGGGTTTGTGCAGTTTTGTCATTCTTTTCGCTTCATTGCATTTAAGTGTTCACATCATCCAGGTATCTAGTCCAAATATCTAATTTTTGCCTTTTATTTTGGAGGCCCATGTGTCATCACTCTTCATTGTTTAACCAGGAATTAAGCATTTGAGCTTATAGCTCCTATTCTTCATTGAGTCTATGAATGTATTTCATCTCCATGATATTTTATTTCTGGAAGCAATGCTATATCCAGAGTGCAATTAAACTAGTAATTCTTTGCTCAGTGTTTTGTCAGGAAGCCAATTTTAAAGATTTAATGTCTCAAAAGAGAAAAATCATGGTGGACCGGCAGTAAAAAATGAAATCCTTGTCAGTTGTTCAGCACAGGATCCAGAGAGCTGTTGATGAACAGTGTGGTCTGGTGCAGCTGAGATGTGAGGGCACAGAATTGTGCTGCCAGTGGCAGACACCACATCTCAAGGTTGAGCTCAAATGCTGGCCTAGTGATAGGGGTGAGGTTAACTGTGTGTTTATTACACACACGGTGATGGCAGTGCTGCAAACCTTGAATTTAATGTCAGTGCCTGTTGCAAAACACAGCGAGAAACTAATGAAAACAAACATTACTCTTCTGTCATCTTTTCTCTTTCAAGGAGGAGAATCTTACTGGGGAAAACCTTTCAAAGATGAATTCAAGCCCAATTTGTCCCACACGGGACGTGGTGTTCTTAGTATGGCAAATTCGGGACCCAACACAAACAAATCACAGTTGTAAGTAGTCATTTGCTTTTTATGCTTTGTTGTTTCCCTCTGGACATTGTGCCTCACTCTGTTAAGAAAACAAATGACACTTTATGAGCAACTCTTTAAAGTTCAGTCAAGTGAAATATTCTGTCAAGTGCTGCATATTGCAATCAGGGCTACAGCTGCTCTTTGCAGTCTAAGAGCAAAGGGAAGACCCGTGGATTTATTATATCATTAATCTGGCTTTTCTGATTTTACAATTTGAAGTTTTTGTTTTTGTCAGTGCCCTCCCAGTGTTACCCCATAAGATCATTCATCACACCTCCTCACTCTGTTTAAATTCAGCCCGGTATTGAACTTTCTGAAAAGGCTTAATGAAATGAAGCATACACTCCATAGAAATGTTACTTCTTTTTAGTCACCTGATTTTAAATAAATAAGAACAGTTCTACTCTCTTGAAATGTTTACACCTAGATGTGGCAGAATGCGCAATCTGGGGCTGAGAATAACTTGTTTTTCAATGTACAAAAGCAGAATGGGGACTAAAATGAGGAAAAAATGCATAAAAAAGAAGGAAGTAACACCAAGGAAATTTAAAGCTACTGAAGGTCTAATAGCCTTGTTTGTGTGTAACTTTAATACAGGTGTTTGCCTGCAGTCCTTTGAAAATGTTCTGTGCCACTTTGAGACAACTATTTATTGGTTGCTCTCTTAGTATTGCAATATTAAAAAGTTGTTCTTGTATTTGGAGCAGCAGGAAAGAGAACAAGTGTGTGTGTGTGAGTGCGTGCATGTGTGTGTGTACAATGCTGTGTCTTGGGACTGAGCAGGGAGGGAGGGGATTCTTGGTGTTGGTCTTCATGATATTAAATGTTATTATGGCTTATAAACTCTGCAGCAGTGTGGTTTGCTTTAATTAAACACAAGTGCTTGTCTCAGGGCCTTTAATAGGCTTACTTGCATTCTTAAGGCTAAGCACATGTTGGGCAGTTTGCAGGATCAAGTTGCTGTACAATTTATTTTGGATTTGAATGTTATTGCCAGCACTCAGGTGCTAAATTGGGGAGAGTAGAGACTTCTTTCTTCTATTTTTTTTTTTTAATTAAAAAAGGGGATTCTAGAAACAAGCTAGAGAGATCATGAGTGATGTGCCATATTGAGTCACATTTGCTGCTGTAAATGTGATTGTATGTTCCCTAAAATGTGCAAATGAGATATGAAATTCCTCTATATGCAAGTCCTTAAGAGACTTCAGCTGCCCGTATTTATAAAGCTTCCAGGCAGCACTCAGACACTTCTGGCAAGTGCTGTGGCCTTGGGAAGTGCATGAATAGCTCTCTCCACAGGTGACAGGCACTGCAGGGCAGGGGGAGCTGGGTCCCCTCTGCAAGGTGATGCTTCTGTAATGCTCAGAACTTCTCTGGAATCCTCCTGACTTATGTTAATTCTGTTGTCCTTAACTTTATTTTGACTTCAGTGATGAATCAGAAGCTTTCTCTGTGTATTTGCTACTGCTCTGATGTTTCTTTTATTATAATGCTACATAAGTGACCACATGATGATTTTAAGTATTGGATATCCAGGAATAAAGTGGTGCCCTGTGTAGGAGTTTGCATCCTGCACAGCATCTCCACTTTCCTCTGTGCCTTAATAGATCGTCTGGCACATTACAGCCCCTCCTATTTGCAATCATTTAACTTCCTGAGGCAGTTGCTTATATGGAAAAGTGCTTTTGGAATGCTTATATATTTTTAGCTGTCTCTTATGTAGTGCAACAGATGGAGACAGGGAGGGGAGCCAGCACTGCATGTCCAGCCAAGACAGGCCATCATGGTCTGCAGACCACAGCATGGAAACCTCTATCTCATATGCTTATAGTCCAAGTTTTCCAGAAAAGCATCAAGGTTTAGAGAAAAGTTTTAGTAGTAAGGATTGCTTTGGGTTTGTATTTCAGTTCTCATGATAAAGTCTAAAAATACAGCCCCCAAAATCAAAAGTCCAGTTAATTAAAAATCTGAGTTTTGTGGGGTTTCATTGCTTTGGACACTTTGTAGTGTCAAAAAAAACTTCTGGGATGTTGGTATCTGAGGCACAAGTTTGCTCTGTCCAGAGGAGGAATGGATCACTGACAGGTCAATTTAAGGGAAGAGAAATGCAAAAAGTAAATATTTAAGAGACAGAAATTTACACTGGCAGAGACTGGTGTGTCCCGTAACTCAAGAAATGTCCTTCCCAAGCAGGATGCACGTCTGCCTGCCCTGCAGGAGCTTCCCAGGGCCTGCCTGGCCAAGGAGGCAGATGCTCAGATTAATTCTGAGCTTGGTGCAGTGCCCTGTGCTTGGAGTACTCTTTAGGGATGTTAATAAGGTGTAAAAATGAGAAGTTCAAACTCCAGAAATCCAGGATGAGATCCACAAACCTGAGGAGTTAAAGGGTGTTTGGTCAGGAAGCGAACCAGAGAGGGGCCAGAGAGGGAGGGGGCTTGTGTTCTTCTGAGAGCTTTTCCATACAATCTCTGTTTTTAAGCATTCCTGGCTGTTGTTGAGGGTCAGTGGGACAATATGGTAAATGTTATGTCTTTATTCTTTCCAGCTTCATCACATTCCGCTCTTGTGCATATCTGGACAAGAAGCACACAGTTTTTGGAAGGTAAGTGAAGGACATTACAGGCAGCAGTATAGCAGACATGCTCTCCTTTGTGTCTGAAGCCTAAGGAGCAGAATCCAGTGACTCCTGTAACTGAGCTGCAGCAAAATCCTAGCTCTCAATCCAGTTCTCCTGGTCACGAGTAGGTGGGCAACATCACATCAGTGCCAGTCATCAGACCTGCCTTTTTTCCCTCCTTCCATCACTGTAAGTTGCCTTAATTCCCTTCTGTGGGTGGCCCTCCAGGAGTCATGAACACAGTAATTAATCATCATCCTGTAACGAACCGTGTTAATATTTGTGCCTGCTAATTGCTGGGACACACGAGATTACCTCTTCAATACTGCTCTCATCCTCTTATGAGCCATCAACTGGAAAATTAGTCATGACAGGACTGCTCTTCATCATAACATAGAACACAGAGCTTCTGCACGGATTGGGTCTTCTGGCCCTTTTGTTCTTTTTTATTCTTTTCTCTTCTTTTATTCCTGACAATTATTCATTCCTTATAAAGAAGTCTCTTCTGAAAGTCTTTTCCAGTGAAGCCTTCACATTATAAAGATGAAGGTATTTGTTGCAGAAGATGCTACCAAGTCTGTGTTACAGTTTGTTCTTTGCTTCCTCTGCTGCAGGTCCCATTAGTATTTTCCAATGTCGTAAAACATCCCCAGGAGCATGGCAGGAGGGGGATGTTACTAACCTGCTGCACTGGTGGTTCCTGAGAATCTTGCAATCTTTTTTAAATGGAGATTTGTTTTTTTACTTTTCTTTCATAGTCTTATCCATTTGGAAGCCAGCAATTGAAAATAAAACCATGTGCTGTTTACTTTGATGGGCTGTCATGCAATTGTGCTGTACAGTGAAAGTGATATATTTAATCCCATCTTCCCTGCCTGCGAGTTCTTGGGGCTTCATTTCAATGGCACTTTATTTTAGTGCTCTTAGTTCCAATACTGATTCTTCAATAATTGCACCCTTGGAAATGTATTTCTTTTTTTCTTTCTCAGGTCTGTCCTAGGAAAAAATCAAAGTTCCTGTGTCATTTGTTGAAAGTAGATAAATAAGGCAAATTCTAATACTAAAAGCTGAGAGCCAGTGTATCCTTGGAGGAGTTAGCTTACCAGATCTTAAGACTATTTCACTTAAGCTACAATTTGAGTCCACCTTGCAAAAATCCCTTCAAATCCCATACAGTAATGCTGTTAACCTGAGCTGGCCACCTCATCAAATAGTATTTGGGTTAGGACAGCTCAGCTGAAAATGTGCCTGTTCTTCAGTTCTGGAGCATCAGTGAGCATCCTGTACAGCCCACCAAAGTCTTTGCTGTGTTTCCACAGTGGGCTGCAGTTCACCAGGAGAGAATTTGGAGGGTGGCTGAGCTCCCAAAAGCCTTCACACCAAGCCTGATCCCCCAAGCACCTTCTGAGCAGAACAGCTCACATGATGTTTCAGACTGGATGTTGCCCTTTAGAGAGGAGTCATTTCAACCCAAGCAAATCTGGTTAAGTGTGTACTGCAGAGATTTTTGCAGGTTTAGCAAAGACTGTCTCAGTTTGTGAATTATCTTTGTTACTATAGAAATCTGAGCTTAGGTGCCAGAATAAAGAAGTGGTTGCTGCTTTCTCAGCACTGCAAATATTTTTAGCTGAAATATAATGGGAAAACTTTTTATAAAATGTTGGTTTAGAATCACATCTGGCTCCCTGCATGAAAACTGAGTGACATCTTCATATGAACATAGAGCAGGTGACTTTTACTCTGGTCTCACTTGCATGCAAATAAGGATTAATTCAAAGAATGTGTTAAATGAAGATACTGGGATATATGTATTCCAGTCACTCTGTATTAATCTACAAATTGAATTCTTGAATAATCAAATCTACCTACAAATTTAATATAAAAGGTTGATGTGTGTAGCTCTTAAGATCTATATTTTGTCATCAAAATCCTTCAGCTGTTTTTGCCTGCATTGTTTTTAAAAGCCACAAAAGCCAGAAGATTCCAGAGATTGTACCTCTGGTGGAACTCCAACTTCAGTTTGCTATTTTAGGTCCTGGGTGATTCTGGGATTTGGTGACTGTATCTGATCTTAGACTGTATGGCACAATAATGTCTGGGAAGCATATCTAGGAATAGTGTCTAGGTTTAAGAACAGAATGAACCCATGAAATCAAGATTCTTCGTTTCCATCAATGTTAAATTGAATTGTCTTAATTAGATGCTTACTGGCCTGTTGTGACTGTCATACAGATTTGAGGATTAATCATTTCAGTTAATATAAAAACCTAAATACTCTGATCTGAACTGTGCCCTCAGCTATTCCTGTGTGGCTCTGGTTCATGTTACTGTCACACAGGTATCTTGGAGAGCACTGTTTGACCTGTTTGTAATTTGTTTAGAACTTTTCAGCAGGCTTTCCGTACTCTGGAGAAGGAAAAAGAGTGAAAGAGCAACCATTTCCCACTCCTTTCTTTGTGTTTTTTTTCATTCCTGTGTGGGATGGAACACTGATGTTTCCTTCTCCTGCCCTCACTGGTTTGAAACACAATTTTTGCCTAGGAGCAGCTATTAATGTTGGATGTTTGGCTGCTGTTTGGAGATCACACCAGATGTGAGCAGTGGGACTGTGAAGAGGTGACCCATGTCTGGCTTGGGGCACTGGAGTTCTCCAGTTTCAGGAGAAGGGTGTACCTGGAGGACAGGGAGGTCATCATGGTCGTGCTGCCCACCATGGCAGTGATGAGGATGGATGTGCTGAAAAGAAAGGAGATAATCTGGCATGGATGGGGAGCAAAACCCAAGGCAGAGAGTGTGAGAAGAATGCCTTCCCTTGGAGGTGTGTTGCAGGCTGCACGGATTTCCTGCTCCAGCAGAGCTGCCTAGATTAAATTAGTAATTACTATTTCTAGTAATTACTATTTCTCCTGACTTAGAGAATGATGTAATTAACATGAAAACTAACTGGTGGCTTTTCTGGGCTTCTAGCTTGCTGGTAAGAGGATTAATTTAGAAACTCAAATCATGTAAACCAACCAACCAACATGCATTTGCTCTGCACAGTGGATGAGCATTGGCAGGGGACAAAGTGCTGCATGGGGAGGGTCCTGCCTGGTGCTGCTCTGGTCTCTATTTGGGGGCTCCTTCTTACCCCTCCTACAACTGAGGTTCAGCTGTGCTGTGACCTGCATGAGCTACAGCAGCATTAGAGCCAAAATGGCAGATAGGGAGCAGAGAGAGGAGTGTCGTGGTCAGAGTGGCAAAGCTGGAAATGACCTGTGTGTCTATTGGAGCATCACCCATGTTTCTCAAGAAAAGGAAGTGACAACTGAAACAGGAGATGAGTACATCAAGGACAGTTTTCTCCTTGTGTGTGGTTGTACATATCTGCTTATGTGGATAACTTTTACTGCCTCTTGAGGTTTATGCTGCTTATTCTTCAATTCTCTTTTTCCCAGAAACAATGAACAAGGTGGTTTAGGAAGCCTCAGACTTGGTCAGATTGGAGGCATCAGTCAGTAGCTCACATTCTCTCAGCTTAGTCTTCTCTTTTCTTCCCTTCTTCCCTGACCAGATGCTTTTGTGGAAGACAGTTCTTGCCTTGGATCAGTATCACTCTGTATTAAGTATTCCTTAACCTGTTTAATGCTTTCTGCTGTCATTCTGTAGAATAGGGCAATGAAAGTAACTCATATCCTCTAAAGTAATCAGCTACATAAAACAACTTACCCACATAGGGTTAGATAACACAGAGTCTGTTTCCAGTTGCAACATTCCTGGTATGATTGGAATCAGTGAATCCCAGTGGCTTCTAAGCTGGAAAACTCATATTCTTCTTGCTCTTCTGCTTTAGTACATCTGAAGAACGGAGAAATTGTGTGACAGCAGAAGAGCTGGTTCTGTGTAGGGAGCCTGACCTAATTTTGCACTGCAGAGTCTGCTCCCCAGACACCAGGATGGGAGTGAAGGGCGAGGTGGGAGAAGGAGCCAGGCCCCCCTTGGAATTCGTGGCCGTGGTGTCCTGTGGCACACAAGGCTGGGCTGTGGGAGCTGCAGGAGGGCTGCTGTCTCTTCCAAAAGTGTTGTATTGTCTCTGGAGAGGGACCTGTGCCAAAGCAGGGAAGTCCCGGTGTGCCAGGTTCATCTGTTGAGTCTAGTTTCAGAAAGCCTTTCTCCAAGTTGTTTTATTTTTTCAGCACCCTTTATTGCCGTGTCTCGCCTGCTAGATTAAGCCCTTATGAAAGATGGAGATGTTTTGGCTGCATCCTTGTTGCACCTTGGAATTGCTCCCTCCACTGCAGATTGAGTGTATGCATAGAAAACATTTTGTCCTGAGTGTACGTGTTTGTGCATGTATGTACTGTTCTCTGTGTGTGTATATAAATGTATGTTCTCCTTTTTATAAAAATAACCTTAAGGGCAGAATGTGTTTACAAAGAGGCAATGTTTATTTCTGGTTTCTGTTTCTAGTTTAAAGCTTTTTTTTTAAATAGTCCAGACATTGTTCTTATATCATGCTCTGACCAGGAAACTCTATTGTGTTGGACTGCTGCCATCCCCAGCATTGCATAAGGCTTAATTCCTATAATTCTTTTCTGGACAAAAGTATAAGATATAGGCCCACGTGTAAATGTCTTTGAGACTGCAAGGGAAATGCACTTTTCTTGGGGGGCAGCACTAACTAATGTGCAGTGAGATCTTCACTGGCCTATTGCAAATGGATGGAGCTTGCTCCAGAGATTTCACTTACACATCATGCAAAGACACTGGCAGTGGTTATGAAGAAGGTTACTGGTTTATATAAAGGAGCCTTGGCAGGAAGTAAGATTTTAATAACATCTCTAAATGTGAAATGCAAAGATTTCCAGTGCTAACCTACCCAGTTTGCAAGAAAAGAGAATTGCAAGAGTAAAGGCACAGTTTTGTTTTCATTCCTATGCTAACACAAAAAACACCCAAACCTAAATGTACCTACCTTGTCGTTCATGCTTAAATGTAATGCAACATTTATCAAGCTCCTCTAAAAATACAAGCTGTCTCAGGGATGCTGAGCTAAATATATAGTTGAGATCATCCTTTCTCTGTTCAACATCTACTGGAAGCACACAGCAAACCCTCGGTTTCACCGGCTGTTCTGATGTAAATGGTGCCTTGAAGGTGTTACATTTTTCACTGTAGGATGTCATCTGGACATCTGTTTAAACCTCACTTAGGCAATTTAGGACAAAGCATGTGTGGCACCTTATAAAAGGAATAGAGGCATGGAAGAGGTTAAACTTTTATCTGCCCTTGTCCCTTGCCTTCCCTTCCCTGCTGGCTCCCAGCTTGGCACAGGTGACAGTGCCTGAGACAGGCCAGCACAGTGAGCTGTCACTGTCTGTGTCACACATTTAGCACATGCAAAGGCTGTGAAGGGATATTGGCTGGAGCTTCTGGAGCCTGCATTTTCTTGTATTGGGAATGATGTACAGAGTCCCTTGAATATTAGACCAATATAAAGTAATGGGTCTCTCTTTAGAGGTTTGGTTGGGGTTTTTTAATTTTTTTTTTTACTGATCCGATGGTCTTTTCTACATATAACTTGTATGGGCTTTTTTCTTGGCAAGATGTCCATGGGCTTTTCTTCTTACACCCAGAATATGTGTTGGGGATGAAGAATCCCCAGAACTTCTCTGGTGTGTTTGTTTCCTTGTTGTGTGAGGAGCAGTTGCTGTAAGGGATGCCAGTTCATGGGCTTTGACACATTATATCTCATCAAACTGATTGTAGTGCTGCACTGTAACATCATGAGATTTGACAATAACAACATGTAATGTTTCAAGAGCCTGCATGTACCTTGTCTCTCGGCATAGATCAGAGGAGAGCTCACAAAAGCCTTTACAGTTTGAGACCTTAAGTTGAAATATTCAGGTTTTTTGCATCCAGCTCTGGATTAGTGTGTAGTTAGCCCTGGTTAGTGTGTAGTTCAGTTCTTACAGGATGGGTCTTGTTTGCAGTCAGATCTTGTCCTTTTTGGATATTAATCTTTAGTGATGAAACACCTGCCTGATCCTGACAAAGCTCCCAAGTGCTCCCTGGACAAAAGGGACCAGTAAATTCTTTCCAGTCCCTCTGGTCAGAGCTCTCCCCTTTGAGCTGGTGATTTGTATGCAAATCGGGTTTTATTTTTTATTGGTATTATGGCAGTATCTGAAGACATTAAAGTATATTGAGAGCTGACTGTGCTGACACTGTAATACACATAGAGATACTCTCTATGCAAAATGTTGGAGAATGCTGGGGTGTAAAATAAAAGGCAATTTTCTATTTGAGATACAAGAAGTGAAGAAGAGAATGACATGCTCTACAGGCATAACAACTTTGTCTTATTCCCCCTTAGCCCTTTACAGTCATGTCAAAATAGACTATTTAGGTCATTTACTGATGACCTGTGAATGCCATGTCTATCACATCCTCTTAAAATGTACAAGTGACAAAATATTCCCAATAAATTTTAATTAGCAGAGAGACTGAAGATCTGGGAGCATCACCAAAATGCATTAGGGCTAATGTTGTGGGAGGTCTAGCTATGGGCTAGGGGATTACTCAGCTGAGATTGCCAGTGCATAGCTGATCTAGCCATTTCAAATTATCAGAACCTAATTAAACAAAAACATACGAGCAGATAATGAGTAGAGCTGGTGGCTAGAAAATCCTCCAATATTAAATCAGAAGTTTCCTTTGGGGCAGTTAAAACACAGTGAATATATCTTAGGCTGGGTGTTAATCACCAGTATTATAAGTGAATCTGATATTGGCCTGGAGGGAGATTTTAAAATTGAGTTTTTGTTATGAACTTTCCAAAGTTCATGCAGGGTCTTTGGGCCCTGCACAGCCTCCCCCAGCATGCTCCCTCCAGTCACAAATGACTGGCTGCTCTAGCCTGCATACATGGGTGTTAATTGCTCTTAGAAGCCACAACCTGATTACAGCACATCAGCAGGCCCTGGGGAGTAAAGTTGGGAGCAGCACAGAAGTGTGAGCAGGGACAGCTGTGCTGGGGCAGGTGCTGAGAACACCCTCTCTGACCTGCCTCTGTTCATGCTCTGTGATGGGCTCGGGCTTTTTGGCTGTGTTTAGTGCCTGTGCCTGCCCTTGGGGTGACCCTGGGGGTGGTGGGGACTGGTGTAGAAGGTAATTTCTCCCTTGGATCAGCTGAGACCATGGCCTGTGAGAGCCAGGGGCCTGTCCTGGTGCTGGCTGGGCAGATGCCATGCCGGGGCTGGGCAGGGCTGTGAAACACCTGTGAGAGTCAGATATCCTGGTGCAAGTGTAGAAACATGACTCTGAATACAGTGCGTGTTTTGGTCGAGGCATTGCTTATTTCTTTGACATGAAAGCAGAGTTAGGCGACAAAACACTACATATTTCACCAGTTTGATTTTTCTTTTCCCACTGGTTTCATTTAACTTGATTTTCCTCCATTTCATCTGCCCAGCCCTTGACAGCCTACCCGTGTGCTGGTGCCGGAGTCCCAGTAATCCCAGTAATCCCAGCAATCAGACTTCAAAGCAGCTGCCCCCTGTGAAAGCTGGAGGATTGCTGGCTCTCAGATTCGCTGTCCCACGGGCCCTGCGTGGCCGGCTCTGTCCTCACTGCTGAGCTCCCAACTCCTCTGGCTGCAGGAGCAGTGTTTGGGGGAATTACGGCTGCTTCTCATCGTCCCACAGCCGTCAGTATGAACTATATTTTTGTTTCCTGGCCATGTGGCTTGGCTCTGTGAAAACAGATGTTGTCCAGCAACAGCCTGCTTTGCTAATAGATCTGGATCACTCAGCATCAACAGCCTGTCTTCCTCTTTATTTACTGCTCTTCTAAGAATAGCTGTTTTCAAATTTAATTGGGGATGATGATGTGGATAAAAGTGTTAAATACCCTGGGACCAAGATCTGATCCCAGCAGGACCCCTCTGGACACATACTGACTCAGTGGTTCCTGTTTAAAATTAGATTTTGACACCTGTCAGCCCATTTTTTATTTAATGTGTGCTGTGTTCACCTCATACCGTTCTGGTTCCTCAATCGAAATACCAGCCGCCTTCCAGAAGTCTGTTCCATGGACACTGTTATCCCTGTAAACCACATCTGTTGTCTCAATGATAGAAGGTTGGTTGACAGACTGTTTTCCACAAAACTTTGTTGATTGCCATTACTTATTTCCTTTCTTTCTTAATCATGTCCTGTCTCCACTATTCCATTATTTTGCTGGGATAGATGACAGGATGACATGATTATAATTATCTGGGTTACCCCATTTATCCTTTCAAATATGCTTTTCTGGAACTTTCCCATTGTTCCATGTTTTTGTTTTGTTTTGTTTTGTGGTGAGTTTTTTTGGTTTTTTTTTTTAAATTAACATCCAGCACTTCAAAAAGCAATTCAGCCTTAAACATTTTCAAGCAAGTATTTGGATATATTGACTTGAAAAGTGAGAGGCCAGGGCTCCAACATCCTCCAGAGTGGCAACTGCAGTGGAAAGTGTTCCAGCATTACCCTGTGGCTGTGACTTGATGCTCTGCTGCCTCCCCAGAGCCCTCATGAGCTCACAGTCGTGATGTCCTTCTGGAGCAATCCCATGCTCTTTGTGTTACTGGTGTGAGTGCAGACAGCTCTGTCACTGCTCTCCTGCAGAGCTGTAGTTACCATCCCCTTTCTGCCTGATAACACTCTTCAGCCTGATGTACCATTTGAAAACAAATTAAAAAAAAGACTTGTTCACTTGTTCATCTGGCTGGTTTGTGTGGCTCCCAGGTTTTTGGACAAATAGCTTTGCTTTGCCTCTGAGTGTTTGGCTTTTCCACGTTCTGTTTAGGGGTAAACTCAGATCCCATATTTGAGAAAAAATTCTTACCTTCCATGCTGAATGGCATTTTCTTAGGTCTTCCCAATACAGTTAATGATTTCCCATGCCCCAAACATGATGGTTTAAAAATTTGCTAGAGAATGGTCATAAATTAGGTATGTTCAATGTAAGGGTGCAGGAATATTTTGAGTATGTTGTGACAGATGGATATCATGTCCTTCCCCTTTTAGGGTGGTTGGTGGCTTTGAGACTCTGACTGCTATGGAGAATGTGGAAAGTGACCCAAAAACAGACCGTCCCAAGGTACGTGTGAGGCACCAGGGACTGTGGCCTTGCATGGCAGTGCTGGTCACCTCACTGACACTTCTCAAAACCAAACCTGGGGGAGATGGCACAACCTAATCAGCAGATGGAATTATTGTTCTTCTCTTCTGCTCCCAGGAGGAAATACGAATTCAGACAACGACTGTTTTTGTTGATCCCTATGAAGAGGCCGACGCACAGGTGAGGATGGTTGGTTGGTTGGTTGTTTTATTTGAAAGGCCAAAGCTCTTCTGTGGAGAACTTTGTGACTTAGGGCCTTCTCTTTGAGCATGGGCACCCCCTGGCCCATGGGGTTGCCAGCTGATATTGGCAGGTGCCACTGAGCATTGCCTTGGGTGCCAGTAGCATTGCCACTCTTTCAGTGCAGTCACTCCTGCAGCCGAGCCTGGCACGGCACCCAGTCCATCACACTCCCCATGGCTTCCTTCCAACTGCCCACAATAGCCCTGGGTAGCTGCAGGTAAGAAGAAAGGAGTCTTCTAATGGCTGCAGACAGCCTGTTTGCAGTGGCCCTTGAGGTCTGTGTCCAAAAGCCTTTCCTGTAATCACAGCGGTGCTGATTGCTGGTTTAAAGTGCTTTAAAGCTTCAAAGAATTGTAGACATTTTCTCCTTATTCTGCACTGTCTCTTGCAACAGATTGCACCCTTTGCTTCCCACAGGTTGCTGCTGAAAGAGAGAAGTTCCAGCAGGAAGAAGAAGAAGCCAAAACAAAAGCTGAAGTGGTCCCACCAAAGAAAGAGGTCCAGACTCCTAAAACTTACCGGCAGGGGATTGGAAAATACATCAACATGGCTGCAGCGTGAGTTCCCTGCCCATCTGGTCTTTGCTGAGTGTTTTAGACTCCTTTCCTGCCAAATGCTGGCCCTGTTCAGTGCCACTGCTCAGATGTTTGGTTTGTGCCAGCAGAGACACCTTCATGTAGTCTCAACAGTCAAGAGCTTCTTCTCCTGTTGTTTTTCAGGACTACGAGTTAACTGAGCTTTTCTTTTAGCACTTGAACGTGACCAACTTGGTCTTGAACAGCCTGTGCTGACTTCAGAACTGTAGCTACGTTTCCAGAACTCAGAAGTCCTTGAGGAACTTTACTGTGTCACTTCCCACACTATCTTTTATCCTCTTCCTTTTCTGCAGCTATTTCTGAAGGCCATGGTCCCACAGATGTTTCTCTTTTAGCAACTTCTCCCCTGCACAAAGTAGTTCCCTGAGCCCCCCTCAGTCTGCTGATCTGGTTCCCTGTTCAGCCACACAAACAGCTGAAATGGCTGGAAAGGGGAGGACATTCCCAGGCTTGCTGTGGGAGCCCAGGGTGTCTAGTGAGTAGCTCCAGGGTACCTGGCTGGTTGAACAGGCTTATCCTAAAGCACCCTCTCCCAGACACCCTTTGTACCCCTGTCAGGACTGGCAGCACTGCTTTCTTTCCTAAGGACAGTACAGAATCCCAGCTGAGCAGCAGCTTAGCATGTGTTTTGGAAAAATTCAAATAAATGCCTTCCACTTGATTTTTAGCAGACTTCTCTAAAAGCGTTTGCAAAAATGCTGTTGTCTGTCTGCATAAAGGCCTGTATTTATGCATACACAGATCTGGGCAGCTATTTAATCAGCTTGTGTGTGCCTCTATGACTTACAGGCATTTGCATAGCTGTGAGAACAGAAATATGTTAGCCCAGGTAGGTCAGTTTGGTGTCTCAGTAAAATGCTTCAGTTATCAAATACTGCTTGTCCCTTAAAATATGTTCAGCTTAAAACTGCTGACATGTTGCACTGTATTTACAGAGGAAACCTGGGCAGAGCTTGTGACTCTGGAAAGGACCAAGCAGTAGAGAAGGAACTCTCAGTGAATGCAGCCTGCCTTGCCACTGGGAGCATGGTCCATAGCAGCCCTTTGGAAGCTTCAGGGTCCTCCATTCTCCCTATCAGCTCCTGATACCTGACCATAAAACCAGAGCACAGAGCTGGCTGCATAGTGTTTCCCTGGGGTTGCAAACTCTGCTCAAGAGAGGCTGGTAACAACAGCAGCAACTGCAACAGGCTGGGCTTGAGAAACAGGAACTGATCTGAGAGTCTCACCCAGCTGCTTTACACCCAATTCCCCATAAACCCTTTTGCTGCTACAAGTGCAGGTGAGAAGGTGTGGAAAGAACTTGTGGCTCATGTTTTCATTGTGGCCATGCTAAAAAAGTACAGCTGTTAAATCTTCAGCTTCAGCCTGGAGAACTTAATGTGCTTTGAACACATTCCTGGGAGGATTCAAAGCCTGGCCCAAACCATCCCCACAGTCTCACGCACTCTCCCTCTTTTTGGGCATTCCAGGGGCCCCCATCCCCAACCCCCTGCAGTCCCCATGCTGGCACAGAGCTTGCAGTCCTCTCTAATTGACCAGGGATGGGCTGGCTCCAGTGTAGCTGTTGCTGAGGGAGAATAGGCATCCAGCTGCCCTGGCCCCACTGAGCAGTAAATAGTCCCTGAGAGTTGTTTTCGTTCTGGCTGCAGGAAGCGCAGTGTGGAGGATGACGGGCCCTCGACCAGCACAGCTGCAAAGAAAGAGAAAAAGAGCTCAGGCTTCGGGGACTTCAGCTCCTGGTAGCAGCACTGGGAGCCCAGCACTGGGGCAGCACAGCAAAAACAGAGAAGGCATCCCACGTGTCCCCAGAGCGCCCGAAAGACAGTCTGTCCTGGGGAGGGAAGGCACCGGCCTGCCCTTCCACTGGGAGAGAAAACTGCTGCTTTGTTGAGGCTGGTTAATGTGGCTTTGTTTTCTAGAGAGCTCGTCCCCCCCACTGCCTCTTCCTCGAAGGCCGCTGTGTTGTTGTTGTGCGGGCGGGGAGCAGCCAGCCCAGCTCCCCGGGGATCAGCTGGAGCCTTGCTCTGCGTGGCTGGCAGCAGACCAGGCAGAGCCCAGCCCTGCAGGACACTGCTGCAGGGAATGGCTGCGGTGCTGAAAGAGCTCCTTTGACAGGTAATCGTTTCCAAACCAGCCCAGTGTGCCAAGCAAAGGAATGAATTCATGTGCTGGGAAGCTCCTGTGCTGCTGTGGGGCTCTGTGGAGGGGCTCCAGCCTATCCTGCCCTTCCCTTCCAGCTGCCTCTTGCTGGTTCTCAACAAGGAGCAATTTTGTCTCTTACTGTTCGTGGACCTGCTGGGATCCTGGCTGGACTGGCCACTCTCAGTCTCCAAAGGGCCTTGCTCACTCACTCACACTCTCTCTGTACCTATTAAAGTCCCCAACAGCCTGGGAAGCTGCAAGTCTAGCTGGGGAGCCTGGGGCAGCTGCACCACTTGTTCCTCCCAGTGGCTGCCCTTCTCTGAGCCACTGGACAGCCAGAGGGGCCGGGATGTACCAGTTCACACCTGCCCTTAGATCCCAGAAACTACAGCCTGGAGCAACTGAGCAGGAATAGAAAGAGCCATCCCTGAAGCCTGCTCCTTGCAGGAGAACACACCCCACAGTCTGCCCCAACACCAGGCTTCCCATCATTAGGGAAAACCATATAATATAGCTGACAGGCACCTCAGATATTTCCATTGCATACCCACAAATTACTAGGAATCTTAATAAAGGCCTTATGGGTAAAGATATATCAGCCTGTGAAGTTTTAATCCCAAATCATCTGTGTGTTACCGTCACTTAGACAGAGCAGGCTAGATCCTGGTCATTGCTTTGCAGTCCATCTTAGGTGTTTTCAGATGAGAGAAATGCCCTCCCTACCTCCTTTGTGGCTGAGGGGAAAGTTTTGTAATCCCCCTTTGGAACAATGCATTTGTATCGGTGGTTTCACATTTTAAGAGAAGATTCCATTTATATGAAATTGCTGTAAAAACTTTTGGTAAAGGATTTTGCATTAAATGCTTTTATTTTCTTTTGAGTGCTTGCCTTCGACTGTTCAACTGTCATTTCCAAGACCACAGCATCGCAAGGTTGATTGTTTTACAAGGAAATGATTCATTCCTGCTTTTTAAGATGCTCATAAGGAACTCTGGGATCTCTGCGGATATGATTACATCTTTCTTAAATCATAGGAAGTTCAAACTAGTTTGAAAGAATAATAGGGGGGGTTGTTTTGCAACATTTTGGAGCAACTAAGTTTGAAACAACACATGTCTGATTACTGGAACAGGGGATATGATGGTACTTTCCTAAAGCTGAATTTCTGTCATATTGGAACCTCTTGCTTCTCCTGGGCTGTCCGTTTCACGATCAGTTGTTACTGATCCCTTCTACCTGACTTGTACTTCAGCATATTTTTGAGTCATGAAGTTCACAGTCTTGCTAGAGCTAGAATAGTTTTATGAATCCATAAGGGTAAAATGCTTTTTTTGTACTAGATTAAAATGGAGATTATTATGAAAGAAAGAATCTTTTGATGACAAGGAAAGCAGCAGAGGTGTGGCAAGGACCCCCATTTCAGCAAGTCCTTGTTGCAGATGGGTACAAGAGGCAGTTTCCTGTGGCAGCAGCAGGCTGCAGAGATAACTGCCCACTTTCTGCTCCAGCTTTTTGGCAGAGCCCAGTGCAGTCCATGAAGTGCCACTGCTGTGCACAGTGCAGAAGGACTGCTGTCCTTCCAAGCACTGCCCCTTCCCTTACCATTTCCCACCAGAAGATCAGACACAAAAGAAAATAATTTCCTGGCTTCTAGGAAGGGCTGAGTGTGACCCTTTCAGTTTTGCTCCAGGCAAGGGTGAAGCTCTTCAGCCACCATTCACTGCTGGACCTGGATCCACCTTTTTGGCTGGCCTGCTGGTGCTCCCAGCTGCTGTCAGTGGCTCCCAGTCTGGGGGACACTGGCTCTGGCCTGTCCCCAGGGGTGTCACACAGGGACACAGAGGCTGAATAGTTTGGCCAGTGTGCTGAGTGAGCAGCCAGGCTGGGGTTTGTACAGAGAGCTCTGTGGAGCTGCTTGGGCAGCCAGACCCTGCAGCGAAGTTGTGTCCTGCAGTCCCACCTCTCTGCTCTGTCCTACACCTTTACTTTTGTGCACTTGACACTATTTTTTAGCTTCAACTTGTCTTCCAATTGTGACCGTCCATAAGGACAATGTGATACAAGCCCTTCTCTAAAAGATGGCAGGGGCACAAGGTGGGTGCCCAGAGAGCAGGGCAGTGTGGCATATCCCTCATTTTTACAAAACATGGCTCTTTGCAGGGTGACTTGCAGTCTCCACTACCTGAGCCAGGAAAAGGGAAGAAGGAGGCTTTACTGAAACCTTTCATTCCCTTTTCTTCACTTGGTTCTCCAGCAAGGACAGTGTGGTAGGGAAATACCCAACCAGCTCCTGCCACGGCCAGAGGGATTGGCAAGGATTGTGCAGCCTTCCTACAGGAACTCACTCCTGGGAACTGCTGTGCTGTTTGTAAGTATGTTTGCACATTCCTGGTCTTTGACACTTTTCCAGTAAATGTGCTCAGAGAGAAAAAGTAGGATTTTAACCAGTAGCTGAAGTAGCTTTTGTCTGGCCTTCACTGGAACAACACCAGCACTCTCTTCACATTCCTCCTTACCCAAGTCATTTTGCTGAAAAGCACTGGGTGGCCAGTGAACTCACGTGAGATAGGGCACCACAGCAGAGAGCCATGAGCACCAAACACCCCTGAGAAGGTGGTGGTGTGTGGTGGGGCTGCATCCAGAACCGCTCATTTCCATACAGCCACACACAGACAGGGCTCGTGGGGGACTCTGCTCTTCACTTGTGCTTTCCTGGCAGGAATTCAGCCTGGCCCCTCAAGGACCATGGTATTGTCTGTGTGGGAAACAGCACAGATTGAGCAGTTTTCAAGCCAAATAGCTACAATTCTGTTACTGTGTTTACCAAGACAAAAAGCCAAAAATATTATTGTTCAGTTTAATTTAGCCTGTTCCCCCTGCAGCCCACGCCCTCAGAAGCAGGAGCTCAGACTACCTGTGCTTCAGCATCACATGGTAGATCACAGTGGTACCCATCTCATGTGGGGTCACAAACTGAGCAGTCAAACTGTGTTTGAGGGTCTCTAAGGAAACACTGCTTTTCCCTCCAGCTCCTTTCAACACAGGGGCCAGGCAGTGAGCATTCCCCAGAGCCCAAACCACCTTCTTTGTGTCTCCTGGCAGGAAAACCAGAATCAATAGCAGAAATGCGAGCAACAAAAGCTGCCGTTTATCTGCCTGATTCCTTTTGGAGGAGCCCGTGGTCCCGTAGGAGACCTGCAGCAGCAGTGCCGTGTCCAGTGGTGCAGGGTGGATGCAGTCTGTGCTGCTGGCACTGAGGATTTAAGGATAGCAAGGTAAAGGTTGTCTTTAGAGATACAGGAAAGGCTTAGGGCAGCTGCAGGTTTTATGGTTGTGTATGGGTGGGCTTGCACAGGGTTCTGGTCTGAAAGCAGGGTTGTGTGGGTCTAACATTGCCCTGGTACAGATGACCCCCTCACAGGCTGTGTCAGCCCCCTTGGCTCTTGGTGGGGTCACAGGCTTGGCCATGGCCACCCTGCAGCCGTCAGGGGCAGCTGGCAGATACACTCACACAGACTCTGAATTCTAGGTATCGAATATTTTTGGGATCCCCCAGCAGCCCCTCACCAGCAATGTTTGGAAGAAACAGGATGTTGGAAACCTGGCACAGGAAGCAGCTTTTATAAGCACAGGAGGGGATTTGCCACCCCCTCCCCCCCTAAGTTTCAACACTGTTTGCTTTGGAGAAGGCAAACAAACTCAATCAGACACAGGAAGGAGGTGGGCAGCGCCTGCCCAGGCCAGCAGCAGGTTACACCACACAGCACAGCCAGGGAGTTCTCACTTCCTCTCTTTCTTTGGAAAGTGTGTTTGTTATCACAGCGTGGTGGAGGATTTAACCACCCTGTGCTGTGACTGTGTGGAAGGAGCCAGAGCCGAGGCCATGCTCAGGGAACACAGCCCCCCTGCTCTGGGACACAGGTGGATCCATGGCAGTGACATCCAACCTGTCAGCTCTGACCTGGGTGCCCCATCCCTGCAGCCCACTGGGATCAGGAACTGTAGTGCAAGGCTGGGACCAGGCTGCAGTGCTTGGAGGGACAATGGGGTGGCATCACCTCCTCTTGCTCTGCCACGCAGCCACCAATGTCCACCTGCCCATCCCACATGGAGCTTCGGCTCACCAACCTGGCACCAACAGCCAGCAGTGGGTTTTCTTCTTGGGCCTTGAACCCTGCAGCAGAAAACTCTCAAAAGGAGCTCAATGAGTGGATGGAAGGGGAAAGAAAAAAAGGCTTCCAGTGGCATCAGCCCTGCTGGTGTGAAAGCCACTGTGACAGTTCAGTCACTTCCCTGCTCCCACAGCCCCCATCTCCCACACATCCTCTGGGCAGCCCGGGTGGGTTTGGGGAGATTCCAGCTGTGGCCACTGGTGCCCAGCGAGCAGCAGTTGTGGCCATGCAGCACCGTGGCTGAGCACAGCGTGTCCCAGGCTGGATGTGTTGTTGGGGGGCAGCTGGTGAGCTCAGCACTGTGATGGACCACAGGCACAGCATGGCTGTTCACAGCGTGCGTGGAAATGTGTGCGGGGGATTTTTAAGCAAAAAACACACTGTGACCACGGGCTGGGGCACCCCATGGCCCCGCGAGGGACAAGCCCACTGAAGGGACATACAGCTGTTTGTGACAAAGCTGGTGGTGGTGTGGCCATGGCGGGAGAGCTGAGACCAGGGGACACTCTGTGGCAAAGCCACAGCAGTGCTGGTGGCCTGGCACTGTTTTGCTGCAAAGCCTGAAGCCCACTGAAGTGGGCCCTGGTGCACAGGCCATGGTGGGCTCTGCAGAGTGAGGGCTGCACATGGTGCCTCGGCGAGGGCAGCACTGACTCACCCTCCACTGAGCTCAGGCGCTGCAGCCTGGTGACTTCATCCTCTGGAAATAGCAACCAAGGAGGAACCATCACTGTCACCGCCATACCCGTGCACACACACACAGGCTCTGCCTGCTGCCTGCACCCAACCCCAGCCAGGGCTGGGCTCTAAGGGAGATGCAGCCTCCCCAGTCAGCCCCATGCTGGAGCTGCTCCACAGAGGACAGGGCAGGACAGGATGGTGCCCTGTGGCTTCACAGGGCTGACAGCACTTGATAGCTGCTGGCCCTGCAGGGGATGGTGCAGGAAACTGCTGCAGGAGTTGGTGCACTCCAAGGGGCTCAAGGCCAGAGAGGTCATAGCTGTATCCACCTCACCTGCCCATTCAGTACAGACAGTACAATTTGCATTCACTCAGTTTGGCTCCTTGGCTAAAACGTATCTTCCAGAAAAGGCACCTGGCTCCCTGCAATGGCTCCCACAGCTTCCCCAGTAGCAAAGCAAAGCCATGGCAGCAGCTCGCAGTGGCTGTCTCAGATAACATGGCCCCTGCCCAGGGCTCTCACTCTTATCACTGGTGAGAAGAGTCTTCCTGGGGTTTGTGCTGGGCCATCACACAGCAACCCCCAAATAGCCCAACCACAGCTCTGCCACGAGCGCCAGGGGTGTTGGAGCTGCCATAGGGGCACCCTGTGGGTCTCCACTCTGGCCTTTCCCAAGGGAACACTGCAGGGATGGGGCTTGTGGCACTGGGGCCAGGGTGGAGGGCTGGTGTGGCCACAAGGCAGGTGTCCCAGAGGCACCAGTCCCAGTATCCATTTACCTTGACACCTCTGCCATAGGCCATGCAGGAGGGCACATATGGGCGTGGTGGGTGCCCATCCCTCTGTGGCCTGGGCAGCAGTCAGAGTTTTCCAAAGTCTCAGGGCTGCTGCAATACCAGCATCAATTTTGCTCCCCCTAGTCTCTGTTTAAAGGTCAGGATGGCTGAGGCAAACGAGCTCAGTGTTCACTGTCACTTGTCCTTGGTCTGTGTGTTTGTCCAGGTTTGCTTTTGTGAAAAGGAAAAAAAAACCAACCACCTTGCACAGACCCTCCTGTTCCCTGCATCAGAGCTCTTCTTGTGTCCCTGGCCCAGGGAGTTGCATCTCTGTGGGGTTTCCTTCTGTGTACAGCTCCAGGTTGGGTGCTTTGGTGCTTTCCAGAGATGGGGAGCATGCAGAGGCATCGAGCCTCATGTCCCCATGGGCTCTAGGCTGGCTTCCCAGGCCCCTCTGCTGCTCCTGATGTCCTGGAGAGGCCAAATCTTCCCTTTTACATAGAAAAAAGGCTCATCGGCATCACAGCAGGCTGGGTTTGACAGCTCATAACCTAATGGCTTTTAAAAAATAGCCACAGCCTGTTTTAAATGCTCACTGGTCAAGGTCTCCCCTGCCCTTCCCCTGGAAAGCTTTCCCAGCTCTCACTTTTCTGATATTAGAGATTTTCTCTAATCTTTGGCCTTCATTTATTAATGGCTAATTATATCTATTTGTTTTGGTGCCAACATTGTCCTTTAGCTTGAATAGCTTTCTTGCCTCCCTAATGCTTGCTTCCCAGCACTATTTATAGACAGCAATTGTATCCCCCCCCACAGCTGCTGTCGTGTTGGCTACACAGACTCTGAGCCTTCGGCCTCCTCAAAGGGTCCCCTCACCCTCCTGCCTCCACTGGTGTCCCCTCCTCGAGTGGCTGGGGTCAGACAGGCAGCCAGCAGATCCCTGGCTCTGGCACAAACCCCTCGGGTGTCAGCTCTGGCCATGGTGCTTCGGGGCTGGCAGCTGGAGCAGAGCCCTGTGTCTCCAGGGAATCCTGGGTGGTTATTTTTCCAGGCAGCCCCGTGGGGTTATTTTTTTAGGCAAAGGCAGGGGTAGCTCCAGGCTCCTGTTTGCCTTCCCTGTCCCTCCTACCCCATTTCTCTGGGGGGAGAGTGAGGTCCCAGCAGCGCCGGGGCCCACCAAGGCAGCGCGGGGAGTTGTGTGATTCCTATCTGCGCTTTCATCCCGGATGAAAGGGATGATAGAAAACATTTGTTTCTGTGATAAAAGCGATTGACCCAGGAGGAATCCGCCTCATCAGGGTGGCCTGCAGCAAGTTGTAGAGATGAGGCACAACATGCAGCAAACACCAAATGGTTCCAAAGCCTCAGAGTGGCTGCAGAGCAAATCCCTCCCCATGTGGAAGGAAAACCATGCTGGGCTTCCACATTCCCAGACAACACTAGTGATGGTTTTCATGCATTTTGTTGGGAAAGGGAAGATCTGCAGAGGACACTGGGTTTTTTGTTGTTTTTTTTTTAATGAGTGGCCAGATTTTTTTATTGCAGACATCTTCACCACAGATCTCAGCCGAGCTTTTAATAGATGGGTTCCTCGCCAGCGGCAATCGCAAATTGATTGCAGCAGAAATGGCAAGTGAAGACAAATATAGTGCAGGGCTGCCTGCAGGGAGAGCGCGCTGAGGAAACTTCGGATGCTATTTTTGGTACTTTGTCCCCACTGCTTACAGTACTTCTAATTTTTTTCTCCTTAAAAACATGTTTGGGGGTGGGATTTTTTTTGTTTGTTTTGTGTTTTTTTTTCTTGTGTTAAAAAAGTTCCATTCTCTGGAGAAAGAGTTGGCTGCAGTGTCCAAGCCCAGCTCTGCAGAGCTGGTGGGTGCCACAGCCCTGGCTGGTGTGGAAGGGGGATGACGCTGTGCTGGTGGTGCTTTCTCCATCCCCATTGGGGGTCCCCATTGGGACCAGAACTGGGCCTGTCACTCCCCCAGGAGCTGCACAGGGGCTGATGCGGAGCCAAACACTGATTTCATCCCAATCCATGGGAACCTCGCAGGGGGTGCAGGAAAGAACAGCTAATAAAAAAAGGAAACTCTCCCACGCTGCACCGCAGGGGCCGGCAGCAGCAGCCCCAGCACTGCAGCCATCACTGCTGCTCAGCTCCAGCCAGCTCCAGGAGCTGCAGGGGCTGGTTGCTCCCAAAACACAGGGATACCCAGCTGGGTGCTGTGGGCAGAGCACTTGACCTGGAAGGGGTCAGTGGGGGGTTGTGAAATCATAAATACAGGTGTGACCAAGAGTGCACCTGCTGGAGTCCAGCTTCAGGGAGGGGAGTGCTGGGAGTCACTCAGGAGAACACTCCAAGTTATTGCCGGGCTTGGGGAGCCACAGCTGGGTGACACCGGAGTGATGTTAAAGGCTTTTTGGCACTGATGTCCTAAACTTCTCAGCCCGAGGGGATGATCAGGATGTGGTGGCAGATTCTGGCACATTCCCTGGATGACAAGCCTCCTGGTGCAGAAGTGTCTCACTGACACGTGTGTACATGGGTGTGAGAGATAAGGCTGGGATTAGAAATAAAGGAGCAGAAATACTAATAAAACTGACAGGCAAGAATGAGGAAAATCTGTTTAAGGACAGAACAGTGAAATAACAGCAGATGATGGCAGGGCTGGCCATGACCGCAGGAGCCTTGGACCCACACATCCGCCTGGCAATCTGGGATGTTTGCAGCAGCAGCTCAGGGTTGACCATCACCTCTCTGAGGACCTGGAAGCATTTCAGACTGTAGGACAGCATTTGTGTTGGCTGCATTAGGAGGTTTCTTGGTATGAGAAGTCCCAGATGTTCTTCTGCCGTCTTGTTTGTGCAGACCCTGTTTTGTCTTGATTTGATCAAGCTGCAATCTGGCATTTGCTAAAAAATCCCTCTCTTTCCCATGTTTGCCTTTAAATAACATGAAAGGCCTCTCTCCACCAGCATGCTGGATGGTGCTGGCATTGGAATAAAGACAAGAAAAATAAGAAATTGTTCATCAGTGGCTCAATGAGCCTTTTAGCAGAGGGCACATGTGGCCCTTTCAAACCTGGCCAGGCTGATATTGCATGTCCAGCACAGCAGCTCACCTGAGTTGGGGGGGTTCGGGCTGCTGAGTACCACTAGGGAGAAAAAAAAAAGAAGAAGAAAAAACCTCAAAACTCCTGTTTTTTGGTGTTTTTAAGGCACACACTAACATCCACATGTGGTAACTCTGCCCCAGCCAGGTTCCCTGCAGTGCAGCACCTACAGCCCCACTGCAGGCAGGATCAGGATCCCAAAGCCCTGCAGCATTGACCGTCCTGCCCTGCCAGGCACCTCTGGAAGAAAGGGATCAGTGCCACACTGGGCACATGCCCTCTGCCTGGGGTTTCCCAACTGGGAATGTTTTCAGCTGGCCTTGCCAGGGCTGCTATGTGCAGATGTACAAGGGAGGAGCACAGCAGCGCTTGGGAGCAGGCCAAGGTAAATGTGTTTGGTGCCACAGGCGCCTGCCTGGCTCCGGCACTGGCACTGGCACCAGCACTGGTACCAGCACTGGCACCACTGTGAGACCCCATCACCGACCAGCCAAACTCCCCTTTTGGGGCCATGAAGGCCACGGGGGCAGCACAGGCCAGCTCAGACCCCCCCAAGGAGGCTCTTTCGCAAGAGAAGGCAGCTTGCGGAGGAGGTTTGCGTGGCTGGGGATCAAAGTCCTTGGCGCCCGCCCAGTTTCCCAGTATTGAGCTGTTGCACAGCCCGGGTCTGCAGCTGGGTCTGTGTGCCAGCACCACAGCAGTGAGGGGAGCCCAGGGCGTTTGGGGGGAGGAGGGCTTGGCTGTCCCATTGAGGGACACCGAGGGCAGCCCCTTCACCTCTTCCACCCCAGACAACGTGGAAATGGGGGTCAAGCCCTGTGGCCACCCCCTGAGAGAAGAGGGGGAGGCAGGGATACTGGGGATAGGGACTGGTGGTGAACAGGATTCCCAGTCGTCAGAAGTCACAGGGAAACAACTTTTCCTTGCCCAGAGATGGAGGCATCGTGTCCAGGTCCTGCAAGGCATCCTGGCTAGTGGGAGCCTGGCTGGACCTTCCCTGCCCTGATTTGGGCAACGCGAGGCTCAGCCCAGGCAATAATTGTGCTTTCTCCATCCTGCTCCATCTCCACCAGCCCTGGGCTGTCTCCTGGTCCCCATCGCTCCCAGGGCCTCAGCTGAATAAGCTCATTTTCTGCTGTGCTTTGTGGCTGCAGACCTCTGGGAGTTGTGTGAGGAGGCAGGCGAGGACACAAGGAAGATGTTAAGTGACTTTTACAGCTTTGATTAGTTAAGAGCATATATTTACATAGTGAATAACCTGGAGGGTCACATTTTAAGGCACTGATGTATTCTCCCCTCAGGACAAACAGCATGCTTATCCCCGCCCGGTCTGTGGAGCAGGACACAGGGCTCGCCTCCCCTGCCAGCCCCACTCCCAGTGCAGGCAAGTAACACCACCCAACCCCACCTCTCCAGGGCTAAGTAAACATTCCTGGCTCCTCCTCTGCCCATCGCAGTGAGGCTTTTCCCACGTCTGGTCTTGTACAGTCGCTGCCCCCCACCCACCAACACACTCATCCCGCAGAACCAGCAAGGCTGGGAACCACCTTCGGATTTCCAGAATAAATGTATTCCCAGAAAATTCCCATCCTGAAGCATTGGCCTATAAACCTTGTTTGTCCCTCCTGGTTTTCCATTTCATCCAGCCTTATTTCCATAACCAGCTGTTGGGGGGGGGAGTTCAGTTGTCACCTCCCAGTGACTGCAAATGGCAACAGAGGGCTGGGTGTCACCCACCATTCCCATTGCAATCCAGGTCTGAGGGGGCATGGCTCACCCACACCATCACTAATTCTGCCTGTGTCACTGCTGGACACTTTGTCAGCAGACACTGGGCTGGCAAGAAACCAGGCTGGCACTTGCCACAAAAAAAGGGTAGAAAACTGACGGGTTTTAGGGCCAGAAGCTGTTCCTGCTGTGTTATTATTGGCAACCTCTGTTATAAGAAAAAAACAACAAAATTAAGAATAGATGTAAAGAGCAACATGTTTTTTTCTCCGCCCAGCTGAGCTTTCGAGAATAAATCACTGGGTATTTTTGCAAACACTCGGCAAGGCTGGGGAAATCTGCTGGGAGCCGGAGTGCTCAGGTCAGGGCTGTCCTGCCAAGAGATGATTACAGCCTGTCCTGGGGACAGAGGAGCAGGGAACGGGGCCAAGAGGTGTCTCAAGTCCAGGAGTAAGATTACAGGCTGCAGGGTCAGCAAAACCCTCCCGCGCTCTGGGCGGCACCTGAAACCTTTCCAGAAAGGAAACCACCCGCTTCGGCCCCCCTGCTGCTGGCAAGGTGCCCTCAGTGGGGCCAGGGGGGCCCCAGCAGCCCCCCCAGGAGATGGCAGAGGCTCAGAGGAGAATTAATTGTTCCATATGTGGCATTTCTGCCCAGCACTGAGATGAAGGGTCTTGGCTCCTGCCATCACGTGTCCTGGGGCAGGATGCTCCCCAGACCCACAATGGGCTGTGCCCGCAGCCCTTGGGGTTGGGGTGGTTAGAGGTGGACCCCCTGCTCCCCACCCTCTGCCTGGAGTTGCACAGAGGCAAGGCAAACATCTCTGCAGTCTGTGACCTCCACATAAAACACAGATGCAATGTTGCTATCCAAAAAAGGGGATCGGAAGAGTAAGTTAAACATCCAGCTCAGCACAGTGCCCGGGGTCTATTGCAGTGGTTAATCTATAACAAAACAAGTTACACGTTGCTAGAGCTGGGCCTGTTGTGGGAGGGTTTTCAGCTTCTCTGTGTTTTTTCCAGGGGTGAGGGCTCGCAGCAGCAGCACCGTGTGCTCTGTCGAGGAATCAGTGCCAGCCTGAGCTTCATTCAGCTCAGGGCCGTCCCTGCCATCTCCGCACCCCTGCCACGCTTTCATCTTCCATTAAAATCAAGCCCATGGCACAGCAAGGCCACAGGGAGCAACAGCAAAGCCAAGCCAGGTGTCACTCAGAGCTCATACCAAGGAGCCCCTGTCTGGGGCTGGGCAGAGGTGGTGGCCAGGTGCTGAGGGATGGATGGGGAGCAGGGGGACAGCCCTCAGGTCCCCGTCCCTGCCTGTTGGGTGACTTCAGCATCCATCACAAAGCCCCTCCACGTACAGGCAGGTCCCTGCCCAGCACCCTACATCCCAACAGGCTGCAGTAAGTCCAGGCACAGACATTTCCAGCCAGGTTTAGGCAGTGTTGGAGCCAGCAATGCTGACAACAGGGAGACTTCCCCAGCAACAACCTTTCTGTACTTCTCAGGAACAGCCACAGAGAAGAGAGGAAAGGGAAAAAGGGGGAAAAAAGAAAAACAAGAGAAAAGAAAGAAGAGGAAAAAAAAGGTGGAGGGAAAAAGGCAAAGAGAAAAGCCGAGAGATGCAAAGGAAAGGAATGGCAAAGGGCAGCATTGCTGTGTGATCAGGGGTGCAGTCAGGAAGAAAGGTGGGAAAAGGCTCTGAGGGCTCCCACTCCTGAGGAGAACCTTTCCCCACAGAACACCTTTTCTGTCCAGTGCCTGAGGGGAATCAAACATTTGTGTAACTCAGCTTCATGTAAAAATGGGAAAAAAAGAGAAAAATGGGGGGAAATGGGGAAGAGCGTAACTGCCAGCTCTACTGATACTGCTGCTGGCTGCCCAGGGAGCCTGGCGGGGCCAGCCCACGGCTGTGAAGGCTGGAGACTCTCACACAGCCCGGCTGCTGTCCTGGCCTCTTGGACATAAGTCAAGTGTAGGACCTGCTGCCTGGCTCGGACATGAGCTTGGTTTTCTGAGCTGACACGCACAGAAACCAGAGAAGTTTCCATGAAGCCCTTCACACTGACAGTGTGGGGTGAAGCGCTGGCTCTTGTTACAAGTCCTGGGATTTCTGAGAGGCAGAACTGCAGCGTGTTAATGCTCCCAGACAGGCGCCAGAACAACAGCACGTGTGGCTGGAGGGCTCAGAGATTGCACCCTGAACCAGCCAGGCTCCCTCCCGGGAGGATGCAGGCACCAACATCAGTCCTGCCCCGGGGAAGGAGTTATGTCCTACCCAGGACACTCAGGCCATGGTATTGCTGGACATCAGCAGCTCACAAAGCCAGTAACTGCTCCTGGCTGTCAGGCTTTGTCTGATTGTGGCCCAGAAGAAAGGAACAGACAAAGAGAAGAGAGGAAAGGGAAAAAAAGAGAAAAAAAAGAAAAGAGAGAAGAGGAAAAAAGGTGAAGGGGGGAAAAAGGCAAAGAGAAAAGCCAAGAGATGTAAAAGAAAGGAATGGCAAGGGGCAGCACTGCTGTGTGATCAGGGGTGCAGTCAGGAAAAAAAGGCAGGAAAAGGCCCTGAGGGCTCCCACCCCTGAGGAGAACATCTGGGCACTTTGGCCAAGTCCCATTGCTGCAGCTGCATCTTGGACTGTGTTCACTGCACTGAAATAATTTCTCCTTTCAACACCACTACCCTGAGCATCTAACAGGCCCAGCATAGTGCCCGGTGCTGTGTACCCTGGGCTGGGACTGGTTTTCAGCGGGAGCTCTCAACTCCATTGCTTGCTGCCCCAGGCAATGCCCAGCAGCCAAGGAGCTGTGCCCAGGCACTGCTGGTCACAGGCAATGATCCTCCTGGGCTCCAGCAGCTGGGCACAGATCCAGATCCCGACCTGCCCACCTGCGCATGCAGGGCTGTTCTGCACCTACAGTGCAAGTGGAGAAAGCAAATATTAAAAACAGCCCCCCATCCTCTGGCATAGCTGCAAACACTTCGTCATGTAAACCTCTGCATAATGGTCACTGCTGTGCTGACTTAACCAGCCCTGTGGACTGGGTCTGTGCTTGCCAAGCCAGCTGCTGGATTTCTAGGAAACCAAGGGATGAGGAAGGTAGTTTTGACGCAAGTTTGTGGCCTGATGGGATGAGACACAGCGGACAAGGACCATGAGTGCTGGCCACCACCCTGTACTGTGCTGGGCAGGAGTAGAAGACTTGGAGCAGGCAAAGCTGCTGCTGCTGCTGCCAAGGTAAGAAATGAGCGAGACATCCACACCCAGAATCCCAAGGGGCACAATGAGTCACTGCCCCATGACAGCAGCATCCAACACCCGGGACATACTGCTCCACACCCCGTGGGGTCTGCTCAGGACAGGATGGGTGGCTGAGCAAGCTGGGGGCTCTGGTTCTGGCTGCACTACTCAGGGCTCCAGCCAGCAGCACCCAGGGTGTGAGGCAAGATCATGATACCAGCCCCACACCTGCCCCGCTTACCCACATTAGCCTTTGGATAACAGGATTTTCCCTTCCAATACTCTTAGGTGCAGTCTGGAGCTGGACAGGCTTCAGGACAGGAACAGGTTAAAAGGGGGGCATAGAGCAAAACATGCAAAGGAGTGAGGATGGGGGAGCAACAGGGGCACTGGGCTTCACAGGGCATGTGAGACTTCCCAAGCATTGGCTAAGCATTGTTAATAAGGGGACAGGGATGGGGAGAAAAGGAACAGCAAAATGAGGCTAAAATATAAGGACAACCATAAACAGTGTAATGAGAAAGCAAAACCCTGGGGAAGGCTGATCTGGTCACTGTGAGGGTGCTGAGAGGGCTTAGAGGCTGCCATGGTCTTTGCTAACAGGCTGTCAGCTGCAGGACAGGGCTGCTCCAGACCCTTTGGCCTCAGGAGCTCATCCTGCCATGGAGGAAAGCACTGACACCAAAGGGTCCCACACAACACACACACACACACATGCGCACAACAGGCCCAAGCAGATGAAGAGCCAGCTCAGTAAAACCCTGAGTTCAAGCCCTTGGGGCCCCTCAGGAGGAACATGCTAAATAAAGAAACCAAACACACTGTATTTACCATTTTCCCCACGAATGTGCATTGCAGATGAGCTGCTGCAGCTGTGCTCAGGGCAGCGAGGGGAGAGGAGATGGAGGGGGCTTTTCCTGGAGAGATGCCCAGTTGTGCACATCCCAACACTGGCCGTGCTCGGTTATTCAGGGCTCTCACACACCTCATTTCCCAAGTTCTAGTAAACTTTTCCCCCCCTGTCCAGTGTTTGGTGTTAGGGAGGTGTCTCAGTGCACTTGCTGCCGCTCCCTACCATGGTCTCAGCTCCTGCAAACCCAGGTCTGGTGATGGTTCTGATCAAAACGGCTTTGCAGAGCCCGAGGTGCAAGCAGGATGACAACCCCTGGGGCACAGAAAGCACTGCCCACACCCTGAGCTCCCCACTGCCTCCCTGTCCCAGCAGGGCAGGGACACTGAGCTGCACAACACAGCCTTATGGACCTGCCACCAAGGCAGATCCTCAGCTGGGGCTCAGCCACAGCATCCCCTCTACAGCCAGCCAAGACACTGCTGAGCATGGGCACAGCCCCCACCAAACCTGCAGCATCCTCCAGCTGAGCCCCTTTGGGAGCTGGATCTCTCCAGCCAGCGCCTTCTAAATACCACCCTGGGATGGTGGGAGCCTCTCCTGTGGCAGGAGGGGATTTACCAGCCCATTGCCCCAGTGATGCCTCCTGCCTGAGCACAGCCGTGCTCGGGGACATGGCCGTGCCTTGTGAGTGAGCAGTTTACATTTACACAGCGATTAAGGGATCTCCCTTAATGCTGCAAACACCAGGTACTAGCACAGTGGCCACACATCAGTGGTGTTATCCCTGCCTCCACAACACACCAGGCCCTTCGAGACAGAATCCCCCTGGGAAATGGTGGGCAAGAGGCAGATGCAGTTACCCCACGTGGAATTTACCCAATACAGGGACAAAACCTCTGCTCCCGTGAAGCTGCCCAGAAAGCTTTCACTGTCACCCATGTTCAGGGCATTCCTATCTAATTTGAAAGTGATCACGAGGACCAGGTATTGCATTTGTTTCCAGAAAAGCAGAGATTGCTCTAAGTCTTCAGAAAATACCAAATTTGAGCTGATGTTGGCATGCATTTCTATGCAGATGAGCCTTTGGTGAAGTCCAGCACTCACAGGGAAGGTGCAGCCGGGTCTCGGCATCAACCACCATCACAGGTGTGTCTCACAAAATACACTCAGCCCTTCCTGCCCACACAAGCGTGGCCGTCAGTGCCCTGACCCCCTAAATGCTGTAACCAACAGGAGTTTCTAATAAAGGCCTGGGGATCGCAGCCTGTTACAGTACAGACGGCTTTGCTGGATTAGAAACCTGATTAAGGGCCACGGGGTAGATTAGAAATTGCTATTTTGAGAGGGGGTTTTCATAGCAGGCTCTGTGTAATCACCAGCCCGAGCAGGACGGTGTTATCCTGCACTGGCCCTTTTTTCTGAGGGAGTGGAACTTCTTCTGGAAGCCCAGGCTGGGGAGTTCCATTTCTGCCTGCTAAGAGCAGTGTTTGTGTTTGCTGCAGTGCTCATTGCAGGCTGACCACAGCAATACACGGGGGAGGCGTATTTACATGTTTTAACTGTGAAACACTGAGCAAACAAGGCAAGATAATCATTAACTTCGGGAGTGTTAACCTTCAGCGTGCGTTTTGGCCAGTGAAGGAGAGGTCTGCCAGAACAAAGTCTCTATTTTAGTAAACATTGAAAGAATGATGTGAGAAAGCTTTTGGTTTTGTGCATTATGAGTAGGTAATTAAAGGGCATTAATTTGTGTCTCCAACTTCGATGCTGTGAGAAACTTTTCATTACAGAAGAGGGGGAAAGGAGGGAAAAAAGCAGTGCTAAAACAAGATCCATTGGTTTCATCAGCCTGAGAGCACGAGGAGCAGGGGCAGTAAAGCACAGCAGCGCTGGAGGGCTAGAGAGCTGCAGCTCATACCTGCCTGTTCGCTGCTGGCTTTCCTGCCAAAGAAATGGTATTTAGACCTAAAACTTGCTGCAGGAGCTTAATCAGTAGAGCAGCGATAGAGCAGGAGCAAAGAGCAGCACCCTGGACTCTGCCCTGGAGGTTCAAGGACTGGCTAAGCCGGCTCCCAGCACGGGGCAGCACATCCAGCCAGGCAGGGTGGAAGCACAGGGGCTCCCTGGGTTGGTTCTACACTCACTCAAACACCATAAAGAATCGGCCTCCTGCCTGACCACAAAGGGTTGATGCTGCCCCTTGGGCGGCACATTCTGGAGGGGGAGAGAAGAGGAACAGCAAAGAGCAAAATGCTGCAGGCTTTGGAGTATTATGGGTATCATAAAAAAACAGAGAACTGAGGAAGGAGGAAGATAAAAGAGGAAAAAAGGAAGGAAAGATGATAATTTAAGTAGACAAACAGATTTACAATCTTATCAGTTGTACTTGTTAAGAAAGGAGAGTGTGCCATCCAGTCAGTAGTGCTTGTTTGACCACCAGTGGGAAACAGATGAACTCCATAAGGAGATTACAGCCAGAAACAGCCTTGTGCCCCAAAGAGCAGCTGCTGGGAGCTGTGGATTCCTCAGCCCAGCCTGACTTGGGGCAGTGCACAGGAGGCACCACTCACTGCCCAGCACAGGTGATGAGGTGGTGCTTTGGGCATCCTTCTCCACAGGGCACACAAAAAGCAGTTTCATTTGCCATTTAACACAAGGCACAGAGATAGACAGCTTTGTGAGAGGCCCAAAGTGTCACAGAATGTCATCTATTCCCACTGATTTGCACTTGTGCTTGTTCTTCAGGGCAGGCTGTAAGAGCCTTACAGCTTCAGCTCCTTCCTGCCAGCACTGAGCCGGTGCTCGCCCTGCTGTCCCAGTGCCCCACATACCTTTCACACACGGGCTTTATGGCTCTCAGCACGTGCCTCTCAAAGTGGTTTCACAGCGTCCAGCAGTTCCACATCAACAGACCAAGGGTTCACTGCAATAACATCAGCAGGTTTCCCCTGCGCATGGCAGAGAATGTATTAATGTTTGTTTAGGAAATATATTTGTTTAGGAAAGCCCCCCCAGCCCTCAAAAGCACGTGTTGTACAGCTGCAACCCAGCCCCCAGATGTAGCAATTTCCCCCGGGCCCAATTGCAAAACAAGCTGCTCTGGCGCTTGGCAGCCCTGCTCCCTGTCACAAGATCCCAGACTTCTAGTGGGCTTTTAAAAAAGTTTTGGAAAAAAAATTTGTTTGCACAGGCAGTGGCACCGAGCTCCTGCAGTTGGGGTGTGGGTTTTTTCCTTTTAGTGTTGCACCTCTGTGAACATGTTTTTTTGTGATTCACCACAATATTCCATGTTGTGATGGACTTTGCACACGTGTACATATTTTAATGTCAGGATGCAAACTCCATTTTGAATAAAGGGCTAATTTGGTCCTGCCATTGTTTTTGTTTGAGCTAGAAAGCACTGAAGTCTATTTGGGCAAGAAGGAAGGCAAAGCTAAGCTATGCTATTTACTACCAAAATACAAAAATCAGGCCATCCAAAAGCTACCTGTTAATTCATTAAACACTGAAAAACCTATATTGTCTGCTTTGCACAGTGATCTTTGGGCGATCAGGTTGATTGAAGTGCTGCAGGGATCATGGAGCATCTCAGATCCTCAGCTGGAATCTTATTCAGCAATACCATAGAAATGACTGAGCCAAACTCACAGATTAGCTCAGCCCCTACAAGAGGAGAAACAGTTAATGCTCATCAGTTCCATGGCTCAGCAGAGCTGCTTCACAGCCAGGAATTACTTTATCCAGCCTCAGTTAATCCCCAGCTGCTTTGCTCGTGGGAGGTGAGTGCCAGTGGCAGTGCAGGTGCTCAGCTCCTGGTCAGACCCATCTTGGGGAGAGCCAAGGGCAGGGACAGAGGAAGAGACAAAAAATGGAGAGAACCTCATGTGGGCAGAGCAACCCAAGTGGAGCCCTGGTCAGGGGATAAACTAAGCTAAGCTAGCTCTGTTCTGCTGCCCAGGCTAACTAGATTCTGTAAGCACAGCTCAGCACCACATCCACAGCTATGTGTGGGGAGAACCCTCAACCAAGACCACTGTCCAGTTATTTAACAAGAGGCAAAAAGTCACCTAATGGAAGGTTCTCAAGCTTCAGATGAGGCATCTGCCCATCTCTGTCTATCTGGAAGTCAGATATCCTCAGGTGTATTCCAGCTGGTAAGACACAACACTGGAATTCACATTTCCAAAACTATTCTGGTAACCCAATTGCTGACAGTCAGTGTTTTTATAGTACCTTTGTTACACCAAAATGTAATGAGATATTACTATGAACATCTTAAATGTGAAGGATACTTCTGTGTTATTTTATTCCTTATTACTTTGATTATAGCCATGTCAAAAGTTAGTTTTTTATACAAGGAATACCATACATCTCACATCTCTATTTTATCCCTATTTTTTTTGTTTTCAGATCTGGAAAGATCCTTATTTCATGCCCCTAAAGACAGCACTTGAACAAAAGAAGGGGTAGCAGGCTATCTTCCACTTTCTTAAGACAGAAATATGTTTGATCTCATATGAAAGCACCCTTATCCCTTTGTGAGGTTAAACCATGGATTGTTGAAGAAGATGAATAGGAGTACACCGAATGACTTCATTCTCAGCCTCAGGCAGTCCAGAGGGGGTCATATCTGACACAGGGACAAGATGGATAATGTGACCAGAGGAACTACAGGAGTTGCTCCCAACCAAAGCAGAAGGCACAGAGGGAGTGCTTGTGCTCAGAGTGCTCCTCTGCCCTACAGCTGGCCAAGCCAATGCAACAAAAAGCACAAACTTCCTTCAGTTCCTCCCAAAGTGAGTTTTGGGGTGTGCAGAGACTGGCTCTCACCTTGCAGAGGTTCCAGTATTGGCTCAAAATGGGCAAAAGATCTAAAAGTAGCTACGCAAATTTCTGTATTTTGGACAGATCTGTGAAAGGAAAAAACCCCAAATGTTTCATGGCAGTCTTAAAACCACATAAAAATCAGATTCAACCAATTCAGAAGTTTTCAAGAGAAACTAAGAGCACTGGCTTTTCTCTCTGGCCTTACCAGAGGATGAACCATGAGAATTTGTTTAGCAAGGAAAGACAGCACAAAACGAACAGGTAACCCAACAAAACAATTGAAAGCTTTTATTGTGATACCTCAAGTAGATACAATATAGTGAAACAACAAATGATGTACAGTATTGCTAGGACAAAACAGCAACACAGCCATGTCACCTGTAAAAGAAAGCATTGTAAAGAGTTTAAGAAACAATGAGGCACAACTCATTTACGACTCATGCTTTAGACCTTAAACCACTTGTAACAGTCCTTTAAAAGAAACCTCTGAAACATCTGTTCCTTTTCCAGTAAGTGTTTGTTCTGCTGGTTGGCTTAACACGAGTCTCAATGAAGTCCAATAAAGCATCCAGAAAGTTTAACAAGAATTTGAAGCTTCTTCCACTCATCGCCACAGTTGAAGAACGGAGATGGTTGGAGTTTGGTCTGGGAGGCTGCAGGTCACTGCTGTTGCAATGTGATGAGTGTGCAGGGAGAGCTCTGCGGGCATTGCTGCAGGGGAAGCATCAATCCACCAGAGATGGCACCCAGCCTTCGGGAGCTCCTGCACTGACACACCCGTAAGGAGGACAGACACCACTTGGTTGTGGGGGCCAGGAATTGTCAGCCAGTTTAATTCCAAGAAATGTATCACAACTCTATTCCCCCTCTCCTGCCCTGGACTGCAAGCACACAGCTCACCACCCAGACTGGTCATTATTCCGGGCCTTGCTAGGGGAGAATTAAGATGGAGCTCTAACAAGCTCCTTCCATACAGTTTGCCACTGTATGGCTCACAATGAGCGAGGGAAATTCCTGTTCTGGCCCTTTTAACTGGCAGATAAAATTAAGATTACCAGACTGCTAAAAACATACAGCAAGACTGATTAGGTTGATGCACCAGCAATCCCTCACCAAATTCTGCAGCTGATTTCACAGCAAGTTTGCAACATAACAGAATTTTTTGAGATGGCAGTGTTGACTTTTCTTAATCAAAGTTACTTAAAGTGACCAGCCAAAGAAGAACTCTGGGGTTTGGAGGCAGACTCAGTCCTGTTACAGCCATTATTTTGGACCTAGACAGAGAATGTGTGGTCAGATTACTAAAGTCACACCAAATTGTGATTAATTACTTTAGGACAGGCGTGGCTTTAGAGGTTCAGTGGAAAAAAACCAAAAACTTTTAATACATGTACTTTTTTTGCTAGCAAATTCCTATGCATCCCAATGAACATTTCTTCTAAGCCAGCTCATAGTCAGTTCATTTGGTCCAAGAAAGAGCCAGCAAGAAACAAAGGTTCACAAAAGCTTTTTGTTACAGTTTATAAAAAACAAAATACAAAATAAATGTTAAGACCAACAATAAAAATAACCAGTACAAGTAACAAAAGTGCTCAAGTTGGAGGGGAAGTAAACTTGCCCAGAGCAAACACATACAAACTTTAAATATAATCTTTAATATATTACAAAAATTGGTTAGAGGGAAAATGCTTTAGTAAATTTTTTTTTCAAGTAAGTTTATTTTTCTTTCAAATGACTGCTGGAGGGTTCAGTGACCAGACTGACCTTTTCACATCAGCCAGCAGCCATTGCTATCTGGATTCGACTTTCACCAAAACCAATGACAAGAACTCTCTACATCTTCGTGAGGGGAGAAAATAATTATTGTCACTGCCAAACAACACAGGAAGAAAATTCACATATTCCCTCCATAGAATGAGCCTCAAGAATTGTTACATGGCAGCACAAAATAGCAATTCTGTTTTAGTTCTGCTCTTTACTCCTTCTAAGCAACCACTCTTAATAGAAGACCAAAAAGAATATTGCTTTGTTTGGTTCTCTTGAAAGCCACAAACATCACATATAGATCATTAACTCTTTATGCCAGCAGTCTGAAGCTCTGTGTGCTAAGCACTTGAAGTCCCAACCTTTGGCATCAAAGTTAATTAAGGTTTTGGTGAAAATGTCCAGTTTGAAATATAAATAATGCACTGAAGAAAGAGGTTGAATTTCCAAGCAAGAATCAGACTGTGTTACAGACAGCATTAGCTTAAGCTTACTAACAAGAGATAGCCAAACCTCCAGTTTTGGAGAGAAAAATCTTTAATATGTTACATATTTTCCTTAATTTCAGCTCTCTGTGGAAAAGCAGCCATTACTTTTTCTTCAGCCTCAACACGTCTGTAGCCAGGAAACAAGAAAAGCCCAAAGATACACAAACTTCACACAAGCTGTTCACAAGTATCAACACTGCAGCAGGACTTTGAAGCCAACACAAACTTTTTGCTGATAGAAGTTTTAGCGCCTTCTTTGTTGGCAACACACATTACAGTGGTGGAAAACAAAATCCCAAGAATTCCAGGTCAAAAAGATCACGAGACAGGCAACACCAAAGCCCATCTGGCATCAATGACATTGTTAAAAGTGAGACCTTGAAGCCTGATGTGAACATGAAGTAGTAACGTGTAAGCCACAAAATCCAGGTTGAACAGGACTGTACCACCTCAGGTCTCTGGACTGAAACCCAACAGCTTCAGCTACTAATTCTTACATTTTGAAATTCATAGGTGTACATCCCCACGACATCTTGAATGCAGTTCAGCCAGCCTGCATCACAGAGAATGTGCACCCATGGGCCAGCGCTCTTCCCACTCCTCCTCTCCACAAAAACACTGGAAAGCTGGTTTCAAAGACTTGTATTGCCCCTACCCATTGGCATCATTTTTCATGTATGACAATTTCTAAAGTGCAGCAGAGTTCAGAAAGCCTATCAGAGATTCCCAAAAGGTAACAGCAGCAGCAGCACCTGCGACCAGTTCCACAGGTGCCGTATTAGAATTGTTATTGAGAGAAAAGGGTTTCGTATTGCAAGGCTTCTGTATTGTTCAGTTATAGGACTTACATAGTGTTAAAAGGTTTGGGGTTTTTTCCCCAAACATCTTATCCTCAAGCATTAAAAGGATTAAAATGCAGGAAGTCTTCAGAGACTGTTTAATTTGAGAATTAAGTTAGCAAATTTATGTTGAGCGTTGCTTTCACAGTTGCTCAGTGTGCATTACACAGATACCAACAGCTCCTGTTGTGCATACACTTTCCAGAAGTTTCTCTCATTAACTGATTCCATTAAAGAAACAGCATGAGAACAAAAGAGAAGGTGAGTTTCATAAAAATTTTTATTATAAAAAGGTACTTGGGGATGATTTAGCCAGCAAACCAGGAAACCCTTTCCCCACCCCCAAAATTTTAAAAACTATCTTGCTATTTTATTTTATGAAAAACCAAGTCAAACTTCCCTCCCCTCTTATTCCTCCTTCTTTTCCTACAGGTACTATATTAATTTTCATGCCATAGGCTCTGGCCATTTCTCACAAAAATAAATATTTTTGTTCAAATGTAGCAGAAGCAGAATACTTCAACAAGTTTCCTTGACATCAACCTCTTTGTCCAGTGCATTAGGACTACACAGTTACATGGAACCAGCCATAAAACTTCACTGATGCACAAGTCCCTGTTACTGGCAAAGGTACAGTACCAAAACTTTGTTTTTTTCCTAATATACCAACTAATGTTTTTCTCCAAAATAGAAGATGCATATATTTTATGTCTTTTTAATCTTGGAAGTTATAGTTTTATAAATTTCTTATCCAGCAAACTCCTTAGGGAATATGTTGGTCTTAAATGAACATATTCTGTAGCATTATTGATTTAAAATCTATGTTATTTCAGTAAGATATCAAACCCCTGGCATAACCTTTCCTAACAACTTGAGACCTGCTAACTTCAGTCAGTGCAATTGAAATATTTTTTTTAATTTTTTTTTGAAGTGAGCACTGTACCTTTAACCAATTCACCTACAAGATGTACATAGGTTGTGGTACACTCAAATTTAAAAAAAGAAATTAAGAACTACAATACTGCATCCTCTTCACTGCCAAACACATCAGAAATTGCTACATATAAAAAAGCACCCCATCCCATACATTCTTCCGACTGCTCAGGTACAGAACTTCTACAGGACTGGAGTGTAGGTGTTTAGGCAAGAAGCATGCACAGCAGAAGGTAGCATTAAAGGCATAGGTCAGAGAGAGATGCTAACCAGTAAAATCCGTTTTCAATTAGTGAACTGTTTCTCTAGTCAGAGAGAGTTTAGAAAAAGGTCATCCAAAATGTTCCAAAACAACTGTTCACACAATAATACACGTACAAAAGAGGGAACTTACACAAGGAGAAAAGGCAAACATGGCCTGAAATAGCCACTTACACTACACTACTCATTTGTGAGGTTTCAGAGTTCAGTGATATTCTCAGGGCCACTCTAGCCAAGCTCTTCCTTTACTTTGCGTTAGTCTTTGTAAAGCCTGTTCCACAGAATATAGTCCAAAGAGAAGGGAAAAGGTTATGGTTCACTCCCAACCATTGTCTTTTATCATGTGGGCAAGTTCAATGATAAATTTTCCTTCTTTGTATTTCTGACTGCTCTCAAAAGCATGTTCCTGGAAGAGAAAAAAAAATAATCAAGACAACACTGAATTAAGCTGGGAAAATTAAGTATTTTAAACATCAAACTTGCATTAAAAACACAAACCAGGAGAGAGTGCAGTTAACAACCCATATTGGCTACACCGAGTAAGGGGTGGGGGGAGGAAGGAGGGGTTGAAAAGCAGATCTTGCTTTAGAACCTTCCATGTTCTCTCACTGCTTAGGGAATTTTAATGCCTTTTTTTATAAGTGAAGGTTAGGAAATGGCACATTATGTGTGTTGTTTCCTTATTCCCAGAAGTAAGAAAAAGAGGAAATGGGAACCTCTTCAAAAGATCTCCTCCATATCCATCATCCCAGGGAGAGCGTTAGGAGAACTTCCCAGATCTGGAGCTGTACTGAGTCAGTGAAAATCCTACATGCAACACTCAGAATAATCTAACATTTGCAAAACATCAAACTTCCAACACAACTGCAAGTGTTCCAGGTAGCTGTGCAAGTGCACAGGTAACTTTCCAAACCAGAAAATCCAGTTCATATCAGTTGTAAGCAGTGTAAACATGCTCAGCACCATGTACTGCATTCGTATTTTCGCTGTACAAACCCAAAGACCCACTTTGACAATTTCTTCCAGCTGGTTTAGTGCTTGGTAATCTTGCAGAAAGGTATTACAGAAATATTAGATAGATGTAACAGCACCTACAGCTCAGGCTGGATTTTCTGGCTAGAATACACTTATTATCTACTACAGCATTTCTGCAGATGGTAGGGAGCAAAAGTGTATTACAGCCTGATAAATACTAAAGCACTGGAGAAAACTCACTGAAAACATCAGCAGAGGTGCTACACAATGGCCTGCTCAGATATCTGTGCTTCAACATAAAAATATTTATTGAACATTTAGCTATATTACTTACATATTTCCATCCAAGAGTGGTTTTACAGTTTTCACAATAGATGTCTGCTACAGCATGTAAACCTGTCAGAAGAACTCTCTCCTCTGCTGGACCACAGCCCACATTTACCCTGAAAAAAAAAAGGGAGAAATTGCATTAACTGCATGCCTGTGGTTTTTATTTTCTGCTCCCTGCCACCTTTTCTCCAGCAGACACAATAGTTAAAAACAAAAAGTGCCTAACTTACTCAGTAACTTCCTCTGTTACACTTGAGCAGAAGGACAGGAAGAAAATATGGGTTTGGTTTTGTTTTTTCAAGTGGCTGGTGGTGTCACTGTTGGTGATACCCACTCCCTCCCAACAACAAAGGCAAGCTAAATAGTTAAACTTTCAGAACACTGAGCAGTAACTGGACACTTCTACAGTTTCAGGCTTTTCTTCAAAAACAATTTGAGACCTCTGTAATGGAAGTCTGTACCAGTAAATCAGCACCAGCAGCTGAATTTAGAACCAACTCCAAAATAGCAGCAGGGAAAAAGCCTCATAAATATTTCTCTGCTGCCTATCAGCAGACTAAGCCATGAGGAACAAACAGCAATATCAAAACAAAACATGCCATGAAGTGCTGCACCAAGCTAGTTTTTTCATCAGTAAGAGTCCATGTAGAAAATACTAGGCAAGACTAAACCAAGTTTTTGGGCAGTTTTAAACAAGAGCAGAATTTTGCTCTTTGTGCTGCTGTGCTACCAGCTTCCTACAATTACAGTTATAACTGAAGTCCCACGTCACCACTGAACAACTATATATAAAAAGAATTTCAAGGGTCTACAATCAACTCCTTTGCAGTTATAGTTCCATTATCCTGGCCAAAAATAGACCAGGACACTTAACTGCATTTCTTTTTCAAAATGCTGCAACACAAAAAACTGCTGAAAAATAAACACAAAAATGCAATCCTGCATAATAAAAACTTAAAATACATCCATTAGCAAATGCAAAGAGCCTTCTATCAAGGGAAGGACATGGCTAAGATTGCAAATATTAGGCTTGATAAGATCACAGAGACCTTTTGCCTCTAGCACATTTGCAATATTCAAGGTCATTTAAGATGTACCAAGTTTACTGAAACATTAACCTGTAAATGTATACAACTATCACACTGGGAAATTCTTTAGACCACAGCAGAGTTGTCCAAAGCAAATTTACAGTCACACGGAATGTTCTGACTTCTGGAGTATCTCAGAACAGCAACTCCTACTCAAGACAGCCACCATTACATCCACAAAAGGAATTTCACATTAACACCCTTCCCTAACCTTTCAGCTCTTGGCAGAATGGCTTAAAATATAAGATAAACTCATATATGTGCACAGGGATACTTCAGAATCGGGCCAGTGGCTCTTTAATCACTATTGCTGTGAGTAAAGGCAGTGTTAGAAGGAGCAGGGCAAAGTGCAGCTCCGTTAATTCCTACTGTTTTCCCCTCGGGAAGCAGAGTTACACTGTGCACAACCGTAACAACATACTCACACAGAATTGAAGAGGTAGGCTCGTCCCTGGCTTCCCTGGAAGGACTGCATTAAAAAAAATAAAATTGCACTTATTAAAAAAAATATAAAAAGGACAAGAAGTCCCACCAAACAAAAAAATAAGTTCCAGAAGGGTGTATTAGTAAACATATAAAGGTAATACAAACTATTCCAGATCAATCAATTTATACCAGTTCTTTATAGGAAAGGCTGGTCAGCCAAGTTTTCACCCATATTAGATTTTTAGCAGTGATTTTACATTGTTAAGTGCTGCTGTTCAAAATAAGACATCCTTAATGCAAACAAAGCATACATTTTTGCTACCCCGCTGCAAGATATCAATCTCATTTTCCTAGACATCTGTCATGCTAATTAAAATAATCTGCTTTTAACTCAAAGGAAAGTATTCCCATCTCCTCTGCCTTCCCCGGCTGCACCCAAAAGATGATTAATTTCAGTTTCATTGCATTATTTGATGTAAGAGCAGTGAAATTCTGAACTAAGCACAAAGCCAGCATAGTGTGCTCAGGAAATGCATTTGAGCAGTTTATAAGCTGAGCTTTATTTTAATAAAACTGTTATCATCAAATGCCTGAAAGCAGCCATACCCTTTTAAATCTCTCACATTCCTGACAGATTATGGACAAAAGATGACTGTTAGACTTCCTTGGCTGGATCTCAATAGATGTTTCAGTTCAGAGCAGCAGCCCAGTTTTGGACTAAACCCCCTAATTACTGGGGGCCTGGCTGGGCTTGTGGAGCAGTGTCAGTGCCTGGGCTCTGCATCCTTGTCCCCTCTGCACAGGAGGAACCAGCAGCTCCTCTCTGGGCACTCTGCACTGCTAATGCAGGTACAGGGGGGGCCCTGGGTTCAGCTGGCCCTGAGCCTCAAACCCCCCGGGAGAACATGTGGGCACACCAGATCCAGCCCCAGGGAAAATGTGTGTCAAACACATCGTTGCTTCCACCTGGGCATTTGTTCCCTCTCTACTGAATTACTGGGTAATTCAGTCACTCCCATTATTTCCCATTCAAACAAGGTCATTCTGCTTAACAGTTTGTAGTGCTAATATTTTATTATTTCAGCAACCATTTCAAAGAACTACTGACAGGACACATTACTGTTCTCTACAACTATCTGAAAGGAGGTTGTAGCAAAGAGGGCTCAGTCTCTTCTCCCAAGTAACAAGTGACAGGATAAGAGGAAATAGCCTCCAGTTGCATCAGGTGAGGTTTAGATTGGATATTAGGAAACATTTTCTCTCCAAAAGGGTTTCAAGCAGTGGCACAGGCCACCCAGGGCAGTGGTGGAGTCATCACCATCCCTGGAGGTATTACAAGATGTGTAGGTGTGGTACTTGGGGACACGATGTGGTAGACCTGTCACTGTTGGGTTTACGGTTGGATTCGATGACCTTACAGGTCTTTTCTAACTTAAGTGGTTCTAAGGAGGTTCTATCTATAGAAAAGACAAAAGGAAAGGTACCAGCCAGAACTGCAAGTGTTATTTTTCACAAGGCAATGAAAAATAGACAGGCTGTGCAGTACAGTGAAAGCTGAAACTTCAGGTGGGACTGACCCTGAAAGGGGAGACTTGGTTGAAGAGAGTCTGAACAGCTCTGCCAGAAAGCAATTAATGCCTCTAATTTATGCCTTTAAAACAAACAGAAACCCACCACGAGTTCAGTTCTCCTGAGATACTTGAAACACTCATCACAGAACTGGCAGAGTGGTGCAGGCCCCGTCTGCAGTTTCTACAGAATAACCAGATTAGAGCCAGTAACTGAGCAGAGAATGCTTAGTGCAGATGAAACCAAAAACTATTCAGATATATACTCTCAAAAACTGCTCATTAGCAAATGAGTAACTATCCTGAGTGAACTACACATGAATCTAGAGAAAACTACAGTTGTGCAACACCAGCATTTAAGACAAAGCAAGGGAACACGTTTAAAATCCTCTTATTCATTAAGAAGCAAACTTAAAACTAGAACTTCCCTGGTTCATGTACCTGGAATGAAGAAAAAGAACTTTCAAAGCCCTGGTGACCATGATACTTGGTTAAGCTACTGTAAAAATTCTTTAAAAAGCTGCAGCCATTCCCCCTTGCTTTAAAAACTCCATGTTGTGAATTAAAATTCACATATCCTTTTTCAAACTGCACCAAGAAATTCTCTCTCCTATGAATTGTGTGCTAGTGTCTCTGTTCACATGTAATTAATTACACATGCCAGTTGCATACAAATTAAGGTGGTGGGCTGGGGTTTTTATTTTGGTCTGATTCTACACAATCACTTTTTAAACTACTTACGTGCCATACCTGAAGTTCCCCAGCAGGCTGGGAAAGAAAAAGACTCCAGAACAAAGCAACAGTCAGGAGACTTTCCAAACTATTCTTATGCAATTATTTCTGCCAAGTTTATGTTTAGTCTTGACTTCGTATCACCTAATAAAAGCTCTCCTTTGACCCCACATTTCTCAAAATTAAGCAGAGGGCAGTAAAAGGATGCCAGGAATAGCACAAAAAGCAGCTCTTCCCTTCTCTTGTTTCATAAGCTGAAGAAAAAGTTCTAGCCAAATGAAATACAAACCGCAGGTTGGAAAGCACTGCCTTAGTTGTTCTTTTCCCTGATATATTTTTAAAGATGACTTGGCTTTTCTCGCACCCTTCCCTTTGTTGCCCTAAATATGTGGTACTCCCTCCCCTAGGCTTAGTTCCCCTCAGAAATGGCCATCTCCATTCCCTTCTCATTTGCAGGATTATCAGGGGAGAGTGGAGGCAGAAGCAACACAGAACCTTTTCCTGAGACAGTGAGTTTAGAAGGAAAATCTGTTCACAAACATCCCACTGTGAAAAGCTCCTCCATTCCAACCTTCCTCTGCTTTCTGTTCACAGAGACTGATTCACTTGATATCATCTTTTCTTACCTACACACGTTTAGAGACTAAATGTTGTATTTACATGCCACAGAACACTTGTTTCTTTGCCCAGCTGCGAAGAGCAAGTTCCTCCACGTTTATATCACCCAGATAACTTGACAGCGACCTGCAGCAACTTGTGTAAGTGCATTCTGGAACACACAGCTTGGGTCCAGGCAACTCTGCTTTACAGTCAGTGTCCAACCACACCACCAGTGTGTCACTGGGCATTCCATGGCCTGCAGCCCAGCCATGCAGAACTCTTACACACTGACCGAGTAAAAGCACTATAGTGATACCCATTTTTTAATTCTAATGCCTTTTAATTTTTATTATGAATCTCGTCAAAACTTAGCAGCCACTGTTTCTTATTCACATGAACAGCTGAGGTTTTGTTCCCCAAAAACTGTATTCAAACAACACAGGAAGGTATACATCTGTCACATATGCATTCTCTTGATCACAGAATATTGATTAGCCTGCAGGTTCCACCTATCAACAGGTATAAGAGAGATTTATTATCACTCTACTTCCTGATGCATCCTACTACTAGAAATGAAAAGAGGACAACTCATTTTGGCACTTGAGCTGCTTGCTAAGCTTGTAACTTGGCTATAAACAGAGTATTTTGCATAACCAGAAAAAAAATTAATGCTGAACATTTGTTTTTACCAGCACCAGGTTTCTCACACTCTGCACTGTATAATTCAGTTACAGTGATATGAATTTTAGGAGACTGACAGGTTAAACGCCTTGTGTGTCAACTCCTCAAAGAAAATGAAAGAAAATATTTTAAATGGCAGAGTCAAGGACTAACAGGCATAACTGTTCAAACCAGTCTCCAGACAAACTGCTCTTCGACAGAATAAACATCACCTATGCAAACACAAACTCCTACTTTGCAAGATTTGTTCAACACTTCCAAGATCACTGATGCTCTACATAAATCATGGCTAAACCAGAACCTTCTATTCAAACAGAGTCTTAAATATGTGTCCTACCCAGCAGAGAGGAACTAGAAGATGTGGCAAGTGTGATCAGCTGTCATCAATAATCACTCCCAGCAACCAGGATTTTTACTCAGAAGCTGAGCAATTTATCAGTTCAGCTTATACTTGCAGTTAAAATTTAAACTTGCATTAAGACTGCTTTTTCATGGCCCTCAATTAATAATATTGGATTGATTTATGAGTTAATTTGTTCCTTAGAAAATCCACATCTTTGACTAGCTGTCCCATTTATACAGAAAGATCTGCAAGATCCATCATGTTTTCTTGTTTCAGCAGAGCTGAAGGTATCTAGGAGGTCTCACTGGGTCAGCAAAGCTGTTCAGCTGTGCTCAGGAACCACACTAAGGTCGACTGCAGCACTGCCTGGAATGATGATCTTTTCCAAGTCACCTGACAGACCTCTGCCCGTGTATTTTGTAGTAAAGAAGCTTTATAAATGTTTCACTTCCACACTAATACACACCTGCAGGTTTAGATTTGATCTATGCTTCTCAGTTAAACCCCGTCCTTACCTCTAACACCAGGATCAGCTGTTTCACCCAGGGAAAAGGAGGTATCAGTGAGTGTATTTACTGCCCTAAGGCGTAGCTAAAGGCAGGGGTGGGGGAAGGGATGCCACTGAAAAGCTGATGTCATTACTTATTCCCCACAGATGGGATTAGATTGCACGGCTAGAGATCATGCTCCACAGCCAGAGAAACTGCCATCTTAGCATGTGTTAAGGCCAGGACAGGCTTTATTCTAAGCAAGTCACAGTGGCATTAACAGTGTCTTCCTTAAGCACAACTCGTGAGCTACTCATAAGCCAGAATGTTAAAGAATGAAAATGAAGGAAGTCCTTGGGTTTTTGTTCGGTTTCATTTCCTTGAGTGTCCTTTCATTTGCTGGAGTTCCCTCTGCAAGGTAACACAGATCAGCCTGAATTAGTGTTCTGAACAAATAAGCAAGTTAGAGAAGTGCAGAGGACAGTGTTTGTAGGGGCAGTACTGTTAAGGTAAACCTGGAACGTAAGTGCTCTGATGTTTGAAATTATCTTCTCAGCAAGATGCACCAGAGACTGTAAGGACATCCTCACTTCCAAATTTGCAGAATAAATTCAGAAAAATAGCTACAGACAAAAACCGGATTACTGGGAGGGGGAAAAGAAAGAATTTGTTCCATTTGATACTTCTCAGATCCAACTCCTTGATAATGCAGACAAACAGAGATAATGCTGCTCAGCTGCTTCCTAGGCAAGTTCTAGAAGATTCCATGCTAAGTGTTAAAAAAAAAAAAGATTAAGTATATTTTCTGCCAATTACTTACTGATTTCAATAAAGCAAGTTATAAAATTCAATACAAAAAGAGTAACCTTAAAATATTCCACCCCCAAAACTGCATGCCTGCAAAACTGGCAAATGATATTTCCTTGAAGTGAAAACTTTCTCAGGCAGGACAAGTTATCTTGACCTACACAGCATCTTGAATGGATGTCAGAAATAATTATGTCAAAACACCCCTAGAGTAGCACACTTCCCTTGCACTTTCCAGCTCCTTTAAGCCTTCAAATCTATTCTTGGATGTTTTCCAAAGATTGCTTCTCTTTCAAAAACTACATTCTTCCCTGAAAAGAAAAAAAAAAAATAGAACCCAAAACCCAAGCAATTTCTTGGACAAAATAATTATCACCAGAATATTTTTGAAATTAGGGAACAAAAATGGCCTTCAAGCACACAACTATCTTGTTGTAGGCCCAACTATCTTTCCAAATACCCCTTTTATCGTAAGCACAGGAGGATTACCAAACTGAACCAAGCTAAGCACAGCAGATTTACTTAAAGACAAGAAACCCTTCTGAAGAACTCCTCTTGAACGCTTCAGCTGAAGAGTGGAGGACAAAACCACAGACTGCCAAGCAAAGACTAAAAATGTTTTAGCATCTATTTAGGCTCAAGACTCTCCCTTCTCATCAATAATAGAAGAGCAGCCCACACTGAATGCCTTGGAGAATTACACTTAACCATCCATATCGTTCTTCTACCCACAGGGTGCAAGGATTTCCCAGTGCAGTCAATGGCAGTTACCTATATATATATATACACACACACACATATACCTTTAGGTAGAACTTATTCTTGAAAATATTGACACATCACATTGTCTGTGACTTCACATGACTTTTTCCCCCTCTGGTCAGATATCTTTGCAACGAAGGAGACAGGAGAAAGTGACACTATTTGTACAGGCACCTGTACAAAGCAATCCCAGTTTTCTGCTGTTCCAAGCATCAAGGCACACTGTGGGATGAGTCAATGCTCTTTCAAAGGCCAACCTCGAGTAACAAAGCATCATCCTTCACAGTATATCCAACAGGCTCCAAGACTTCTAATATTTCTTTGTAATTTGTTGAATCACACCTGAATTTCTAAACGATTATTGGAACTTAGTGGCCACAAGCCATTCTCCAGTGCATCAGGACTTATGCTCTTGAAGAACATTTGCCTCCTACAAAATTATTTACTAATAATCGCTGCACATTCTCTAGTCAAGCCTTTCACAAAACTTTTTTCAGAATTGCTTTAAGAGCTGCAAACACATAACACTTTGTACAGGCCACACAAGTGCCAACCTCCCCTGTACTTCAAGGAGTCCTGCAGAAATTTTCTCTTAAAACTTAATGGTTATAATAACTTTTAAGGTTATTATTATGAACATGCCACTGTTTATGTGCTATTTGAACATCTAAAATCCAGTAAGTGCCTCCTATGGCATCAGCTTTTTGCCTTGCTCTTTACTAAGAGGTTGCTTGCTCATAGAGTTTACTTCTCTTCTAGGCCTGCAGTAGGATATGATTCTAAATAATACTGCCTTTTAAAGATATAATAAACCCTGTAGGTTCTTCCCTGTCCTCTGAATGCCCTCCAGTACAGTGAGGACTGGTATATTCCTTCTCATAGCACTGTTTAAAATATTTTAACATCCACTTTGAAGTCTCCACCAAAGAAACAGGAAATCCAGCACTTGCAGACTTGTTAGCAACGCAAATCAGTCATGTCTGATGTACCCAACACCACCTCAAAATTACACTTCTTTCAATTAAAAGCCACCTACAGTTTATTAGTTCTCTTACTGTGTATCCTTCAAACCAATGGTTTCACCAAGGTAACTTGGATTTATAAATGATTATGGACACTGTTCATACACACGTGCACGTGTCCAGCTCTACAGACTGATGTCTGCCATAAACTCTACAGCCAATGACCTAATCTCAGCCAGCCTTCCTCCCATTCCTTCCCTTCCCCAAGTTCCTCCCTAGCTGCAGAAAACAAGATTATGGAGTGACATCTAGAACCACTAACATCCAAGTTGATTTAACACTGGGCAGCATACAGAGCCCTTTCCCAGCTGCAGAGAAAACCAAAACTCCCAATAAGGCTGAATTCACTTGTGCAGGTAACACACTTTTGTCCTGTCTCCTTAGTCCTGGTTCTGATTTCTAAGCCAGTGCCAAGACTCTTGGTTGCCATTTTAAGACCAGCAAGGGCAGAGGAAAAACAACCAGAGAGCTTCATGATTAATTCCAAAGCGAGAAAGATCCTGCTGCTCCAACAGAACAGAACTAAAATAAAAAGGTGACTGGTGTACGCTGCCATCCATGACAGACAATTGGCATCAACAGCTCTCAAAAGCTGAAGAACTGCAAATCTGTATTGAAGTCTGGTATTCTGAGGATCAGAATCAAAGGGATGATTGACAGAAATATGCAGCACTCTTTGGTTTTCCATGACAGACCAACATTTAAGAGAAGCAGCACTCGTTTCACAGCACAGCTTATCTTTTCATCTTCAAGTTGGAAACACTACAGTGTCAGGTATAATAGATCCTTATCCCTCAAAGCACTTTAGAAAGCTAGTTGGAGCTGCTTTAAATTAAAAGTGCACCGTGTGTTTTGGTTCGTTTTCCCTGACCACAGAGAAGGAAGCAAGTCCCCATGCACACAGGAAACACAGGGTGGGGGACAGCCCCAAAGGAAGCAGCTACAGCCGGGCATTAAATAAATCCTGCTGCCCTTGATCTGCTGCAGAGTACCTGTGGCACCACAGGGCTGGAGGGACAGTGCACACGGAGCATTTGGAAGAAAGTGAGACAATCTGCAACCCAAATTTGTATTTAGTGAGTGTAACAGGGAGCTTTAGCTTTTAACTTGGCCCTCAAATTAAGGCAGTGGGGTGGAATCAGGTTGAGCAGTCCAATTCTCTGCTCCATCAGGAACCACACTGTTCTTAGTTAACTCCAGATTGTACAAAATCAACTTGCTATGCTTCAAGTTGGTTTCTGCTTTTGTTTGGGGGGGTTTTGTGGTTTCTTTGCTTTCCCTGCATCTAGGTAGTTACCCTAAGCACGATTCTAGATATATTAGTATAAATAAAAAAAACCCATATCTCTCACTAACATAAGTTCATTGCACATAATATGTCTCAATAAAGGCACTTTGAGAGAAGTTCAGAAAGGATTAATAACAAATCAAATTTTATTTCCACCCACCACCCCCAGGCCAGCAGTACTTATTTTTAATGATCCAAGTGTATCTAGTGCTTTGCAGTTGTTTCCATCAGAAGAAATTCACCAATGTTGGGATATATACAAGTGCACCCTAAGGAGGGTGGGTTTTCCAAAGCTATGTCCCAAATACAAGCACAATAGATAAGAAATGTTTTTTATTTTACAAATATACAAAAATATATACCTCACATTTAAATGTATCTCATTACCATACAGATTTAGACAATAAAATATGGTCAAGAAATCTTGACAAAATATGGATCAGCTGTCAAATAAGCATATGATCAACCTCTAAGTTCAAAGCCTTTTGTCAGGTGCCTTCACCAAAAATTAAAGCAGAATCCACACCTAACGTTCTTCCCAACACCATCAGAAACAACTTAGAAGTAATTATTTGTATTTACTAGACAGATTTTTTTGAAGAGCCCTGTTTTCAGTGTGTTTTCTTTGAATTAAAATTTTGGTTTTTAATGTTTGAAATATTAGTAATGCAGGAAAAAACTGTATGGGGATACCCCATTATTGCCTGATAACCCTCTAAGGGATAAGCAAGCAGGTATACTTCCTCCTCACCCAAAGAAAACCTCAATTCAGATGTAGCAGCATTCTCAACCTCTCCCATCTCTCTTCAAGAACAGTATCACCTTGGTGCTGCTGAACACACCAACAGGCAGGAGCAACAGGTAACACTTTTTGTGGCAAACCCGTTATAACTAACTTTATTTTACAAAATAGATATGTAGAAAACAATTTGTATTAATAGTTTTGAAAAGCAAGTGTTTTCTCCAAGACACCATTAAGAGTAAATTAATCTAGAGTTTGTCTGAAGCAAAGAATGAACCAGTCTGTCATATATTTATCCCAAACTTCAAGTCTTCCTACATATTTAATACATCACAAGTCTCGGTTTCTTCTAGGTAAGAAGGGCAGGCCTAGCCTGTTCAAGGATCCACCTATCCTCTTAAGGCTAAGTTCAGACAGTCCAACTATTCTGAACATCTCTGGCTAATCATATTCCTTAGGAACTGGTATACACAGCACAAGTGTGTTTACAGATTCCATAACAGAAGTGGGACATTCTGGAAACAGCCAGTTTTGTGACCTTCAGTCCAACAGAGTCAAAAATGATCTCTATCTGGAATAACCATAACCAGATTCATTCCCCTACCCAGAGATCCACATTTTCTTCTGACAGTTTTCCTTAGCAGACTTTTGAGATAGGACAGCTCACAAACAGTACCCACCTGACAGCAGACCAAGGTTGCTAACATAGGGAACATACTAGATCAACCTTTATGCCACCTTCAGAAGCTTCCAGAATACATCCAGTTCTCAGTAGACAACATGTATGACCCAAGAGTGAACCCAGGCAAGACAGTGTGAAGTATGCACCAATTTGCATCCCTTATCTACGGGGAGCAGTGACACAGCGATAACCACTTTGGTTAAGAAATAATTCAGGAGGTCTCGAAAGAAACCACTTGCCTTGGAGATCAATTCATCGTGATTGGCGAGATGGGCTCTGCAGTGGATACAGCTGTAGGTTCGGTGACAGTTTGGCAGGTAAGCCTGGAACGTTTTTGATTTTGTCATTTTTACCATCTCTGCTGGTGGCTCCTCACTCAGCTCAGGGCTGGCACTTGAAGAATTACAACTTTGCTGAACTCGCTGACAAAAGAAACACTGGAATATGCAAGCAAAAGCCGTTGTTGTTCTGGAGTGTGTGTGGCACTTTCCACACAAATGACAGAAGAGAAACAGTCACAACCTGTAGGTGAAAAGAGCAGAACAATTAGCAGCTTACAACAAGGCCAGAGTTAACTTGTTATTCAACAACTCCAGCCATAAAGCAAAGTGTTACTTGGAGCAAATGCCTGGCTGCACTACAGGACCCTTTTTCCAAGGAGCTGTGCAATTCAAGTCCCATTCACCACAGTAACAAGCAGCTCTGTCCCACTAATGGCTTCTACTCCACCACACTTCTAATGAGGGAGGGGACTAACAGCTCACCAGGAAACACAGCACTTTATACTCTTTAAGACATCCGTGCAAAAAATTACAACACAAAGGCAGAGAGTGAGACAAACTGTCTTCAAAATTCCCGTGGCCAATTCCAACACAGCACCTTGAAAAACACTTGCTCTGTCCAACAGTGAACACACAATATATATTTGCATTTCAGCTTTCAGCACAAATCTTGCAGTGCCACACCTGGCTTCAAGTCAAATACCAAGCAAGATGCTGCCACCCTATTCAGGGATCCGTGTCTATTCCTCTTCCAAGCAGAATTATGCCTCTAGGCAAAGACCTTGCCTAGTGTCCTGATCAAAGCTAATGAGGTACTTCCTCTCTGTACCAGAATAGCCTTAATGGATGCTACCAAAGTCACAGTCAGATACTAAAAGCTAAATTCTGCACAGAGAACACCCATTCTTAATGCTCAGAGTGCGTTTTAGAGGCAGTACATGCACAGAGCATGCCAGACCTCGCCACTAGGCTGGAAAACAAACCTCTTCAGTTTGCCTGAAAAGTACAGATTCCAAATACTGACAACAACACCTACTGATCTGTCAGAGGCCAGCAGTTCCCATGCTATGTGCATCAAGCTAATGAGCAATCCAAACACGAAACAGCACGGTCACTTATGTCATCAGCTATCAGGTGACTGGCAGAGTAGGTCAATAGCACAAACACAGAAACCAGAGGCTATATAAGGAATTCACAGTATCTCGATCCAGCTATTCAGATGAGCATGCAAAGCACTTCTTACAGCTCTAAACTGTATGCAGGGCTAATCACTCTTCTAGCAGTAGGATACTAGTAATACAACTAGAGAGGATAATGAAAGTCACAGAAATTAAAGATGGTTTACAGGAAGCAGTCACTGCTTCAAAAGAAGTCTGGAGAAAGTAATCTCTACAGCATATGAGACAACCAAAGCAAAATCTAAAGGGTTTTGGTTTGGTTTTAGGTTTTTTTTTTTAACCAAACTGATAATAGCAGGATAAAACACTGAAGCTACTGAAGGATTTGCTACAGGGAAATTTATTACACAGAGAATTGCAAAGGCAGAGATAAGCCACAAACAAGACATGTAGCAGAACACAGGCAATCCAAAAAAATAAAGCAACAATGGGAACAAGCTGCCATTCAGATCTTATATCTGCAAATCAGAATGATGGGGCTTTTGTTAGTCACTGGAAAGGAAAACACATTTGATAAGGGATTACATTAATATGTTTGAGGTAGGTATTAACCCATTTGGTATGAAGATCAGAATTTAAATATTAATAGTCATTTAAACAAGTATTATATACTTAGTGTCCCATGATAACTTAATTAAAACTGTAAAGGGAAGAATGATTACATTATTTGGAGAAAACTGCTTGCTTCTGTAGAACAGCTGGATAGTAGGCCACATTTATTAAAGGTAAGATTATAGGTTAAAGATGACCTGAGAACACGAGGCTCCTGTTGAACCCTTACTGTCTGAACTGTTACTGTTAGATACAGATCCTATTTAGGTTCACAGAAATGGACAAAACCAGAACAAAACGGTTTCAGAAGGGAAGGCACCACAAACAAATATGTTTTGACTTTGGCTTAACCCCCTTTCATCCGTAAGTGAAACGCCAGTCCAATCCCTGCAGAAGTTCAATATGTGTTGATGTGGCACTTGGGGATGTGGGCAGTGCTGGGTTAGTGATCTTAAGGGGTTTTTCCCAACCTTAACAATTCTATGATCCTAGGCTGAAGGCAAAAAGAAAATATTTGTCTCCAAGGCATTCCTAACAGCTTTTTTTAATTCACCCTTCTAAAGGCAACCTGGACTCTTTCGGATTCGAAACACCAAACTCTTCAACTCCAGAAATTCCGAGAATTCCAGAGCTCATCTGACAGAACCGTAAGTGATTCGAAGAGGCAACTCCAAGTGTTTGATGCACCCCCCAAGCACCAGAGACTTGTTGCTTTGTGCTGCTGGGGCGAGACTCAAAACAGACCCGCTCAGCTTCCTCTGACAACGCCGAACAAACCCAGCCTCCCTCCCTCCCTCTCACAGCCGTCTGTTCCCCCTTCAGTCTCAGTTCTCCGATCTGGGCACATCCACCACGTGCCTGTGCTCGCACCTCCCCGTGCGGCGCCCCCGGGCACACCTGCGGGCAGCAGGGCCGGGGCACCCCGACCGAGGGGCGCTGCGGGTGTCCCCACCCCCCCGGTGTCCCCAACCCCTAACCCAAGCCCCCCGATGTCCCCAAACCCGGAGTGTCCCCCCACACCGACCCCCGGGGCTGTCCCCAAGCCCCGGGACTGCCCCCCCGGCACTGACCCTGGTGTACCCCCGGGGATGTCCCCCAAACTCGCGGGACTGTCCCCCATCCTCCCGGTGTCCCCCCCGGGACTGTCCCCAACCCCCCCCCAGGTGTGTGTGTGTGTCCCCCCCCGGAGCCGGCGGTGACGTCACGGGGCGGGGCGCGGCCCAGCCAATGGCGCGGGGGGGGCGGGGCGGCCCGCGCGGGGCCCGGATGTGTAAACAAACACCGCGGGCAGCGTGGCGGGGGGGGCGGGCTGGGCACGGGGGGGACTGGGCATGAGCGGGGGGGGGAGCCCCGCACCGACACCCGCACCCGCGGGGACACAGCGGCGTCCCGCCGGCAGCGGGGGGGTGGGGGGGCCGTCAGAGCGCGCCGGAAATCGGCCTCCCCCCGCCGTCCCTGCTGGGCTCGAGGGGAGGAGGGAGCGACGCGGAATAAGCTTAAATAAAAATAAATATATAAATAAATACAGTGCTCGGGCGGCTGCACGAAGCCCGGCACGGCGCGGCCTCTCGGTAACCAGCGGTGCGATCGCTCCGGCAGGGGGAAGCTCGCGGAGTTCAGGAGCGAGCCACGGGACCCTCGTTGTCACGGACCGGCGGGAGAAGGGGAGCGCGGGGAGAGCTGCGGCCGGCACGCCGCTCCCGTGCGCCTTTCGGCCGCGGCCCCTCTCACGCCGGAGCCATTCCCTCCTGCCCCGCACCGACCCCCGCAGGACAGCGGCTCCTTCCCCCTATTCCCCGCAGGACAGCGGCTCCTTCCCCCCTATTCCCCGCACCGATCCCCGCAGGACAGCGGCTCCTTCCCCGCCGTGGTGCCCCCGCACGGCCCCGCACCATCCTGCTCTCCCCCCCCAAATTATGTAAACCGCCCCCACCCGCCCCGCGCCGAGCAGGCTGCGGGCAGACAGCGCTGCCGTCATTTCCAGGCACTATAAATAGCGCCCGAGCCTCCTCCCGCTGCCCGAGTGGCCCCGGGTTCACCGAGACCCCCCGGACGGGGGGGCCGCGGTCCCGGGGTGCCCGTGGCCGCTCGGGCTCCCTTGTCAGCCTCCTCCCCGTAAACCCCGGCCGCTCCTCGCCCGCTCGGCACTCACCGCTGCGCCGGCTCCGCTCCCTTCGGGGGGCACGGGCAGGACGGCACCCCCCGCACGGCGGCCGGCGAGGGCTCCGCGCCGGGCCCTCAGCTTAAAACAAAGAGGAGGGACTGGGGCGGGCAGGGAAGGGGGAAGCAGTGGAGCACCGCGGCTTGGCTCGCCTCGAAGGGACCGTCTCGGCGGCGGCCGCCGGGCGAGTCATAGACGGGGGCCGGGCGCGCGTGTGCCGCGCTGGGGGGCAAGGGGCGGCCGAGGCATCGTGCCGAGCCGTGCCTTCCCGAGCCGTGTGCCGCCGCCGCCGCCGCCGCCGCCGCCGCCGCCGCCGCCGCCGCCGCCTCCTTTGTTTTGCTTTGCCGGGCGCGGGGGCAGCGCCGTTAAACGCGCTCCCAGCGCCGCCCGCAGCCAATCACAGACCCGCACCGCTCGCGGAGCGCGCGCGACCGCGCCCCGCCCACCCCGCGGAGGGCGCGCGCCCCGCCCCCTTTTCCCTCACACCCCCCGCTCCTCCCCAACGGGATTGGTGGTGGAGGAGGAGGCGGGGCAAACGGCTATATGGGCGTGACCATCACAGTCCCTAGCCACGCCCACTCCGCCTGGTTGCAGTGTGATGACGGGGAAGGAGGCGGGGCACTGCTTGGTAGGCGTGGCCACGGACGGGGTTGGTCCTGCCCCTTTCCCGATGTGCATTGTGGTGGATGAGAAGGAGGCGGGGCCGCGGTTCGGTGGGCGTGGCTATAGGCGGTGTTGGCTCCGCCCACTCTTCCCCTCCTGCGGCCGTTGGGCGCGCGGCGGGGCGGCGCGTGCCTCGGGGCGCGTGCCGCGAGCGCCCCCCCCTTGTCACCCCCTCCCTCCCCTCAGGCCGGGGCGAGGCGGGAACCGGCTGAGGGAATGGGGGCTGAGGGGCCGGGGGCTGAGGGAATGGGGGAATGGGGGGCTGAGGGAATGAGGGGCTGAGGGAATGAGGGGCTGGGGGCAGGAGG
>JAWWEE010000034.1:6152590-6168516 GCA_035221455.1 Xenops minutus | reverse complement strand
GGGACTGAGGGAATGGGGGAATGGGGGCTGAGGGACTGGGGGCTGAAGGGCTGGGGGCTGAGGGAATGGGGGCTGAGGGACTGAGGGGCTGGGGGGTTGAGGGATCAGGGCTGAGGGACTGGGGGCGCTGAGGGGTTGAAGGGCTGAGGGACTGAGGGCTGAGGGAATGAGGGGCTGGGGGGCTGAGGACTGAGGGATCAGGGCGGAGGGACTGAGGGATCAGGGCTGAGGGACTGAGGGATCAGGGCTGAGGGATCGGGGCTGAGGGCGGCAAACCGCGAGAGAACCCGCCCAGCCGGCGAGTACAGAAGGAGGTAAATCGCCACCCCCCGCCCAAGTTAAGGTTTCACCCTCCCCCGAGTGTTCGGAGCGGTGTTCCACGTGAAGGCAGTGTAAATTCGGCGGTGTCGGATCGCTCGGTTTGTTTGCCCGTCCCCCCAGCCCACGCGGTGAGGTGTCAGTGCACCTCGGTCCTGATGGAAACCAGAATGTTTGCTCTGCTCGAAGCAGGTAAAACCCCCCGGAGGTGGCACTGGTCTGGTGAGACTTGGGTGCTGCAGAAAAAACATGTAAGAAAAAAGCGCAGTTGGGAGGCTGAAAGACAAGTAGAGTTGGTCAGAGCGCTTGATTCCAGTTTGGGAAGAGCTCGTTGCTTAATAAAGTACACAGGTTCTAAGGTGTAAAAAACCAATTTTGAGCACGAAGGGAACCAAACCAACTCACATGCAACTAGTTTCAGAGGCATTTCAGGTTTGTCTGTTGGCACTGATCGTGTTTGCCTTAAAAAAGTCAATAAAAGCCAGCCCCTGGTTTATTTTGGCTGTACCCTTCTCTTTCCATGGACACTGTAGGGACATGAACTGACAGAGCCTGTGACGGAGTTGTCATTTACACTGTGCCCCCGAGCAGGGCTCTGCCGTGGTGCTACACACACACCATCAATAACATTTTCATCGCTTCCTTTTCTTGTCAGTCCTGACATCATTTTCTTTTTTTCAAGTCTTTATCAAGTGGTTTTTTTCTTTACCCAAAGGGCGTTGGTACTGGGCAAAATATTAGAGATAGAATTCATTACAATTCAGCTTATGGCTATAATCAATAAACCATGTGCTAGCTGATTTTATTCTGCCCATCCATTTTTTACATGTTTGTACATTTTTTTGTCATATGCTTCTTCCTTCTTAATGGCATATTAATAGCCAGTCTTGCACAACAGTACAAAAAAATCAGGCTTTCACAATAAAGAAGAAATATGTTTTGGCAAAACAGCAGGAAACAAACAGCTGTGAGAGTATTTCCAGTAGGGCTTTTATTGCAATTTTCCCATCATCTCTCCAGCTCCAGTGCTGATAGCTGTAGTCTTGTAAAAAAAGGAGAAAGGTGATAATCCTTTTGACTTACTTAGCTACACCTCAGAGTGTACCAAATCCAGCTTCCTAATCCAGTTCCCACGGATGAGGTAGATGAGGTGTATGGTAAAAACACACTCTAAGATAGTAACTGGATCGGAGAAAGAGTCAGGGATGTAGCATGGTTTAGTAGAGAAATTACATCAAATCTGATAGAGCACAGAGAGGAGATGAATCTTGAGATGCTTCTTGAAAAACAGCTCCAGCCAGTTAAAAAGTTATAGTTATCCCATAAAGAGTTTTTACAAATTTTTAACAAGCCGTTTCTTTTACTTCATTTTGAGGGACGTGTTACAAGATTACCTCCATTCCAAGATGGACCTTTTAGTCCGTTCTTTACCTAGTGGAAGGATACCTGACTGATGGATGGCTGTTGTCATCTGGCACAGCTGATCCTTTACCCCCTTTATTCAGTTGCCTATAAAAAGACTCCTCTGTGTGTGCATTAGGAGTAATTGTTTCGACCTTTTCGTAACAGTTCATACTTACATTGTACTTGACAGTCTCTAAGTATTATTCCACAGTATGTTTGCAATAGTTCCTACCTTTATTGTCTTTTTGAGAACTGAGAACAAGGAATATTAAGCAATGAACAGAAAGTCATGATAAAAACAACTGATCTCTCTGTTGTCTTCCCAACCCATGTACTGAGGCGTTAGTCCACCTAAGTCGTGACTGACACCTCCCTACTGGCTGAAACCAGGGAGGTGTCAGTCACGGGTTACATGGCCTGACATGTCACTGGTGCACTGCAACTGGTGGCAAAGCTCCTGCCACAGTCCACAACCCCTGACCCTCAAAGGCAGTGATGTTACATGTGCACAGGGGCCTGATGTTGGACTGCAGCAAATGCTGCTCTATCCTTCATGCTCCCTGAGGTCCTGCTCTGAGTCAGTACAAGCTCACGGAAGCACAAACTTGGAATTCGTAGTGCTGTTGGACATGCTTTTCTACAGATATGAACACAGCATCAGGTTTCCCTCTTCTGTTTACCTCAAGAAATGTGCTGTGAACTTGGTTTAGGTGTTAGGAACTGGCCAGGTTACATGGAATCAGAAATTAAAGTTTACATGAGGAATAAAAAAAATGCTCAGCAATCTAATGCAGAATGTAGAAGTGACTCTCCTTTTCAGAGATGACAAGATGGACAAGGGGGAGAAAGAAGTGTCTGTCATTCAGCAGGGACAGCAAAGGATCCTGAAAGCTGAACAGTGTTTCCATTGTTTTAACACAAGCTCCGCTTCTCCACTGAAAGATCCAAATGACAAGGACACTAAGGGTTTCTTTCTCTTTGCTGTTTGTTTCCCTAGTAACAAATACACAAGCTGCACTGTTAGAATATCATCCTTTTCTCTCTCTCTTTTTTTTTTTTTTTAAGATAAAGACATGTCGAGGATGTATTCAGTGCTTTCAGTAGCAGGTTAAGGTTGCTTGTACGAATGAACCTCTGATACAGCATGATGTACTTGAAAGTACTGCATGTAGTCAGTGGTTGAGACAGTGAAATAACTTAAAAAGCATAGAAGAAAAATGCTTGCATCCCAATTTCTTTACTGTTTAGGCTGTAAACTCTGCTTTTCACAGTGGAGGTCTGATCTTGCTCAGCAAAGCAAATGGCACAGTACTACTACTAAATCATGTGCAGTGTCCTAATTATATCACATTCCTATTAGCATCAGTAATATAATGCACACCATTTGAATGTGACTGATTTTGACACTGACAACTCTCCCTTATGTTTTTGTTGTGAGCTCTGCATCACAAAACATTTCTTTAAATATAATTCTGTAATGGGAGTGGGTGGTGTTGCTGTGTCTTGTTACGATTCCAGTTGAGGTTATGGTCTGTAGTTGTGAAATTCACTGGGTTATGGGAATTGGAGATGTGGAATGCTTGTCATTGTCCGTGTGGTTTAGCACAATAGAAATGTAACTGGTAGGTGAATCTATCCAAACACATAAAAAGCTATTCTGAAAACCAGACAAACTCAAAACATAACAGGTAGGGGCAGGAAAGACCATTAAAGGCATCTAAACTGAGAAGGAATCTCTGGATCATTCCTTCCTTTCTTCAGGGTATGTCAAGTCTTAAGGGTTTGGAGACTTTAACCAAATTTTTGAAAAATGGCTTGGCCTTAGAATGTCAAACTCTGGTTTCTCTTGTTTCTCTTGCTCAAAGAAGAGTACTGAAAGAAAAAACCCTTTTTTTAAACTAATTTAACTTCTTTCCTATGTGTTTGCCATACATGTGATCCTAGTAATAAAACCCCAAAAGTCTGATCTTTTCCCAGTTACTCAGGTTTGTAACATTGTGTTCTCCAAAGTTCTCAAAGGAAAAGAAATATGCATCTCTTTCTCGAGACATGGCAGCACCTGACCTAAAGAGTAGAAATAACTGACAAAATTAATATCAAACTTCTGATTATACAATACAAAAATACAACATGATGCATTCATTGTAAAACAGCTTGTTGTTAGGTCATAAATTATACAGGTATTTGTCACAATATATTTCACCTGCTTGTTTGGAACTGTCTATATAGGGAGATATTTCAGGTGAGCAAATAAATTAGTATCTTTTCATTTGGCATGCTTTTTGAAATCAGTAGAAGTAAGTATTAAATTGTTCTGTATATGCCAACGTGAGACCTGCAAATCCAGAAAAGACGCAGTGAAGCTGCATCTTCAGTGGATCAGGGAATATCAAATGTTATGATCAACTGTCCTGAAATACTTTGATGTCTCAAGCTATCCTCAAGTGGAGAAAAGGCAGAGGAATTTGTTTGGGGGCTGTGAATCAGGCAAATCTATATCATGATTTTATGGGATGTAGACATCTGCTCATATGCATTTAAATGGGTGTGATGTAGAAAACAGTCAGTATCAGCCAGCACTAGATACCTAATCCAGGAGAATATATATTCTCTCTAATCAGAGGGTTGAAATACACACCACTGGAGGGTGATTTGTCATCTGCAAAATCTGCATTGCTCTGTTCATCCCCACCATCACTGAGGAAGATCTACTTTATCTCTTGTGTGACTTTCAAAATAGCAAGACCAGATGTTAATTAAACTTTTCTAATATTCAGACTGACAGATATAAAAGTGTCCTACCTAAACCAGAGAAGTTCACTAGGGAATTAGCCAGCATACAAGCCCTTCAAGCTTCAACATGCTTTAGTAGCTAGGTTAAATGTTATTTATTTATTTCCCACTGAATTTGGTTTTTAATTCTTAAACATCAACTTTCACAACAAAATCTAGACCTTTCTCTACAGGGTAACAGTAAGAGTTGAGTTTTGTTATATACTTCTTTTGGTCTTGAAACAAAAACATAAGGCCAATCAAAAGGATCATCTTGATTTAAGACAGTAACAAAAATGGTGATCTTAAGAATAAGTGACAGCCATATTTATTGTTAAAAATTGGTTTTTTTACTAGCCAAGCTGAGGAGAAATGAAGTTCTGTCTGTCCTCAAAAGCAGAGGCAACTGCAGAGAGTGTGAGCAGCTACTCACCTGGCTGGGTAAGTGAGGAAGCCCTCCAACTTGTTTCTGCTTTTCCTGCTGGCAGCTGTTGGCTTTGCAGAAAGTCTTTCAAGAGCAGAACAGACAGTTGTAGAGTGTGAGTACATGCATGTGTCTGTCTCTCTAAAACTTACAAAAGTGTTTTTGTAATGGGAGGATTTATAACTGTTCCATTTGTGTTTGTATGTGGCACAGTCAATCAATTACAACCTCTGCAACTGGCAGATTCACAGATCAGGACCCAAAGGTGAGATACAGTAGAAATGAAGTCCTGAAAGTGGGTGAGGTCCAAACACAAATGCTTTGACTCATTCTAATATGCTTTAGACCGTTACAAAAGAAGATTCAGGACCAAAAAGCAGTACCAAAAGTATATATTAAAAGATCTCTCTATTTTAATCAAAATTCTAGATCTAGGCAGTGCACATTATATCTCTCAGGCCTAACTCTAAGATTGCAAATCTTCCTGTCTATGGGCAATCTACCTCAGGTATCTCTGTGTGGGAAATAAGCCTTTTATGTATCAAGTACAGACTTGTTCTGATAGTTAACACTGTGAACGCATAATGGAGATGGACAAGAGGATGAAACAGGAGGCAGTCCTTATATTTGTCTGTGACCTGTTTCAGAAGTCAGTATTTGGATCTGATTTCTGATGATTAAAGTGCATTGGTATAAATGACTGAACTGGACAAAATCTGTCAGTGAACCAGAGCCCTATTCCAGTAGTTCTCTGAAAAAGAAACAGAAGTTATTTAGTAGGTATTTGTCCCAAACTCATTTGCAAGGGGCAATGTCTAGATCATATGCAGAGACTGAAAAGACAGAACTATTCTGAACCCATGGTAGTGGCTGGGTGATTTTAAACACAGAGAGGGCTGGAGGTTGTGCCTTCATTGAGACTGCAGACAAGAATCAGACTGCACTTTACCAGGAGACTGGAAATGGCATCATCAGTTTTCCAGCTATTCACTCCTGGTAAGTAAATTACACACTGCAGTGGAATATTTAGCATGCAAACAGGAGTGGCAACACAATAAACCAGCACAACAAACACATACAAACTAATTGCACTTGATGAGGACCATAGCACTGAAAGCACAAAAGCAGATGCTGGCAGGGCTTTTCTGTATTTAGCAGTAAAGAAAGCAGGAGACATGTTTCTCTTAGGCAAAAGGACAATGTAGTAAAGAGAACTACCTAAGCTTTTCAGTGTACATATACATATCCAAAAATCCACCTTTATGTAGGATTGTCATCTATTTTGTGCAGCTACTGACTCCTTGGCTGATTGTTGGCCAGCTGTTGCTTATCTGAGAAGTCAAACCTGTGTTTTGTGAGCTGTAGAAAAGCAGAGATTAATTTTCTGTTGATACATGTTTTGTAAAAACACATTCTGCATGTGCTGGCCTATATATGCAAAACAGTTGGCTAGAGGTAGGGATTCAAGCTCTTTCTGGTTTAGCATTGTTCAAGTTCCCTTTTTTTTCTTTCCTCTAAGACATGTGTTTCTCATCCCAAAGCCTAGACTTATATTTCCATCTTCATTTTCTATACTGTGTAGATTAGGGCATCCAGCACAGGCATATTCTGTTGTTTCACAGATAAATAGAGCCAGGGGATTACTGTAATCATGTGGTACAACTTGCTGTGAGACAGAAGCCATGTGACTGGTGATGTTACTTGTCATTTAAACCACAGCATCCCTTAGGAAAACATCCTAGAACATCTGGTCTCTACAAATTGTTAATTCCTTGTTCCAATCATTAATTGCTGTCATTGAAAAATTTATACATCTCATTTCTCCCTTGAATGTATTTAGTTTTATCTTTCAGCTGTTTTTTCCTTCATCTCTGTAAGACAGAGGGGACAATAGGACTCACTGTAGACATAAGAGCAAGTCATCCTTTTGAGTAATAGCATTTTATAAAGCACATTTGTCAATTTCTAAGTTGCTTCTATATCTCTTCTCAGAACCTTCTCCAAGTTATCAAATGGTTTCTAGACCTGTGGATTCCAACAGCCATTTTTGTCCTTGTCAAGCATGGACTGTCCTTTGCCTGTTTAGACAGTGAGATGATCATATCTATCTGTTCACTTAATTGCCAGAAGTTCACTGATTCTTCTTTGGGATCCCCAAAGGCATTTCAGAATTACTATTCCCACTTCAAAGAAAGGAATACCTGCCTATTTCCATCTTTCTTTCTAGGCAAAGAGATTTGCAAAGTTTAAAGCCCAAAGAAGCCTTAGAGAGAAGGAAATAAAATCCTGATGAGTACATTACCTTTCCTGGATTACAAGTAGCATTCCAGATACATCAGAGACACTGAGTTGTTTTTTTGTTTTTAAGTTGTAACACCACATTCAATAACTTACTAGGAACATATAGTAAAGCTTCTCTAATTGCTTAAATGTAAATTAGATTTAAAAATCACTGATGTTTAAGAAAATATAAGCAAAATAGACTTCTGGGAAGAGATAACATGGTAATTGGTCTAATAAAAATGTTAACCCACCCGACGCACCCCATCTTAGAGATGTTTTTAGACAGTGATAGCTTATATAATGCTAAGAAAACGTATCTGTTGCCATTAATGTTATTAATTCATCAGCCTCACAGCAACTATTTTAATATAGTTAGCTGTTTGAATAAACAATATAGGAAAAATGAGTGCTACAGATATTTAACTTCTGCCTTTTGCTACAAGCACTACCATTGTGCAGATCATAACTTATATAAACATATCCTTTTTTAAGTTGAAAGAAGTGGGGATATGACCAGCCTGTTCACTTTAATGAAGAGTTCTGCTACTGAGAATCTTATTACAAGGGGAAAGCAAACCCAAAGTTAGCTAACTGATGATAAAAACATTTTCAGCTTGTTAGTGTTTTCTCCTGAATCAGGCCAGACATACCATACAAATTAAAAGCCTGGCCACATTCAGGAGGCATCCCTTATCAAGAATGACCAGCAGGTCATCTGGAGTTTTTCACAGAAAGTGAATTACATTTCATTTCAAAGGTGAATTACAGGTTTCCTTAGTAAAGCAATGCTCTAGGAAAAAATAAATCACAACACATTTTGATTAGGAGGATTGACCACCTGTGGCAGCCAGGCTATTGTTTACAGGGCAGAATGCAACAGGACATCACACTATTCTCTGGAATTAAAGAGATGGTTCTTTTTGCAACATTGACATGAATATACAAAGTAAAGAGTAATGTTGGCCATGAAAATTTTCTGAGAAGGACAAAAATAAAAGCTTTTCTTGTAATTGGTAGGAGTCTAGTGTAACTTTGAGTGAGGAGACTGAAGAACAGTAATAATACACAGTAATAATAATTTTGCTGATTTACTGCTTGTATTGATACATCTGATTCTGTAAGATTAACTAACTCAAGAGCCATATTTGCCACCCTTTAGTTTTTCTATCCTCTTAATCTTTCCTTCTTTCTTTTCCTAAATTCAGTTAATTCCATAAACCCCTGGAGAATGCAACTGGGTCTAAAGACTCATTTTATTTAGAGTCAAGAAAGAAGCATCACTGATTTTTATTTTGCTTGATCACATTAGCTGTATGTTTCATTTGTGGATTGGAACAAGTTATATATAAATTCTGTAACCTATATACTAGATATTTCTGATTTTTTTTCTCCAAAGAATTTTTATTTTCTCCAAGACTATGTCAGGAGCCAAGAAGTTAACAATGCTCTTAAATCTGCTGGATTTAGAGACAAATACAGCCTGTAACATTTTCTTCCACTGTGAAAGTGTGTCTGGAACTGTACTGGCTCCATCTTGTGGCTGAAACTGCACTGATTTTTTTTGTAACAGGTGGACTCTTCTTACCATCAGCCTTATATAAATATTGATAAATAAGCGTCAACTTCTTTTATAACTTTTATAACAGATGGGTCAAATGTTTCTGGTAACAGAGAAATCAGGAGACAGATAAAGACATGATCAGCTCAAGCAAGCATCACCTGTTTCCCTGTGCAACACTATCAATCACAGAATTTGGTCACATCCTCCTTGTTCCTTTTAGAGGAGCCTCAGCCAGGCAGAAGAACAAGCATCTCCCAGCACTTTTTGACTCCCAAAAAAAAGATACCTTTCAATGAACCTCTTCCTGCCATCTCTGAACTAGAACCAGTGTATTCAGTAAGTTCTGATTTGACTGCTCGAACACCCAAACCATGAACTCTGCATAGGACAGGACCAAACACTCAGCAGGGATTACAGAGCGCTGCCAACACCGGGGCTCACTGACCACAGAGCTCAGCTAGGCCCTGGTTCATAGCCCAGTCATATACATTCATATTTTGGTCTATAGCACAACTATGTATTTTCTTCAGGCAACAAAAAAGTAAATAGTTTGCTTTTAGCACCTTCAGTGCTGGCAGCAGGAAGGCAGTGAGCTGCCAGGGCATGCTGGATGTTCTGTTGTGTATCAGCTTGTGTGTTGCTGGATAGAGCTTCTACCAGGCACAGTAGAAACTGCATTCTTCTCTCTACAAATACTGCCAGAGATGCAAGATTGCAGAGATCAAGAGAATACGAATTCTGTTTCCAGAAACTGGTGCAGGGTTGGTTACTGGTTATGAGGCAGGATAAGGCTAGCTGCACATGTATTTTGGCAGTCTTAATAGAAAATCATATCCCCTGATCCATATGATGTGGAAAAAAAGAAAGTGCCTGTTTCCAAGGAGTCACAGGCCCCAGCAAAATATGCCTGGCAAGAACAGTCTCTCTTGCTATGTCATACAGAATATCCATGATATCCAAGGGTGAGTGACAAAGAATCTTTACCCTGTAATGTAAGTGCCAAGCTGAAGCACGTTCCATATCTAGAATGCCATTTTATATCCCCTGCAGACTTGCTCAGAAATCTGAAAACAAATGCAGGTTTGCAAGACAGGCACAGAGTGAGTTAATAGTATCTAAGTCTAAGTCTTTCTGCTGTACATCATATGCATTTCTTAAAGCAGATTTGCTCAGAGCTGCACTACAGTTTTATGTGAAGAATTCCTTGCTGGATCTTGTGCCAAGAAAAAATATTTTCATTAAGTGTGTCACTTGGTCAGAGGGCACCGTGCACACACTGCATACCCACTGTGTTCTGTGTTGTGCCACACAGCTGCTGAACACTCACTCTGGTACTCACAGGTCTGTCGGAATGCCTTCTGAGCCTGGGGAGTTTGTGTAGCCCAGGAAGGCAGCACAGGAGAGGAACAGGGTGGCTGGGCTGTTGCAGCCATGGCATGGTTAGTGTTTTAAATGACTGGCACAAGGGTGGGAGGAAGCTATAAAAGACTCCCTTACATCTGCTCGAGACAGCAGCATCCAGCACTACGCATAAAAGTTCCCAAGGCTTGTGTCATAGAGTGGAAAAACAATTGCCTAAAATAAAGACAGAGGTAATGCTGCTGCTTCCCGTTCTGCAGTTCACCAGGATAGGAGGTAACACAGGGATGAAATACAAATATTGCAATGCCATCTCAACTAATACCTGAGGTCTGGAGAGGCTGGCACTCAGGTGCTTCTAATCCATCCTAGCTGGGGGTCACAGTCTTCAGCATCCTTTTCTTCATCAGTATATTCCAAAATAGTTCTTCCAGTTCTGGCATACCCTTCAAAGAAACTGTCACAGGTGCTCTTGTCCTTTGCTTTTCTGAAACCCATTTTGTGTCCTGGGTTTGTTTTTGTACTCCCTGGGACCCTTGTCAAGACCCTGTTCAGCTAGAAATATCCACATTCCAGTGCCTCCTTCCTGGGGTATCTCAAACTTTTAGGTTCTAAAAAAAGTCGCCTGAGGCCTCTGCGTGGCTCAGGGGGGCACAGGACACAACCAAACCAACACACAAGCACAAGGTAATGTAACTCACATTTGATCAGAAAACTGGTACCTGCCCTTTTGTGAGGTCAAAGAATTGCAGAGCAAACAGTGTACCTGTCTGAGAAGGGTGGGAAGCAGGGCATGGAAACCTTCAGAAAAGCTCTTGGAGCATCAGTCTCAAGAAAGAGACACATTGCTGCTGCTACAAAGCAGATTCTGCAATTCCTTGGATATTGTTACAAGAGAGAAACAAGTGTCACATCCAAGCAGGGGGTATAAAACATAGCAAAAGTCTAGTAAAGGTAATCTTTTATGTTACAAGCTATAATGGTGTTCTCTCAGTCCTTGATCTCTTTTGATGCTCCTGCCAGGATGCGTGAAGGGGTGGATGGGTAAGGACACATGCAGAACAGACTGTACAAAGTTTGACAATCGTAACTAGCATAATATTCAGAATTAATATTCATATTAAGAAAGTTCACAATGCCTCTGTGTTTTGTTCCTTTCATGGTGGTGTCCTTTATTCGTAGGTGGTTAGAATTGCTTGGACACACACCAGAAATCAGGGAAAAGAGGGAAGAATTATCACATCAGTCCCATGCAGCAAAATTTTCTTTTAATTCTCATTTCTACTGCCTTGACCACTCATAGTGCACACACACTGTGAGACTCATACTGCTTTAAAAACCCCCACCAAAACAAATAACCAAACCCAAAACAAAAGAACCCCAAAACCTACCACATAAAAATATAAATCGTTCTCCATTTCAGAGGCACGTTCATGCTCTAGTATGTCTCTAGGTTAGCCTTTGACAAACACTGGAGCAATAATTCTAGAAGACATATACAATGGTTTTCAGAACAGTCTAGGTATTATTATTGTAAATTTATTTTTTAATGATCATGTTTGACTGTCGTCAGCAAGGGTTTTATTTGCATAAACGCTATTCATGGCAGCCTTCCCCCAGCAGATGGCACGAGCACAGTCCGGGATCATCCCGACAGCTCTGCAGTTGCCACACCAGGCAGGAGAGCTTTGAAGCTCTTACGGGTATGCTTTTCCATTTCCTTTGAGAGCTTGTATTTGGATTTTCACGGAGGCAAGGTTTCTAGTGGGAGACTGAGTGAAAGGTACCACTGCATCATTTCTAGGGTCAACTTTATCTCTCTGCTTTTTACTTTCTGGAATACACCAGCACGGTGTAGGAATTATGCTTATAGGAGAGCATGAGCTGGGTTTACATTATCTATTTCCCTCAAGCTTTTCAGATATTAGTCAGCTCATCACTGCCCAAGTAGATGCAAAGGTATATAGATGTATTTATTACCCTTGAACAAGCCATACAAAGAGGATAATTTTTACTAGCTAACCTGAAGATTATTCATGGGCATGGAAGGCTTCACGCCTCCTGCTCCAAAATCAAGTAGTTCGCAAGCAGTAGTAAAGCAGGATCACAGAAATGTAATCACACTTCTTTTCACAGTGAAAATTACTGGAAGTTTGAGTGATTCATATGTTCAAGTAAAATGAAAATATACACTTGCAAAATTTTGGTAATTTAACACAAAAATGTCTTCATGAATCCATTCTCAGTGCAAGGGAACGCCAAGACAATTCTTGAATATCCTGAATGAGCACCTTAAGAATTGAAATGAACTCTCCTGGTTAATTTATTGCTATCTTTATTTGAGGAGGAGTGTGGCAATTTGCAGATAGAAATGTTTATACAAGAAGTGCCACAGGCTTCATTGTTGCTGCCCACCTCTCTACCCACCAAACCCACCTGGGTTATAATCACCACCCTCACACAATCCCTGTTGCATGCACCAGTTTCATTCATTCAAGTGCATTGATTCGGAGACATTTTTGTTTTCTAGTCCCCCTTTTTTTTTGGTCAGAGATTTAATTCAATAGCTATCACGGACATGACATTTTATTCTGAAAGGGCTGTATTTGTTTGGAGTATGTTTATTCTTTGAGCTAAGTGTTTAATATGCCTGCTGTAAATAAACTGTCTTACCCCCTATAGTAAAAGGCCACAAGCTCCTGCTTTGAGAAACTGTTTGACCCATGTTAAGTGGAGCTGTTTCTAGATAAATATTTCTATGTGGCATTCGCCTCTTAATTCACTTAAATACCTTTGAAAGACTCATGCTCCCTAAGACTGTATGTAACAATTGCAAGGAAGGTGATTTAAAGGGAAGAAATAGGTAGAGAATTATAGGAGCATTGGAGGTTGGGAAGCAGAAATATTGTCATCTCCAGCCATTGAAAGTCATGAGCAACACTGAAAGGTAATTTCTCTCTCCCCCAGCTTTAAAGGATTGATTTGAATGGAAAGCAATTTTCTTAATTACTTACTCTGAGTGGAAGTTGTAGTCAAAAATCCCTGTGTTCATACAGCCACTTTGAACACACTGACCTTGACCAGCAGTAACTGCAGTGCAGGACGGAGTCTGGCCACGTGTTGGATGGTCACATCTTGAAGGTGGAGGGCACATTATTTGTTCTTTGCTCACTTATTGGCACTAATTAAACTATGAACTAACATTATTAGACAGCACCACACAGCACTTTTTGGCTCCCCAGTTGCTTCTAAAAGGCTATGAGTCTTTTGTGTATGTTTCCCTCACTCCTGGCCACTTTCAGGAAGATCCAAACTGGATGCTGTGCAGGTGCTGCATGTCAGTCACTGGGCCTCTGTAGTAACTGTACTCACACTGCAGGTCATTAGGACAGTTATTTTTTAAAAGAATGCACGAAATGTTTGCTAAACCTGTGCAGTTTTCTAAAAAACAGTTTCTCCCAGATTAGTGTGCTCTTGTCAGCTCTGCCACCATAATACACAAGGAAAGCAAAAATACCTGTTGTGATTTGCCTCTGTTCATGCCATGGCACAAAGCAGAACAAGTGGAGGAACACGGCCTTGTGTTGTGATAGGTTTAAGCCTTGCCCAGGTTTTATCAGTGCCTCTCAAGGGAGTGCCATCTGCCCAGCAGAAGTTCAACTCTGTAATAACTACCAACAATTCTCACAAAAAAGTGAAACAACTGATTTCACAATTAAAGTTGGAGTGAACTCTGCTTCCAGATGAACTTAAAAGAGTGGAAGAAGGACAAAAGTCTGCTCAGTCACAGACAGGGCATCAACAAGCATCATAATTTAGTCTGCACCGACAGGAAAAAGAAGGGGATGAAGCCAGAGGGCCAGGGAAGCGGCTGATTCCACAGAGCACCCTCAGCTTTGCTGACCCAGCCAGCCCTGCTCAGGCAGCTCCTCAAAAAGAGCCCATTGCCATGGTGTGGAGCAGGAAGGGGTCTTTACCTGCATACACAAGACAGCTGACTGGAGCCTCGGGTAGTTAGAAATGACAAGCTGCTTGTCTCTTTAGCACTGCAGAAAATTCAGCCATTTTAATATTTCCTAAAAGTATTCCATAGGACCGGCTATTTATCTCTCAAAGAAAAGGCATGAAACCCCTTAAATCTTACAGCTACACTGCCCAGTGACAGGCCCTCCATTACACATGGACACCTGCACTCACAAAAGCAAATTGCTCTGAAGAGCTTCACACTCCCCTGCTCGTTCCATCTCCTCAGGACTGATTCCTGGGAGAGGGAGGGTGCACGTCCTGAGCATGTCCCCCCAGCTGCCGGCAATCCTGCTGTCTCTCTGCCCCGGAGCAGCCACTCAGCAGCCCCTGCTCTCCACTGCTGACCTCGACAAGCCCAGAGAGAGCACAGCAGAGCAGCCTCTCTGTTCCCTTAACTAAAACACTGTACTTGGTGCTTTCTGCACAGCTCAGACCTCTTCCACTCTTTTCCGCCACCCTCTCACTTGGATAGGAAGCAGTCAGTCCTTTGCTAGCGCCAACACGCTCCAAGGACAAAACACTGCCCCAGCAACAGCTTCCTCATCAGCTTCCAACCATAAATAATCTTGGGTTCTGTACTTGCTATACAAATGGTTAGAGGTATTTACATAAAACTATTACTGCTCTGCTGACAATCATTCTGACAGAGGGGTTGCTTTACTGTCAGTTGGCAAATGATGTGGCAAAGTTCCTGTCTAGAAATAATTGCTGTCAATGCTAGAGTTGCCTGGAACTTGTTAGTAGGACCAGATTGCTGTGGAGGCTGGTCAGCAAAAAGTTCCTTGTAAAAGGCAAGGGCTTTGTAATCACCAAGTGCCATGCACAAGGCCTGCAGGGAAGCACAGTGAGGACTGACAGTTAAGGGTGGGTCACATATGCACAGAGCAGCACCACAAATAACTTGTCCGTGTGTTTACAGTAATTTTATTTACAAGTTACCACATGACACCTGCAGTACTACAGTTTTTATAACACCATTAGCAGTAAAATAAGTCACATCTAAGAAGAGTAGGAGGCAGCAGAGAAAAATGTGCACAGAGAATGCAGAAAAGCTATTTAGTTGTAACTGAAAGTAGGTATTTTTCTACAGACTTTGAAAGCGAGGAGGAATATACACATTGAGAAGAGCAAGTTCTTCAGCCCTGTTATTTCTACAGCATAAATACAGTGACAATTTAGTATGACTACCACACTAGTAGTCAAGTGCAAGTGATGGGAGAAAACTGTCTCAGTATCTTGCCCTTTTGAGCACCCAGAAATGAAACCCAAAGCTTCCCTCTGAAGGGAGTCATCTGGGGCTCATTTACTTGCAGAGCCAGGAGTGCAGAATTGCTACTGGGGGGCAGGAGGGAACAGAACTTATGACTAGAGAGTTCCCAAGCACTGCAAATTGCCTGCGAGGTCTTATCTGGTCTTGAGTTAAGCAGTTGGTGAGCAAAACCAGTTGCAGCATTCCATGAGTCTTTTTACAGTGCTGCGCTCCAAGGCACAGCGTAGCAGAATCCCAAAATTAAGCAGAGAAAAAAGCCCTTCCGCTCTCTTAAAATCCTTGGCTCTAATGATGCTGGTGTTGAGCCTGGGCCTTTCTCAGGAGGAAAAATGTGGAGGAGCAAATCCGGAGAAACACTCTAGACCTGGATGTATTCTGAGGATAAGACTCACAAGAAAATAAGCTCAATGCAGCATCAGGTGGGACCCTTTTCTGCTTCAAAGCAGCAGCTTCCAGAAAGCAAACAAGAGTTATTCAGGACCTGGTGCGGGGGGGGGCGGGGGGGGGCG
>JAWWEE010000034.1:6113586-6152580 GCA_035221455.1 Xenops minutus | reverse complement strand
TTTTGCCGCCCATTTCCCCCCCCCCCCCCCCCCCAGACATCTTTAATAGCCTGGAGTGACTGTCAATGCACACAATCCATGCTAGTGGCTGCAAAGACAATGAGAATACAAGCTGTGCAGCAATAATTATTTCCACTACTAACTACACACAGGATATATTGCTTTTGGTACAATGCCATTTATTGTCACAAGAAAACCACTGATTAAAGTTGAGCACACATGAATTATGCAGACCTTTGCCATGCTGGAACAAGCGTGTTTTACTTACAGAAATATCACCAAATCAGCTGTAAAAACAGCTTAATACAGTTCTTCCAAAAAACTAAACATACCCTCAAAAACAAATTTATAAATTAAGTTTAGCTACAACAGAATGACTACAAAATGACCAGGGTTTTTTTTCTTAATCCCCACTTTTGTCTGGAGTGCTGCACTTACACCGCACGAGAGCAAACACAGAACCAGAACATGGAGCTTTAGTGACAGCAACATCCACTGACGTGTGTCTGAGTGTGCAAACTGGCCTGCAAGTTTGTGTTCCCTCCACACCTGTGGCAGACCTGGTCAGAGAGTCTGCAAAGGTACACACGTGCACAAAAACTAACAAAAAGCTTTTGAAAAACACAGAATACATTTAGAAGTCTAAAGTTTTAACTCTTGAGTCTATGATGTCTCAACTACGGGATGGAACATCTGTGAGTTTTAAGACTTCCGGGAATACAGGAAGGTTTTTTAGTCAAAATTTCCTTTTAAGTACTAGGTATTGAAATTAAAGGTGACCTAGGAGACAGGTTTGACTAAAAAACCTTCCAGCTCTCTTGTGATATCAGCAGTTCAGTGAATCTCAAGCCAAAATTCTGAATATTCAGCATTTTTGCATTTGTAGTTTTAAGGCAGAAAAACGTTTTCTCAACAAGCCATTTAGTCTTGGATGTTACAAAAAAACCCAGACCAAACCAAACCAAACAAACCCAACTAAACAAAACAAAACTAAACAAAACCAACCCCCCCTAAAAGGTGCATCTCAAGTATTTTAGTAGCAGCAAATTTAAAAGAACTGTATGGCATTCCCTTCCCGCTTTGGGTTCACTGTTCTTTTGCTAAAAATCAGAGGCGCTACAGCACCCACCCATGGGTACAGACACTACAGTCTCCTATTGTTACTTCCAGGCTGTGTGTTGAAGGTCAGCATTAAACTCTCCAGGTGGAACCACAGATCCCTGCACTGCCATCCCGGGCACGGTAGGACCGACCCAGGGCCGGAGCTGCTCTGTGTTCTCCGTGTTTTCCCCCCAAAGGCAGCGGCTCCGTCAGGGCCCTGGGATCAGCTCTCTAAAGCACAACTATGTCCTTAGCTCAGCTTTACAGAGGAAATTGAAAAAGCAAATAAAAGTTGAACTGTGAGACTGTAGGAATCTACAAGTGTACAAGGTAAGGAAAAGTAAGAACAAAGGAGCGAGGTAATTTAATCTGTCATAGCAGACAAGGACTTTGGAGAAAAATATCAACATGGAAAGTGTAAATCCCTGAGGAAAGAGCAGCCTCACTGGAAGAGAACTCAGCAAGATCAAAGGTCAGCCCAGTCCAAGCAGCAAGGGAAGGAGAAAGGGAGGAGCAGGATTTCAGATATCAGTCAGTAGCTGAGTGTACACAAACTCACTGACTGAGAAGATAAATGAAAGTATTTTTAACACCATCTTTTTAGATGAGAAAATGCTGCAATACCCTGTTAAGGTATTTCTTGCTTTTGTCAAGGAAATCAGGAATGGAATACTGTAGGGCTCCACTTTTCAGCCTTCATGTACAAACATAAGCAGAATGAAAAGCTAGAAGGATCACACATCTCTACCACACCAATTAATTAGATGGAAAGAGAAGGAACTTCAGGAAAAATGGGCTCTGTGTGTGTGCTGAGAGGAGGATGAGAGGCAACATTAGGGAAGTTGCAGGAAGTTTTCAGTATTCACAAGGTATTTAAAGATTTAATCAAAAAGAGAAAAGCTTGAAGCAGGGAATATTGGACTTCAGGCAAAAGTTCCCAACAACAAAACCCAGTGGAACTGGGTTTCATGACCCATCTCAGCCAAATGCATTGTTCTTCCCTGACCCTTATCTCTATTTTTATACTGCCTTTCCAGAAATCCACATCCAGCTACCAGATCACATGCTGTGCTTCCACAGGAAGAGAGGAAGAGTCTCAGGAGACTTTCCAGCTTTCTCTTACCTCTTCACTGGATTTACATCAATTTAAGTAACATGATCAAAAATCAGATTTTTGTCATCAGGAAGCTCGCAAATCCTATATAAGAAAGACTTTTTGGAACAACTAGAACTTGTTCAGACTCAGTTTGAACGTGAAAAGCAAAGTAAATTGTCAGTAGCAAGATATACTGAAAAAACAGTTCTAGAAAACACCTGACGGAAAGTTGTCAGTGTAATTTAAAAAGGGGAAAGGCAGAGGGGTTAGGAAAAATTCTCACATCTAACTCCCAAGATGAGCGGGGCTGTGCTCCTGGCAGGGATGTGCACACCGACCCCTCTGGCACCTGGCATGGTACCAGGGGCTGCTCTGCAAACTCTCCAGCGTTGCCTTTGAAACCAGAGCTGAGGTTCTAGAACTTGTCTGAAGCCTGAAGAGTCACGTGTGGTGAAAAGACACATCAGAGCAAGATAACCATCCAGACATTGCACACCTTGATGCAATGACATTTGTAGGTCTTCTACATAGCTCAGATGGGGGTTTTTTTAAGCTTGTCAAGTGTAACATATATGCAAGTTAGTAGAAAGAATAACTGAAGATGGAATGTGCACAAGAGAGAAACATCTTTGGTCTGCAGAGAAAGTCCTGGGTCAGAGCTGTACAAAGCTTGGTGCCATCAGGCCTACACTAGTATCTCTTCCAATCAGCAGGGCTCGTACTCAGTAGTTCCTTGCCAGCCTCCCCAGTACTCGAGCGCACCACGTGCACCAGCACAGGCACCTCAGCTCCCAGAGCACCTGGGGGCTCTCCCTGGAACCACCAGCCTCCACCTGGCCCACACACCCTGCTCTGCCTCCAGGAGTACCCACTACACTTGAAGATTTACAGATGGAAGAGGATCAGCCTCCAGTTCTGGTGAAATACAGGAAATCTCCATGATATTTCGCACTAACCTGACTGAAACAACACTACAACATGAAGTCAATCAGTATCTTGTCAAAACCTCCACAGAGCCAAGCTGCAGTGCAGTACCTTCAAGTACATGGTATGGTGAACACACGTTCTGCCAGGGGAACAGTCACAGCCAAGAGAAAGAACACACAGAAAACCATCTATGGCAAAAATGAAATTCTGTAATATTCTGGAGATAAAATTCTGTACTCTGCAGTGAAAGCCAAAGAGGGGATGGAGAGATGCATTTTGACAAGCCAATTCTCAGAGGTGTTACAGAGCTGTCAGTTACAGTTAGGCTCTCTTTAGTTTCAGGTCATATTTTCTGTGTTTTTATATTAATTAGAGAAGTTTCTAGCTGCCATTATCCAGCTACACCTTTTAAGAGTTCAGTTCTTTGGCACAGTCTGATTTTAGGCTAAAAAAAAAAAAATCAAAAAGCTTTTTTAATTAAAAGCCCATGACAGTGATGTAAGCTTACTTGCAACTGCTCCCAGAAATCCCACATTTCAAACTCTTGGTCTGAGAACATTTTTGTACTGAAATGAAAACATTTGGTTTCTAAGGGTAGTGCAAGTAGCAATTTTCAAGATTTCGTGGGAACAGTGCAATATCCATATAAAGAGTGTCAAAAAAGCCTGTGAGTCATCAGATACACTGGAATTGATTTGCATCCCTCTGTGCTCAACAGGTCAAAATACTGATGATTTCCTAACCTTCTTGCACCAAAGATAAAACATTCCTGCCTAAGGAAACTTCACTTGTGCTTTTTTTGGCTGGCTTCCCTAATTTAATTACAAGCTGGTTCAGTCCAGTGGGACACACACACTTGAGTATTTACAAATCCTGACTGCAGGCTGCTCCCCGTGCAGGGATGGTCAGTTTTGGATAAGCCAAGAGGATCCACACCAGCCTATGGACCAGCAGCTCAGGGCAAAGCAAAGTCCCACTCATTCTATATATGCACAGAACTATGCTGGTTTGGTAATACAGGGACACAATTTAATGATTTTCTTTGCATTTGTTTTTACAAGATTCAGATGCCAAAAACAAAACAGAACATTAAGTTACCTGATTTAAAAAAGAAAATCACAAACGTTTACAACATCAAAAGAATAAGACGAAATATAAACCTTTGCTACTTACAATTGATCTATACAGATTAACCAAATCACAAATCTGTCACAATATAAATGTTTAATTGTTACAATGAATAAGAACATACAGAAAATGATTTCTTTTTTTATAAAATCTTCCTTTGCTTTTTTATTTTAAACTTATCATTAACTAAATTAGCTATGCAGGACTTGTGGGGTACATGACTAAGAAGGCACCAACAGTACAAAGCAAAGACAAAGCAGTTTGAGTATTTTAAGAGTGCTCTACACTGATACAACACGAGAAAAGGCAACAATAGTAAGTAAACCAGCTGCAACCTTTAGAAGTTTGTTCTAGATTTACACATGTAGTCCAACTTTGACATTTCCGCCGATGTGTCACTTGGTTTGATCACAGCACATGCTACAAATACCACTGTAAGCTTCACTTTACTAATGTGCACTTTTCACTAATTTAGTGTCTTGATTTCAATTGTTAACTAAACCATTTTGAACAACAAATGTATTTAAAACTTAGTAAAAGGATTGTTTGGACTTTTTTGTTTAAACCACTGCATTTACAAAAATATTTCCCCTAAAATATGGGATTGCTTGAAGACATTGCTGTACAAATATAAAAGTACTATGCAAGGGACCAAATTCATAAGTATATGGTGTGTATGTATAGACCTATATTTATACCATATCACTGTGCTGTAACAACACAATAAATTCATCAATAACCAAGGACTATATAAACTACACTAACATAAGCAAATATATATTAATAAAGTTTAAATCTATAGTACAGTTGCTCAGCAAACAACTTGGACATGGTATAAATATATCGTAGCATATTACAGTGGGCAGCAAGAACAGGTCTGAGTTTCTCTCATTCTGCGAGGAAGGCCCCGCTCAGCCCCTGGGGCCCGGCCAGGCCCAGCTCCGGCCCCGGCGCGGGGTCACGGGCACACGGGGGGCGAGGCTGGCCACAGGCAGCACAGCAGAGGCAGACACTTATTTGCCAAAGCATCCATGAGAATTTTGTGTTTGCATATTTTTCTTCAGCTGTAAGGTTGGAATGTTTTTGACAGTGAACTGTTTACATTCCTTATTCCCAAAGCATCTTTACCATGAAATATGCATGCTACTTCGGTTAAGAGTTGCTGTTCTCCGCTCTAAAATATAAAAACTGCATAAAGAAAAAAACCCAATGTAAAATGATGAAATAACTGACCTAACACAGTGTTTTTAGAGGCACCTTCTTTTAAACTATTTTCAGAATCTGACCAAAAAAAAAGAAAAAAAGAAAAATCATGCTTCAGCATGTGACACATCAACAAATTCAACCCAACAGTGTTTACTGAATTTGGTAAAAGGTTGATGAATGTGGTGATGGATCTTGATGGATGCCAATCGGATTCAGTAAGAGTAGCTAAGGAAGAAAGCCCAAAAGCACCAGACATCAGGTAAAGCAAACCCTCGGCTTCTCACTCAGAGAGACAGGATGCAAGGGGAAGTCTACACCTCTCCACACATCCAAAATGAAAGAAAGTATTAAAAAATAAGAATTGGGAAAGAGAAGGGCGAAGTAAGCTGCCAAAGTTCTTCCTTAATAAATTAAAACTGAGGCGTTACAAACTAATTTCAGTAACAGTCTTCTTTCCAACCGTGCCAAAAATTATTCCTGTTGTAATGATGATCATACAAGTAGCAGAGATTCTAGAAATATTTCAACTTTTCAAAACTGAGTGAGAAAAGCATTTTGGTAAAGATGTGTAGAAAGGTCAAGAGAAATTTCTACACTGGTATCAACAGTCAAGTGCATATTTCTTGTACAGAAATGTTTTTTCGCATAGGTTCCACACCACGATCCAATGGTCACTTGTGCAGTGTCCTGACAATGCTCCCAATTTGTTCCCCGCAACAGATTTTGTACCACAGGAACTTCCTAATAGAAAATGCCCTTTAATGATGAACCCTTGCTTATTAAAAATTAGTTTTGGCAGACTAAAACTATAAGAAAAAGAAAATTTTGAAATGGAATCTTGTAAAAGCACCCTTATCTACTGAAGTCTAAGTTAATGGCTTTCTAGATTTCTCTGAAGAGCAGACTAAATGGTATGAGGAAGCCTGGAGTTATTAACCAGCCAGCATCCTTATATACTACAGTAGCAATTGAACCTGATTTCCATTCAAAGACATTACCCAAGAGGAAACCAAAAACTAATTCTTAATGTTAATGTGAAGATATAAGATTTAAATTTATTTCCAGGAATTACAAGTGCATTTTGTTCATATTAGCAAGCAGTCTTTATACAATCCATTCTTCACTGCTGCCAAAATAAAATGAGAAAAAGACAGCAGAGATATGAAAAGCTAAAAATAGAACTATTTTTCCTAAGTTATTTGTTGAATAGCATTTCAGTTGAACACAACTCAGAGGTAACAATAGATTATTTTTTTCTCAATCATAGGCATGTGGCACTTAGACAATCATCTTTGCACAGAAAGCTTTAACAGTCATGCGAGGGCACAGTAATTATTTTAAACAAGGCAAATTTCTCACCACAGAGAGCAGTGGGGAAAGAAAAGGAGGCACTGCACTGGAACATAACACCTAGTAAACTCCACATTATACAATTTCAGTAACAAATACTTGAAAAGATCATTAAAAGGTATACAATTTTAAACATTATTTAGTGCTAGCTTTGTTTGGTTGTCCTAACTCAGCATTATCAGAAAAGTTTGATAGTACTTGACAACAGAACAGTACTTCATGTCACGAGCTCATGGAGGCTTGATTACAAATCACCATAGTGTAGGTTGCAAGAAATGAACTTGAGATGCTGACATGCTGTAGGAGCAAAAGTAAAATCAAACTTTCTCATTTAAAGATGCAGTGTTCCTCTCTGCAAGAATTCTGAATGTCAGTGATTATATTCAAATGCAAAAACTATCAATCCTCATTTGAAGCATTTCACTGGTATGCAGGATGTAGACTGAGTTTATTAATATCATATTTTGGTTTCTTGCTTGCCACCAGATAGGGCTGCCTTCCCCAGAGAGCAGCACTGGCCATGGGGTCACCGTGCCATTGTGGGCTTTCTGACCTTCCACCTCAGGGGAGCAAAGAGGCTGGCGATGCCACGCTGCTCACAGAAACACCACTACATGGGATAAACTTTGGGAGTACTATGCCTCCAACATGGTTAAACTGTCAATGATTTCTTTTAGAAAAAGCAGGGAGAAAAAGGTACAAATTTTGTCAATATGTGGAAAAATGTTTCTTAGATGAATTCGCTTAAGTTGGGTTCCTATGTGGCTCTTACACTGTATAGAATACCTGTATGTACAGCACAGGACACCCAAACAAGTGCATAAGCAAGATTAACATGAACATGACTTATGCTGCAATCCATAGTACAATGGTACACACTCCGCTGGATGCCAACCAACCATTTCTACTTAAAAAGGACGTGCAAAAAAAATCTGGGATGTCACTGACTTAAAGTGCCCTGAATAGTAGCTTTTCTAAAAAAAAAAATAAATGCCAGTGACTTCAGTAAAGTCAGAAAAACATAGTTCATGGTGTAAACGTCTTAGAGGTTAATGAATTATCTTCTTGGATATTGATCCAGGAGTGAAAGGAACCACTGCATCTTTCAAACCAGAAAGCAAGCAGTTAAAACACGGGCAGCAGTAGGTGCACGTACAGTACAGTACTGCAACAGGTCAACAATGGGCATTACGCATAGGAGTGTCAATTACAATTCTTCAGCCTTAAAAGATTCATTGAAAGCATGACAAGCTGAAACTACCAGGAACCGCCCTCCTGAATGGCTCAAAGGAGTTAGTGGATAAGCTGAGAGAGGCCACAAGACATGACCAACAATAAAGAACTGGGAAGAGGAACAGCAACGTTTGAGCATGCCCAGTCCTTTAAGTCCTTGTCCTATAAAAGAGAGCAGAGACAAATTTCAGTGAAGAAACTTTAACATTGCCTTTTAAAACAAACACTTTCCGATTTCTGTGCTCTGTGCACACGGTGTACGAGTCAGACAGCAGGACCAACATCAGTTAAAAATAAGTCAGAGACAGTGGATATCAGGGCATTCCATTTTAAACTAAAATTTAAAATCTTCAGAAGTTTAGGAAGATTAAACATAACTAATCAGTGAAGGACATTATTTGCTTGTCTGAACCAAAAATCTGTTATTTTCACATTACTTCTCAGTTCCAAACAATGCAGCCCAGGGGGACATTTTGAATCTCCAGGAACAGCCCAGAGGGAAGAGCTGGCAGGTGAAGCCCAGGGGGGTGTAGGGGAGTGCCCAGGAGGAGACTGTCACCGTCCATTCTAGGCCAGCTCCTGGGGACTGGCCCTCAACAGGATGTCAACCAGTTATGTTTAAACTGTTGTGCTGTGGCATAGCTGGCAATACTAACCACAAAGGACCTGGACAAATTACCAGCATATCCTTATCAAGCCAAGTACAATATTTCAATGTCATTATCCTGTTGGCCAAATCAACTTTGCACAGTAGCATTTGAAGGTAACATTTTTAGCAAACCAGAAATTTCCACTTGCACCGGATCACTGATATCTTTATCCCTAATCCTTTTATCCCTTAATCCCTAATACAACCTAGGTAAGTATGGTCTGGGCAAAGAGGCAAGCAGCAGAGATCATAAACCATGACTGACCATAGTGGTGGTTACTCACTGTCCCCTCCCTGACACTGCAGCCTGTTAGCAAAGGTTTCATCTTGCCCCTCAAAGCTTAGGTAATTGCCTTCCCCGGTGTGTACCAGAAAAGAACACCAGCCATGGCACTGTGTCCCAGCTCTGCCCCTACTGGAAATGCCCGACTATGAAGAGCCAGCTGTGTGACCCTCAGGTTTCCCTAACGTGTCATTACTGCAATAGTTTCAATGTCAGCTTGCAAGCTTAAGGAAACAAAATGCAGTATTTGTAAAAATCGAAATTATTCAATTTGTGAGCTTCTATACATTTGAATATTCAAGCCAGTGGCAACAGCAGTTACCCTGTTTAAGTAAAAACTGTATTTTCAAAAGTTTCCTCCACTTTTTTTTCATTCTTTTGTATGAATTCATCATTAAATAAAAACCTGGGGGTATAAGCAATGCAGAAACTGAAATTTTTAGTACAGAACAATTATTGCTTCAAGCAAAGCCACAAGGCTCCTACACACTGGCAGCAGAGCTGGGGATTTCTGGCAGTGAGGAAGTTCCCTGGCTCAGAACTTCACCTTCCTGCTGTAACTGCCCACACAGACCGGTGATTGTGGAATGCTGCTGGATGGAGCACAGGAGAGAGAGCACGAACCAGGCAACCCAGAACCGCCTCCTGTCTTTGGTGTGCTTTTCCTTTCCACTCATAAAGCTTTGGTACCTTAACCTGTTAGTGTCAGAGAGCTTTCACAAGTATTACAGAAATGATTCAAGGCAGTGTTTGACTAATTTAGTACAAAACTCCTGAGACCTGCAAGCCTTGTGGTACAGGAAGAGCAGTTAAGTTCATTGATTTAGAAAAAAAAAAAAGTCAGTGAATACCAGTACATTTTAAATTAAAATTTTAGATCTTCAAAATAGTAGGAAGATTAATCATAACTAATTTATGAAAACTTAAGATGCCTGTTCTTGTTTACTCACACTGTTTCAGAGTTACTTAAAACTGAAGATAATTCATACTGAAGCTTCGTGTTTGATTTTTGTTCCTTTGAAATAATTTGATTTCTCCTCTGTTCATTACATTTAGGAGGAAGGTGGGTTTTTTTAAAGCATTTGGAGCCATATGACAAAATAATTGTAATATATGAAGAACATTGCCCCTTAAAATGTTTTTGAGTAACATTTGCATTTCAAAGCATTACCATCACTTTCACTGCAAGCAGCACTATTGAAATGTAATTCTTATTCCTTAAAGGTAAACTACAAACCAGGTAAACATCTGGGACAACTGCCTGGGTTCCACACAGGCCCTTCAGTGCTGAGGGCAAACAAACTGTTTCTTCAGTAACAGAACAGGACTGAGGACAGGACTTACTGGGGCCCTGGAAAAGGCCAATCCTACATTTCACAAATGGCCACAAAGTCCCAATTGTTCCCCCTGCCCAAGTAGTTCCCAATGCTGTGACTTTACCTACACACAACTTAAGATCGGTATCCTGGCTGGAATCTAGCAGTTTCCTCAAAAATCAGTTCTTTCAGCTTTTCCTTCGGCAAGTCATCCAACTCCATATCAAACTTGAAGGGTGCTTCAGCTACAGGCTTGATAATACAAAGAAATATTATTACTTTAATATTACTCTTCTGCTGAATTTCATGCAGCCCTTGTACAGATGGGGAAAAAAAAATCTCAAAATGCCCTTTATAAAAACATCTAACAGTGCAGTCTTCAAGGCAGAACTCCTTCTCTTAGCCCTGTGCTTTATATATTAGTTTAGCAAATTTTAAATCAAATCACAGTAACTAGCTACTCAAATCTAAACCACAAGTTAAAATATTTGTTACAAGCTCATAACACAGTATCTATCTGAAGAAAAAATTACCTTCAACATTTGTATTTCTTGGAATAAACATATTTGTCCCTTAAGGGAAAACTAGCTTATTTCCTCCTCTCTTCTTTGCCAAAAGTAACCAGAAATCAACTCAAAATTGTACATTAAATTACAGCAAGTTCTGATTTAGGGTTTTTAAAGCATAATCCAATGGCAAACTCAGTCACTCTCCTCCTTTATCTCAGACATTATGGAACAAGGCCACATGAGCTGAGAATCTCCAATTTAGCATCTATTTTATTGTGTGGCATATCCAAAATGTTGTACTAAAGCAAGAAATACAAATTTTTGGTAAACTGATGGAATTCCTTCTTCAACTCTGTTATAGCAGTAGAAACACCACCCTTGAACTAAAGTAAAAAATAACCTGCTGTATCATTTAATCAGTGTTTACATTTTAACAATGTCTTTACCTCATCACTTGGATCATAATACTGCTCCAGATATGGATGGGCTAAAGCTTGCTCCACTTCAATCCGCTTATGAGGATTAAAGGTCAACATTTTATCCAACAAATCAAGTGCTAAGAGGAAAAAAAGTGAGCAAGAGTTTAATACACACTTCTCAAACAGTGCCCTTACACCGAGAGCACCCAGCACCCCCGTTCTGTGCCAGTGTCACTGTTCCCCCGGGGCTCCCTGGCCGGAGCAGCACAGTGTGACCTGGGACCCGGGCAGGGCATCTCTGCCTGCCTGTCCATTGCCATGCCTGGGTTACAGCTCCTTTGGCATGACCTGCCCTAAGGGAGGGTCACCCTTCCACAGCCCTTCGGCCTCACAACGGATGGCAAAGAGAGAAATGCAGAGCCCTGCGGAACAATCTGCTTTTAACTACAGCAGAAATTAAACAGATGAGACCTTTTCTTCTCTCAGAAAAATGCTTTGGATTTTTGTGCCAAAATCCAAACCGAGCTAGAGCTTTTCTGAAATAAATGATTAAGAATATATTCTTATTGTGAAAAAAAACCAACTTGGCTGTTTACGGATGAAAATGTCATCCAAAGTCTTTAGGAATTCTGGATCATCACAGTGAACTATTCTAGCACAATCAGCAGCCCAGAAGATACTCTCCGGAGAAGATGCAAATATATTTATATTCATGAGATTCAGGCAAAATCTGTTGAAGACAATTCATGAAGAATCCACAGAGAACTTGAAGGTCCAGTAAGACAAAGAGGGAGATCTGATGAAACCCTGGACAAATGCTAGTGCTACTGCAGTTGTTCAGCTACTTTGACTGTAACACATTTCCCTTTTCCAAGGAAAGAAAACGGATTGATTATAGGAGCAAGAAGCCCAAAGACATCTGCAGTATCCTAATTCCATCCCATTTCTTCTCCTCACCACACCATTTAAGAACCAGAACAGAGCTTCTTGCTGCAGCACAGCAGTGGCAGCTTAGCCCCGGGATGAGCTGCACAGCCAGCACAGGAGACAGAGCTTTATTCACCACTGCATTCCGTGGCAGCTCCCAAAGCCTCCCCCCTGCAGCACAATCAGCACGAGGGGTGTCGCTGCAGTTGTCCCAGCACCGCAGCTCCCCCTGTGCCAGAGCTCACTGTGCACAGATCTGCTCCTGGAGTGACTGACAGGCAGCTCTTTGAGAAGCTGCCCTGTCAGAGCTGCTCTGAGGATGGCGATGAGAAGGTGCTGCACAAGTCAGCAAATGGCACATCCCCTCCCAGCTCAGGCACCAGCATTTGCAAGCTGAGCTGTCAAAGCCCACGGTAACAATTCTCACATTGATGAGCACTGTTATAAAAGCAGAATAAATCACTGCTGTTTCTCTCAATGACAAGGCTAATCAGCTCGGCACAGTTCCATGTGCAGAAATCAGCTCTTAGATGGTACTTCAGTACCTGATCATATCCACCATGAGTGAATTTATCATATCAATTAAAGAAGTGACTTATGAACTGGGTCAGAGCAGGTAACAGAGCACTGTACTGTGAACACAAGCATCCTTAAACTGTATGAAGTAGAGTTTAAAAGGCAATTTAATTGCTATCTAGCAAAACAAGACCAAATTTACCCTTTAGTAAAGCCTTGTTAAGAAAGGCAACCATTATTACATTCCTTGCTTTTATAACTTTTGCTCCACTTGTAACTGAATTTTTTAACCTATTAAATTTTAATCTTTTACAGTGCCTAAAGACCCCCCCACACTTTGACTGACATGACCCTGTTTGACCTAGAACTGCCAGACAGTCTGCACAAACTCTGCCCAGGGCAGCAACAAGCTGCTGTCTCCCATCTCATGTCAGAAACAAAGTTCAGGACTTTGATGTGGATGGCAAAACCCAACTCTGATGTTCAGTACTTGAATATGTATCCTGCTTCCAAAGACAAGGGGTTGCATTTTATCTGTAAGTTAAAGATCAAACACCATGACATGTAATCCTAGAATTACTAAAAATATAAATTTAAAAAGATAAGGCAGTTTCACACTGGTTTGTGATTTTATATTAGATTTATAGTGTTGTTTTAAAGGGCCCGCATGTTCTATTTCCAGTGTAGAGAAGGAGAAATTCTTATGGTGGTTCTAAAAACTCCCATCCTGCCATTCCTTTGATACAGTGTAATAGAGCATAAAATACCTTTGGGGTCAGCGTTTGGAAACAGCCTGTTCCATGGTACCTTATTTTTGTGTGGTAGGGAAAGCAAGTAGTTTCTGGCCTTTAAATTTATTATACAGTTCAAATCTTCTTGGGAAGGGGATCCAAGTATACCTAAAAAAAAATTAAAACAAACAACAGTGCATTCCAGGAAAAGCACATCAATACAGTTGTATCATGTCTGCTAAAACTCAGTATTAAAACTGCTGGGAAGAAGAGTTCAGGCTACATGTTTTAAGACCACGGAATACTCAGATTTTCTAGAAACCTTTACTAAAACATTTTTAAAATAAACAAATGCATTTCAGTTGTCTAATGATCAGTGACCTGTTAAAAATATCCAGGTAAGTGGTTTATCTACAGAAATTTAAAAAAATTTGACCTGGACCTAATAATATACGAGCTTTTTAAATCTTTTTTTAATTTTACTGTAAAAACATCTCTGCTGATGTAGCAAATAAATTGGTAAGTGTTCTCTAGTTGTCCCCAAAGCAACGATTAGTTGTAGAAATCCCTGCAGCAATAACTACAGGGACGAGCTGATCGACAGCCCTGCAGATCCACACCTTACACACCAGCCCAGCTGGCAGAAAACACGGAGAGAGACAGATGGATGTGGAAATGCTGCTTTTCCATAAAGCTTACCAAGGATATGGTTAAGTTGGTCAAGGTAGTGTTTTCCTGGAAAGATAGGTCTGTTGGAGAGCATCTCTGCCAGAATGCAGCCCACTGACCAGATGTCAATAGACTTGGTGTAACCCTGCAGGGGAAGCAGAAACACATTTATGTCAAATTTCTGCACAACTGCAGCAACATGTTATGTTAGTAAATTGTGAAAGTGCACACAAATAAGCTTTTTTCTTTTTTTAAATGAGTCACACTTATTCATGCTGTTTGTTTTTTCTGTACAGAATGAAATAATTAAGAATCATATATCAAAACACTGCTTTGAAGGGGTAGCAAGGACTGAAGTGTCCAAGATAGGCTTTTCCAGAAGGATTCTCTAAGTTAAGCTAAATCTGTTACCAACTGCAAATTTTTAAGACTCCCTAATTTTATAGTAAATTTAAACTAACACATTTTGGAAACCAAGTATTGTTAATTCCACAGCTCCTGACAGCACCCTCAACACGTGTGGAGCCCTGGAGTGGTCAGATGTCTATTTTCTAAAAGCACCTCAGACACACTGCTACCTCAACAATCCAAACCCACCCAAAGCTGTAAATCCTAAGAGTCTCCCAGAATATCCAGTACAGCCCAGGTGTCACCCAGGTGTTTTGCTGTGGGTTCTGCAGGACCCCCATCACCCACAGCACCCAGGGACCACACAGCCCTTAAGATGGCCACAGAAGAACACTGCAGTAACTCCAAGAATATAAAAAATAGAGGAATGATTTCACGGAGACTGTGGGAATGCAGTTAAGACTGACACATAACAAAGATCACGTGCTTCACGTGAATTCAGAATCAGATTCACCCTCATTAGACATTCTGAACCTAAATTAAGATGTCAAGAGAATGTGAAGGCAGCACTTGCAGCCTTGGTGAAGGCAGCAGAATGCTCCTTGCTGACCCTCCTGTCCCGCTCAGCAGCAGAGCACTGATGGGAGCTGTCTGTGACTGCCAAGGACTGGAGATGGGGGAAGTCCTGCACACGATTACTCATCTGTAGTATCCAATAATTGATTCTGGAATCACAAATTTACTGCAAGCCAGGAGCTGTGTTGCAAATCCATTATCACTTTCCCTGAAGACTCTGCATGCATTCTGATCCCAAAAACACAGGGAGGAAGCACAGCTGGCACTCACAAGGAAATAACCAGCAGAGGAGCACCCAGCAGCACACTGTGGCTCTCACCTTAGAATTCAGCATGATTTCAGGAGCCCTGTACCAGCGTGTGGCCACATACTCTGTCAAGAATCCTGTGTGATCATGGTCAGGATCTGCAACGCGAGCCAATCCGAAGTCACAAATCTGCGTTTAGAGAAATAAATAGGAAAAAAGGCACATTAGACCTGTATCTTCCAGTATTAAAACATTAACAACTGATCATTCCCCAACCAGTGATGTAGCACCTACAAATACACTGAGGGCAACCTATGTTTTTAGAAAAAAATTAGTGCACAAAGGTTAAGAAAAATGTTTCGGATCAATTGCAGAGTATCCAAACACCATTCAGAGGCCAGAAGAATAAACAGCTTGGGGAAAAAAATATGTTCCTAGTATACAATTTATGTTCCACCATGGGCTTACTCAACAGCACCTCTGCCAGACAGCTGGCAAGATACACTGCTCCAAACTATTGGAAATCCACCAGAGAACAAAAAGAGAAAGCAATTAAGATTTACAAAAAACAAAATTAGCAACCAACACATTTGTAACAAAGTTCAACACTCATTCTTACAAAAGTACCATCATAACTGCAACTTTGCATGAGAAACAACCTATCCAAACATGAGATAGAATGGAGAGATTATAGGTTGTTGAAGGAAGCATGAGCTTACAGAAAAAAAATCCCCCAAAAACTAACCAAAGCAAGAAAGTATTTCTCAACACTGTATCAGGTAAATAGCTTTATCTACCCATGAAAAGAAAAATGAACTCTGATTTAGACTAGTGAGTTCAGCAAAAAGGAAAAGGTGGGTTTAGCTATACTCTGGTAAGGAGGCCCCACGGCTTTCAGGGCTATGTCATGTCCCCTCTCTCCACAGAGAAATTAAGAAAACTGAAAACGTGGAGACAGACAGTGTTCTAAAGCAGAGTAGCTGTTCCTTTCTTACCTTCCCAAAGGTCAATGGCAAGATACCTGAGTGGCACATTAGACATGTTCCTACAGTTCTGCATCCCCCAGACAAACACCAGCTTATGATTTCCACACAAAGTGTATTTGCATGAAAGAATATGTACTCCCATGAAAACACGGCATCAAAAGCAGGAGTGGCAAACAGTTGGGACGTTCCTCTGCTGTTTATGTTTTATAACATTTACTCTTAATTGTGTACACTGGCTATATTCAAAATGTGATGTAACATTATGTTGTAGTCAGTAATTCAGTAATGGATAATCCTACCACAGCCACAGAAGCCTCACTGCACCCTGACAGCTACTCCTTCATGTTCCTGGAGGGACAACCTGTCTGTGAGACAACTGATGGATCAGTTAGGGAAGAAGTGATTTAGCTGACTGAAAGCTACATCTGAAAGACAAGATTCAGCAGCTGACTGTCAAACACAGAGGCTGAAGAAAAGGCAGTGATGAATGTCACAAGCCAGGCTGCATGGCATGGCTTTAGCTACATATTAAAAAAATAAACCAAATGCCCTGAATCCTTGGACAACAAAGCCCAAAAGAACCTTTTTGAACATGTCAAGGTTCTCCCAGGCTACAGGACCAGAACAGCTGCCTCAAGTGCAATTAGCAGCTTACATAAAGAGACTCAGTACAAATAATCAGAAGAGTCTCCTCTAAAGACAGAAGCAAAGAAACTGCAGAGGACAGCTTAAAGACTTCAGAAAATAATTATACAGGCAGGCAAAACTGCTGTAATCTCTTCCTCCTAACCTCAGAAAAAAGCTAGATAAGACTACAGGCAAGGACACTTGTGCAGAATTTTAGTATTACACCAAAGTAAAGTGCTAGGGTTTGTTACTATTAAAACAAAAGAAGACAAGACACTCTCTGGTCCACAGTGAGGAGCAAGAAGTGAATTACAGGTGTCTGTGAATCTCTCAAGTTGAAAAATGCACCTGGGATGGAAAGGAAGAACAGTGACATAGCTCATTAAAATTACAGAATGCCCATGCTGACTGGGCCAGAAACAGGTTAAGCAGAAAAGAAACACCATTAGTGAAAAAGGCTGCAAGGTTGAAGATGCAAGGGAGAGGGTTTTGGCTGCAAAGCTGACAGAAGTGCTATGGCAGAGCAAAGGGAAGCTGGAGATCCAGAGTTCTGGCTGCAGTGCCAGTGCATGGGCAGGGGAAGCTGGAGATCCAGAGCTCTGCCCTGCTCTGCAGTGCCAGGTGTGGCAATCGAAAACACTGAACAAAGCAGCTGCTGGGGGGAATTGTGAGGCCACTGTGCCCATACGAAGAATAATGGGTAGCAGTCAAAGCACAGGAAAAGTTGGTTTCTAGAATTCTCAATCAGAATAAAAACAACAAAAAAAGAGAAAGAATATGAGAGCAACATAATGACAGGCAAATGTTCTTGGTATTTTGACTAAGTCATAGCAGAGAATAAAAAACTGCATAATGAAGGACCCAGGTATGTCAGTCAGTGCTTCATGCCTTGGATAGACAGAACAGATGCTACTGAGAGAGAAGAAATTACTTTCCCCCCCCCCAATAAATAAATAAATGAAATGCCAGGATCCTATTGGTATTTTTAGCTTCCACTTCTTGAAAACAATGTTCTTGCAATCAATATCAGGGATGGTTGGGTTTTTTTAAAACAGAGATGGCTTAAAATTGGATGAAGCTTTCAAGCAGATGGGAAGATTTAAGGAGGATCATGTACCTGTGACCATTTACTAAGCAAATGAAATGACACCCAATGCTACTACTAATATACTGAAATATCTGCAGTTGTATCGTTGAGTAGCCTGTGCCTGTATTTGTATAAAAGGAAAAAGAGGCCTCCATTAAGTTTAGTTGGTACTGAGAAGATGGTAGTTGAAACAGCTGCATCTCTAGAGTAATTGGTAAAATCCTGAAATGAACAATGTGCAGTTTTCCTTAGAAAACCCTCTCTCATCGCCTTCCTTTCAAGGCTGTTGCAATTCTTAGTTGTTTAATACTTGGGAGTTTTCACTATGCAGACAGAAAAGCACAACTTACAATATTGCTATAGTGTGTTTGTGTTTTAACTAAGTCAAAGGAGTAGATTCTCTGCTGGAGTAACTTGGAGCACTGAAGACACCGCAACATTCTAGTTGGGAATCTGTCTAAAATAACTTTGACCTCATTTTCTGAAATATTACTGCCACTTGCCTAGGAAAATTCTATGGCCATGAGACTTTCTATGTAACTTACTTCATTTACAGAACTACAAAACAGGTCAAACTGTTGGATGCAGAGAATGATGAAATCATGTGAAAATACTTCTAAAAATGTTGGATACTATTTAGAGTATATTCCAGCCTGTCAGTGGCACGTCAGTATACATTAATCTCATTCATGGGAAAGGTGCCAGACTGCAAAAGAGGAGATCAATATCTTTATTACACAGGATTCTCACTGAAGAGAGATTCCAACACAGTAGTTTTCAAGAAATCTCAAATCTAATCTTTCACTGCAAATATGTAAGAAGAGACAATACTTAAGTCAAATTATGTACTTTCACCAGCTTTCATTCCCCATGTGGTAAGTCATCTTTAAGGTCTCAAACACTGAAGTTGTAGCTTCACCCAAAGAAACAGAAACAGCTTTAGGTTCTGCACTGCTGCCCCGAGCCTTCCAGCTGCTCAGGACAAGCCATAAGGTTCACAAACATATTGGGTCAACAGAGACTCATGTATGTTTTCCTGGAAATGAACTCTATAATCCAGAGGTCAAGACCATGTTTAAGGGAGAAACCAGAAGGAGTTCCTGTTGCAACCTGTAGAACTCTAAGCTCCAGAAGAGAGCAACAGCTCTCTCTCCTAACACCATTAAAGAAAGAAGCTCACAGCAGTACCACTCAGGATGAACAAACTTTCTATTTTCCTTCTTCCAAAAGTGTGATTTTAAGCTACTTCACTGTAACTGTTTTATGTACAATACCCAACCTTGTACGTGTGCCCCTGTACAGAGCTGACACACAGACTTGCACAACAGCCCCAAAGGAACAGGCTGGTACAAGTCCAGTGTTCAGCAGACGAGGCCTGGCATGTACTGGTTTTGTCTCCAGTTCTGCTGTTCAAACTTTAGATGTGGTATTTGTACAGCACCAAAGTTCCTATTAGGTTATGAAAAAGCAAATGCTCTGTCATACAGACTCCTATACTCTGCACCAGGGCGCACATATTGCAGTGGCAGACTGCTTGAAAATCTGATAAAGAAATTGTAACAGAACACACTGAGGTCATATTGTATTATTTCACTGTACATTGAGCTCACCTTCTTTTTCATGACCAACTTATTTGTGTTAAAACATTGCCTTTTATTATTTTATTGCCTTAAATTACACATAACACAGAGCTACACCCAAACTGTTCTTCCCAGCCTCTATCACAGTTATTGTAGATTTAACTCCATTTCTCTCATGATAATGCCTTTGAAGCGATCTGATGTAATAACAGCTGCTGAAATCCCACAGCAGGAGTCAGAGGTGACAGCCCAGCAGAGCAGTAGGAAAAGCTGACAAGCAGCATTGGGATGTAAAGCAAACCAATCACATAGCTAGTACTCAGAATGGACTGGCATACGATCAGCAAGGACTTCTCCTGCAATTGTGACAAATCTGTACAGCCAGCAACTGGTTCACACTTTGAAGACGTATTTTTGTTTTGCTTGAGATTTGTCTTTGAGAAAGTTAGAGCTACACAAAAAAACAGAGGGTAATTAGGAGCAACACAGTGTGCAACCAACAGTTGGACCACATCAGATCAGGTCCTGTAAAGTCCATAATCTCACTCTGTCAGTGGCCAGCAGCACGTACACGATGGACGGTGTAATAGGGAACATACTCCAATGCCTCTCTCACCTGCCGTGGATTTGCCACTGTGGGACTCAAAACCAGAGGTAGCATTCAATAGCTTTTTTTTCCTGCACACTTACTTGGTGTTTTTTCCAACCTGCAGTATCTACAGTGCTCTGTGATACCAAATTCCACAGTTTAACGATGCTGCAAGTGAAGAGCACCTGCTCCTTTCATCCCCTCCAGCCTTTTTCGCAGGTAAGGACAGGGAACAACTGTTCTCTATTCACCCTCCCTATGCCACTAACAGTGCTATCAAATTCTATTGTATTCTCTTTTTTCCTCATCTTCCAGCAAGGAGATTCTGGGCTGAATAGCTCTTCCTGGTATGGAGAGCAATACTTTGAAATCCTGGTCTCCTCATTTTCAAAGATATCATAGAGAGAAATGTGATAACTATGATCACACCAAACTGAAGACTCAAAACCAACTGAAAGGTACAGAGTGGCATGTTTTCTGTTTTATTCTCTATTTCTGTTCTCATTCTTCACACTTGGTTTGCTTTACTGAATGCCACTAAGCATTGAGCTGACATTTTCCAAGAATCATAACAGCTCTAAGCTCATCCTTCTGTAGTATTAACGAGTACAGAGCCCATCGCTGGAAATGCAAATTAGGAATGTTCTCTCTCCAAGTAATTGCTGTGCATTTAATCAGCACTGAGTATCACATGCCACTTTAGTTGTCCAATAACATGAACAATGAAACATTAACAGTGTAAACAGAGAAACCAAAACTTGAAATATACACAGTTCTGAGTTTACTTTTGAGGTAAACATGACTCTGCTTCAGATCAGTATTTTCATCCAGCTTTCAAAGAGGTTGTTTCCAAGTCAGCCTCCAGATGGAAACAGTGATGCACTCATTACAGCAGCCTAACAGAAATTCTTAGTCACTCCAACCTTGATAATTACTTTATCAAACCAAATAGTGTTTTGGCAATCTTCCAAGGATAAAAAGCACATTAATCCCCAGGAAAAAAGCCACATTCATGGTTACAGCAGGTAGTTTATGAAGACCATGGGAGGAGAATTTGTAAGACATTTCGACTCACCTTGAGATCACACGTGGTGTTGAGCAGCAGATTTGAAGGTTTGAGGTCACGATGAAGCACATTGGCTGAATGGATATATTTTAAACCTCTCAGAATCTGGTAAAGGAAATAACAAATGTGATCGTTGCTGAGGTGTTGAGTCTTTAGGAGCTTGTAAAGATCTGTCTCCATAAGATCTTGCACAATGTATCTGTGAGGCATTAGATGTAAGGCAGCAAAAGAAATGTGATGTCACGCTAGGTATCAACATATAGCACTCAATGGAACTTCTAGAACAATTTTTCTCTTATTTGTTTTCTGACAATTATGAAACAAACGCCTTGCTTTAGAAGTTTGGAATCCAATCAAACCTTTTACATGATGCAGCCCTTTACAGAATTAAGAGGCACCAGCATGTGGTCCTCTCAAATTAATCATCATAAACCTCTATTTCTTTATAGTAGAGCTTGATTTTTATTGCAATCTTAATTTCATCTGGTTCCTATCCTGCTTGCCAAGAAACAAAGGCTGGTTTTCAGGCTAATAAGTAACAAGCTTCTGAGATATTTGCTTGCAGTTGTATAAAAGCATGAAAGGTAAAAGAGCTGACCGTTTCTTACCAGTTCTCTCTGCCATCTCCCCACTTCAAAAATTCACCCGTTCTTCTCTACTGTATATATTTGTGCTACATTGACATTGAACACAACAGTCCCTCTCTTACCAAAATTAAATCCCAGTATTTTCAGTCAGATTACTTTTTTGCTAAAATTGCAACGAACATTAAAAAAGGGAATTTTTTTATCTGTTTTGACAGCAATGAGTTAAGTAAAATTTCCTTCTCCCATAATTCAGTCTGGCTGCAAAACCCTTGGGGTGTAGTTCCATGATCACTTTCCACTGAAACAGGATTTTGTGAAAACACAGCACTACTGCCATTGCAGTTGAGCATCCCCATCCTCTCCTCTGGCTGTTCCCATTGGATCACTCTATCAGGACACCTTTTTATAGGCACTGTGCACTTACATCCATCAAAACAGCCACAGAAATGCAGCATCACAACCCCACATAAGGCTGAATTCAAACAATATATTGATAGTGTGAAGTGCAAGCATTTGACCTGGATTCAATCCCGTTTCTGCCTGCACACACTTGGGGCTTGTACTGGGCAGGAACCTGCAGAGACCCACAAACCCAACAGGGAGAAATGCCCATGGACTGGAGGAAATTCACCTGGGTCACTAACCCAGGCCTTGTACTCCAGGCACCCACACGAAGTCACAGCGACACAAACCCAGCCTGCTGTCAGAGAACAAGAAGCACAGGTTTGTGTGTATGGAACAGGCACCTTTACCTGCCCATCTGCACTGTCAGACTTTTCACAAATGCATGAAGCACTACAAGATGGGGAGTTGTGTTTTAATTAATTTTAATTTTTACCCCCAAGATGTATCCATTCTATTCAGGAAAATTTTAGAGAATTATAGCAGAGTCTGGCCATTTTATTTTCTCTTCAAATCAATCAGTTCTAACAGCAGCTCTATTAAGAGCAATTACAGTTTTAGGATTAAGTCACTAAACTAAATCTTTTCTACAATGTAGAGTTCCTTGCCTTGGAAGATAGAAATTAGCATTTTTTTCTTTTCCTTGACAAGAAAGAACAGAACTAGTGTTCATCTACATATGAGATTCATTTATCTATAAACTGATCAAATATTATTAATTTCCCTTTCAATTTACAATAACAGAAGCCAACTTTTATTAAAATTTAGTAAGGAATAGGATGAAGAAGAAGAAACAATCAAAACAGGAGGTGACTATCACTGACAACACTTGGAAAGGATACACATCTTTCATTTGTTCAATAGTCGGAGCTCTGATAATGTCATTTATTCCAATAATGTTCTCATGCCTGAAGCGCAGTAGGATCTTGATCTCTCTCAGAGTTCTCTGGCAGTACGTCTGATGCTCAAAGGGACTGATTTTCTTTATAGCAACTCGAACTTTGTTGACGTTATCGTAAGCAGAACTAGAAGAGAATCAATAACATCAATTATAAAGAGTATTAAATTCATTCAATTCAGAAAGCAGGAATGCGAGTTCAGTTGAATCTAGGGGCACTGCATTTGGTTTACATTTATTTTTATCCAACGAAGAGAGATGACAGTGATATGTGTCTTTTAGTTTGGTGAACAGACAAAAATTTAGGTCTCTACAACCAGTAGCTTTCCCAACTGACTTGGAGTCTGCTGGTTCTTGGGATCCTGGATAAAGGAAGAAGTATTTGTTTTCTTTATCAGCTCATGGAACAAACAAGTTTGAGTTTTTTTCTATAATCTAGTCCCATAACATTCTTTGAAACTCCCCTAACTGGCCTTACTCTGATGAGATGTCCAGGTAACTGATGACCAGGTAAGCAGAATAAAATACAAAAATCCAATTAGAAAAGGATTCCTAAAAGGTATCTCAAATGCCTGACCATGTCAAGGCTCTCCTACCACGAAGCAGAGATACGGGGCAACAAGGTGTTTCTGAGACACTATTGTCACCACTGCAAAAATGTTCAACATTTCTCACTTTCATTATTAAAATTGACATATAATGTGTGCTGTCAGTAAGATCTTCATACAGCTCATGCTTATATAATAATACCCTTTTTGCACAGTTTCCCCACAGGATCCCCAAACCCTGGTCTGTCCCCACAGACTGCACCATTTATTTGCCTCTAGAAACACTGAACTCGGGTGGCTCCAGCGGGTGCTTTGAAATGCCACATGCTGAGCAAGTATTCATTACAACTGTTGCTGTTGCATATGTATAGATAACACATTAGCAGTTCCTAAGTCCCAAAATAGATAATAACCAAGTGCTGTAAGTGGAACTTGGCATTGCCTTCAAGAGCACTTTGGCTACAGTAATTTCTGAGCTCATCACCTGCGGTGTTTACAATGTACCAGTAAGGCAGGTCACAAGCAGAAAAAAACAGAAATAACTCTGAAGCATGAACCTGGATTGGGGAAAGAAAGTAAAGAATTCTATGGACCATTTTATCATTATAAACTAACCTCCTGCCTCTTCCTTTGTATTGACATAAGCATTTTTTCTCCCACAGTGCAGAATCTTACTTTCTCTCAAAGGACTGGACAAGCGCAGCTATACAGAGCAGAAAATAGCAAAATGCCAGTATTTACCAACTGATGATGCTTAAATAAAAGCTCTCAATCTCCTACAATAGTTGATAAATCTCTCAGTTACTGCTTCTCAAGCAGAGGTTGATTATTGATGAAAAACATGCATCTTTATACAGATTAAAAGAATTTGAATTCATCAATTAACTATACCAAGATTTCCTCTCTTGTAGCTGTTTCACTTACAGTTCCTGAAGCATTTTCTTAGCAAGAGGTTTATGGTACTATTCAGAAAAGGACGGGTAATTTCCCTTTCAGATGGTTCAGCTATGAAACACATGATACAGTGACGAAAAGAAGCTGAGTATTTGCAGTAGAGGTGCAATGAATTTCCTCTCCAGGGTACCTTCTCCACACAGTCATTTTCTGTTTGCATCAGATCTCCCCACACTAATGCTGCTAGGCATGCATTGCCTCAGCTAAGGGGAGCAAAACTGAAATACTGCCTCATTGAAACATTAAAAGAACACGGAATTTACTCCTGTTGTCACACTTTTTGAAAGATGAGCCTTTCTGTAACTTGATTAAACATATGAGGGATTATCTCAATTCCTATGAGCAATAAGCTAATCATACAAGGAGTCAGATACACTTGCTTATGCATGATACTTTAAATGTCATGCACAATACAGGTACATTGAGAATTTGTATTATCCCATTAACATCATTTCACATTCTCAGCCACAGCCCTCAAAGCAAATATGGCTTTAAGTAAACCCTGTGTCCCTTTACAAATGTGCTTTTTCAATTCAACACATGCTATAGAAAACTGTGAAACCTACATATTACACTGAACTTCAGTGGAACTGAAGAGTCCTGCTACCACTAGACCCTATTTGGTCTATGAACCCATATGGCAAGAACTACTTTACTTCCCAGGAAACACCCTAAACTGTCAAAATTGGGTCCTCCATAGGTCAGACTGAGCCATTTCCCAAAGTTTTATCCATTCCTCACACTCTCCATCCAACCTGCCACCAACACCAGATTTACCCACTCCTCTCCAGAAGTCTGCTGAAGAAACACGCTTCTCACAGTGTGCATTAGGAGTGGTTGCAAATGAAACCACGATAAAAGTGAAAACCCAAGCTCCTCTGCATCACCCCTTGCAGTCCACGGACCAGCTTATCACTTGTCATTAGGGTTCATCTCACTCAGCCGCAGCTGGAATTAGAGAGCTAATTTTATGACTAATAATCACCCGTGCTCCCCCTGCAGTCCGACCAGGAACAGCTCCACATACACATCCCATCTGCCTCCCAGCACATCCTAAATTTAGATTATTTGCATTCTGGGAGTGCTGTCCCAGTGTGCACAGTGTAACCTACTTGTCTGGGCTGTCAGCTTCTACTAAACCTCACAACAATTGTTTATATTTGACTGCAGCAGTTAATTGGGACACCTTCTAAAGGGAGGAACCTTATTTTATCTTGACTTCTTTTCAGAGATGATGAAAATCTGTAAAGTGGGAATAACAGTTCAGTAACAACTTTCAGAGTGCTAGTTTATAGCTTCTAGTTTCTACTTGATAAGCACAAGCACTGATCACTGCCCACAAAACTGTCCCTTTGTCTGTTTATTCACATTATGATGATCCCAGTCACCAACACATTAAATATTCACAAGGATTTATTTCCACCTCAACCATGTGCAGCCTCACAAGCTGAAGCAACTATTCAGCTGTGCTATTTATTTGTAATGTGATAAATTTAAATATAGATTTTGCAACTACCCAACTCCAGCAGCTACATTATTCCTATTTCAAGGTGTGGTTACTATCCTGTGAAAACCTGCAATACCTCCATTATTTAGATGCTTTTGCAACACCTTGTGAAAATCAATACAAGCCCTCACAGTACAGTTTATTATTCCTAATTTTAAGTATCTTGTAAATATATAACAATGTACTGACTAAGCAAAACATCACGCACAGATGTACAAAATAAACAAATGAGCATTTATAACCCAAGAAATTGCACTGCACAACTTTTAAAGCCAGTTTTTAGCTTCACATTGCTCCGGGACCAGCTTCCTTTTCGAACAGAAGTCCCGGGCGGGGCTGCTTCCAAGAGCAGTGACCAGAAAGGCACAGCAAGCTGCGACCAGCAGGGACAGCTCAGCCAGCGACCTGCGCCCCTGTGCCGGGAGCTGTTCCCGGGACGGAGAGCCTTCCACCAAAGCCCAGCTCCCTCCACACCACGTCCTTCCACCCATTCCTATTCCTCGCATGTTTCGTTTGGGAGCGGAGCTGGAACAAGCGAGAGCACGCTGCAGCTGCCGGGGGAGAGGAGCCAGCTCCTGGCAATGCCTGCATCCCACCGAGGGCTGGTTCTTCACAGAGCCGCTGCACAGCCCCCGCCCGCGGCTCTGCCACGCTGTGCCTGAGGCTCGCCCCTCCACGGGGTGCTCCTCCAACACTGCGAGCATTATTCACCTCACGGCTCTTTCGCAGGCTGCTCTCAGCGTACGCACAGATACACACAAAATACACAATGCTACCGGCAAACATCCTAATTACAACTCTAAATAAAAGGCTGACTGGAAGTTTAAAAGGTGGGTTTTTTTTTTTTTATCAGTAGCTTTGTGTTGCTGTGGAAACAGGATTCCAAGGGCATATCCAGGGATAAGAATCTTTCTGAAATACTGAATAATTCTGCTTACACTCAGAATAGGAACAGCAAAAATAATTCCCAGCAAGCAAGCTGATCTGTGGAGATCTTCAGTCTTTTCATTCAGTCTACATTTAGCTCAATCACGGACATTTCCACAACATGCTGACATTTATCGAGTTACAATGCAAACAGCTTAAACTTATTTCCAAGACTGCTGTAAATAAAATAACACGGTATTATGATACAGTCACAACCAGCAGTACCATAACAGACGGTTCACTACAACTTTGGGGGGTGGGGGAGCTGGCGTAGGAGTGGGATTTATAGATGGGACTGGGGTTTTTGTTTATTTGGGGCTTTTTTTTTTATAATCAGATATTAACCCTCCCAGATTCTTCATAATAATTAGTTTTTTATTCCAGAGGATTAAAACACAGAACAGCTACAGTGTATGATTCTTTCACTAAAGAGAAAAGACTGGAAAAAGGATAAAAGTAGCCAGTTTCCAGTTTGAGGACATTGAGTAATGTGTCATTTTTATATTGCTGAATTTATTTTTTGTAACCAACTGTAAACACCTATGTTTATTAGAAATACTTGTTACTTTTCTCCATTTATTTATAATATTTTAAGATAAATATATTATTCACTAGACCTTTTTTATTAGCTCTAACTTAGAGAATCAGCACGTGGTTTTCAAAGGAGTAAATGCCTATTCATATTAGGATATATTTGCTTTGTGTCAACAGAACCTCAGTTTATGAACAGACAAACCATGTCTTGCTCAGTTTTCCTTTAGATTTCTTAGTTCAATAACAAAGCATTTCCCAGGGCTGTCAGCTGTGAATTCAGGAAATAAACTATAGAAACAGGGTCATCTTTACACACTTCTACTTTTCTCCATTAAAGATTTCATTACAGACTAATTCCATGAAGATGGAGAGCTACCTATGAGATTCTTTAAAAAACAACCAAACATAAAACCTTCAGCCTTGAGGCTCTAGTTGCTTTTCAGGAACCAAAACATCGTAAGAACCTTAAGAGGAGCACCATGTACTTTTTCATCCTACTCTGAGAGCAAAAGTCAAGTAAGTTGTAATTCAGCACTCTTGAATCACCTATTGATATGTTACAGACACTCCCCATTGATGATTAAAAGACAGCTGATGTATTATCCTCTTAGTCTTTGGGAAACATGCATGAGCACTGTAAGCTTATGAAGAAAGAAGAGGCCAAGAAACATGAACTCAAAATTGAGATACTTTGGAGTAAGTGACATACAGGTCCCCACAGACACACACCCACTGACAACTTGGCCCCGCTTTCTTGCTACAAAAATGGCAGCAGCGGACGACTGAGCAACAAAGGAACACTACAATAACTCTACAGGAGATGTGGTCCAATTTGCAGTAGGCCTTACCTGAAAATTTCTAATTGCATGCTATTTGAAAATCTTGGGATTGGTTTGGGGGTTTTGAAGTAGTTTCTGTCAGGATTCTAGTATCAATGGATAGACTGTTGCTTTGGGCTTGAGAAAATACAAATCCCTGTTTCGAAGCCGTGTATCATGGACCCTCTGCAAAGCTACTGTCACACTTCTAAGCTCCTCATGTTCCTTATATATATATATATACACACACATATATATATCTCCATATTCCTAACCCTTTTTGTGTGTTGCTCATAAAAAAAATGCTCACTGCTTTGGTTTGTTTTTTATTACAGAAGATAGCTAAATAAACTATTTTTGGTTTGTATTCCTTATAAAGTTGGGGTTTTTTTCCTTTTCCAACCAGGGGGAAAAGAACTGTAATTTCTAAATCAGTGCCCTTTATTTTACCACAACTGCACAGCAAGGTGCCCATGTAACCACTGCAGAACTGCTCTATCATGCTTTTAGTTAACCTCTAAAGCTTACTGGGTCAAACTGGAACAGCATTACTTTCACCTTTACCACCTACTTTTTCAGTCACTTTTCTCATAACAATAAAAATCAATCTTTCTGCTACAATTATGCCAACTCCTTCCTCCCATGGCAAAGGTGAATAATTACTCTGAAGTGATTTTACTCACATCATCTGATCTGCTACACATTATTGCTCTTCATGCCACAAAGGCTTAAAGCACTTTTGAAAACCTCCTGTAGGAGATTTGCTTTCATGATCTGCGCAAATAATTCCAACTGAGACTGGTAAAACACTGGCACAGGTTGCCCAGAGAAGCTGTGGCTGCCCCATCCCTGGATGGGGCTTTGGAGCAACCTGGGCTAGTGGAAGGTGTCCCTGCCCATGGCAGGGGAGTGGATCTTGTTGACCTTTAAGGTTCCTTCTAAACAAAACCATTCTATGACTATTATTCTAATAGGTTACAAAGGCACAATTTTATTTTTCAGAATCTGAAAAGTAGAATCTGATGGATTCTTGCAAACAATACGATTTTAAGCTATTTACTATGTACATAATAATTACTTAATAGTTTAATTTCTTAGATCACTCCTAGTATTTTGAAAACAAATAGTTAGTCATTCAAAATGGAGTCTGTTAAATAAATTACTTTTGCCAGAAGCTCAGTCAATTCATAACCTTGGGTGTGGCAGCCAAAATGATTTGTGTTTTTTTAGCACCTACGAAGCAGAACTATGAAGAGCAGCAATTCTAGAACTACACCTTTAACACTGCAGTAGAAAAATACTGGCTATTTTCCCCAAGGTTCTGTATTGTTTTGCTAAACATGTTATTTAACTTTGTGATGTTTTGATCGATCTTAGTTGTTTAGGAAAAAAAAAAAAATCACTTCTTTCAAGCTGTTCTATATTGTATTTTAATTTCCATACCCTTAGCTGTGAAGCGCTAAAAACCCACCATATATACCCACTTTGCTTTATGCCACTTCACTTCAAGTTGGTCTTCAAAAAATAGAAAAGTCTTACATCTTATTTTATCTACTTCTTCCCTTCTCACTTACCCTCCCCATTTTCGAGGTTTACTGGTTCTCTGCTGCCAATATTTCCTTTGATAGAATCTGTGCCAAATTTAACAAACTTCACTGCTATGTTTAAAGGCCCTTTGGCTATCTGTGAAATAAACCCCTCATTCCAAAGGCACCCATTGCTTTTGATAAAATATTATGATATTAAATATCACTATCTTCTCTCTATATAAAGGTAATTCCTGTGGGAATGAATTTCAGGCTAAAATTGGAAGAGCTTGACAACACCTGAGACAACCTAAGGGCTCAGTGAATTAAAAGGAGTGGTTGTGGTTCACTCTCATTTTTGTGCCTCACATCCCTGCCCTTTCTCACTTCTTTGGCTGGAGCAGTGCCTTCCTTTGTGCCAGCTCAGAGAACTGAAGGAGCTCAGAGACAAAGCAGGAACAGTAAGGAAGCCTTTCTCTGTGTATTCCTACTCCCTTTCTGTGTCACCACCAGCACTTACTCTTTAAATTTTATTTTTTATGAAGTAATTGTTCAGCTAAACCAGTTTTCCAACACAGCAAACTCTCCAGCTGTGTAGGCACCAACACAGGCATGGAGCAGGAACAAGAGACCACAGGCACGGAGGGAAAGGCTGCCCCACCAGCAGCAGCACAAGCCAGTTATGGAAACACAGCTCTGGTGCCTGGGCCATGAGAGCCAGTCAAGCGCCAAATTCCCCTTCCTGTGCTTATAGCTTCTCAAGAGGCAATAAGAAGCCACCAAGACAGCGATGGCAGGTCAGTCATGTCACCACTGTTACTCCAGAGCCTGCAAAACCACCACCACCCTCCCCAGCAGCAGAGCAGGCACTACAAATGTGTTCAGGAAACATTTCCCCTTTCCTAGAGAGAAGGTAGAGCACTACCAGAGAGCTGAGTGGTGATGGTATTAACAAATCCCCCCCCAGTGTGGTTTAGTCTTTCGTCTAATAAGGTTCTAATCTGACTTATATCCCAAATACTCCTCCTAAAATCAGCTTTAGAAAAAGGAAACAACACAAGATCCAGACAATTCCTCTGTTTTTTAGTAATTAGCTTATTTAATCGATTCCACACTATGTAAATCTTCTGAAGAGAGAGTGCACAGTATTTCATTCCAGCAGAAAGAACAAAATCATCCATGCACACTTAGAAGAAGAGATTTTCCTAAACCCACAGAAATATCAGTGCAAAATGAAAACTATCCCAAAGCACCAACAAAAGCAAGGTCATTGCTACTGTCCACTCTGCCATGGCCAGTTCAGTATCACTCTTGCAAAACAGAACAAAACAACCTAACCACCAGCACCGAGTGTGTATCTCGCCATATCAGAAGTTACTTCCCTTCAGCTTACAAGGCATTTTCTGAATGTTTTTTCCATCTTTTTAAAAACAACGTGCCAGCAGTATACCCTCAGCATATGAACAGTTAGGTGTTTTGTTCAGACGGGGTATCAGCGTTAAGACATGTTGGCTACTGTAGCTCAAAGGAAGCTTTTTCACAATTATGAAACACTTAGGAAAAAGATCCAACATAAAAGTCAGCCTCAATGTCATTTGGCGTACTTTGCAACATCCAAGTCCTAATAAAATTTGTCAAATTCGGGACTGAAGCATCTTGGGGAGTATCGATTTGCGGTGCTCAAATGACCTGCAGTTTTACTCAGGACACATCAGTAATACTTGGTGGAACAAACTGCCTTCCTTCCAAACAAGCAAGGAGTGAGGTACTGCAGTGGCAGCTGCTAATTTTAAGAGAAACTGCAAAATGAAGTAATTGCACATTATAAACTGGAAGTCTAATTGCGAGCTGCTGGTACTTAGAACATACCCACAACACTAAGGAATTATTTTCCACCATGTAACAAAAACTCTCATTTGCATTCTAATCACCACAGAGTATTTCGGTATTTTATGAAAATTCTCTGCCAATACAAAAGAAGAACTTCTAAGAGAAGAGATTTGCCTTTAGCAGAACCTAAGTGTTGCGATTTTAGGTACTGCTAAACAAGATGGACAGTAAAAACATGTGCACAGCTCTGCCAAAACTGTCACGAAGATTCTGTCCAAAAGTAATTGTTCTGTTAGATACAAATCAGTATTTAATTCCCCCTGAGAGACAGCCAGGCTGGGGAGGCACAGCACAACCTCCTGGGAGACCAGGATGCACAGGGTGCTGAGGGGACACGAGGCTGCCCCTGCGCTGGCTCTCCTCAGCGGAAACGGGTGGAGACAGGAATGCTTCTGAAACAGAAACCAACTACTGCACACCCCTGGAGCGCGAGAAACCTTGCCAAAGTATCACCAACAGCTCATCAAACAGCCCCATCTGAATTAGTGACATTTACTGCTGCCTGGATCTTACTCATCTACCTGGTCAAAGCTGACAACGAAGTAAACTGTATTTGGCTTTTCATGTACCTTGCAAAAAGATGAGTTTGAGAATGGCTTCTTTATATTCCCACAAGTTGTACTAAAGCAAAGGAAAACAAGCTCCCTTCTGAAAAGGGGATTCATCCACAAGTAAATCACCATTTTCAGTAACTGTCCTAGCAATTAACAGAACGTAGATTTTATACACATAAATCACCTGAAACAAAGTATAATGCTGAATTTTACATACACTATTAACTTTATTTACCTTACAACACAGTAAAATAAAAGTTTTATTCAAAAATATGTTTATAGCTCCAAATACTTCATTTGAGTGATCTGGAAATCAAAATCAATTGAAATTGCTTAATAAAATGTTGCAAGGTTTGGGGGTTTTTTCAGACATTACTTGAAAGTTCCTAAAATACCTCACTTTAAATGAAAAGATTCTCCAAATTACCAGAGCACATCCAGCTTCATCCACTACCAGTGCCGGCTCCCAGGTCACGGGAAGTGATCCAGGCTGGGAGGACACATCTGGAATGCTGCACCCAGTTTTCCTCTCTCCCAGTACTGGATCAAGTCCAGCAGAAAACCATTAGAAGACACAGGGGACTGAAGGACATGACATAAAATAAAATTGAGGAAACTGGGTTTGAATAGGCTAGGAGTGGAAAAAGGGGTAGTGGTGGAAAACATCCAACTGCTCTTTTAAGTTACCCAATGGGCGATCCCAGAGAAAAGGGGCCCAGACTCTTCCCAGAGGTGACGGACACAAGTCACTGCAAGGAAAACTCCCATGGGCAAAAGTTTCACCGGGCAATTGGTTTAACAGTAGAACCAGAAGTTGCCCATAGATGTTGTGGAATCTCCATCCCTGGAGATTTTGGAAATATTGAGTGGACGTATTGAGCAACTTGGTCTAATTTTGACATCAGCCCTGATTTGAGTAGGATGTTGGACTGCACGACCTCAGGACATCCCTTTCAACCTACATCATGCTGTGAAATATTCCACAGCAAGATGTCATAAAATATTTTTATTACATATCAAATTGATCAATTATTTTCATTTCTAGATCACAGCTGAAAGACATGACAAAGCATTAAAAAAATTACTATGTTAGCGAAGCACTAGTTTTTAACACAAGCTGAGCTCTACGCCTACTCAGTTGGTAAAGCACCAAGCCTTCTGTGGGCTGTAGATCCCCACCCCTGAACAAGGAGCCTCTGAACTAACAGAGCCTCGTGTCCGACAATTACACATTCCTGGTCTCAAGAGTACCAATACATCCACCTGTGAGACTGGGGCATGTCATATCTCTTTGGGGGAGTCTGATTTCTCATATTTGACCTCCTGAGGCCATTTCTTCCTCAGTGGAACAGCCCATAGGATCTCTTCTCTTAGCAAAATCCCTATTTTTATGAACCTTTTAGAAAAACTTTCCATCTTTGAGACTTGTACCAACTGTCAAATCTGATGGAAGGCAGGCAACAGGTACAAGTATCATATGAAGGGGTACAGGAGATGGACTGATGCAACCACATAGAGATGCTGTGAGTACATAAGCCTTATTTCCTTATTAAAGCATGCTTAGAAGAAAGCCCACACGTTATTTCTGTCTGTTTCCATGGGCTAGATTCACGCTGTGTTAAGAAAATGTGTATTTATTTATAAAATGCAAGTGTCCATCAGCTGCGCTCTTCAGCTGCTAAGCCAGTATCCCATTGCCTCGGGCAGGACAGGAAAAGTTACTCCCTTCTCATGGTCCGTAAACCTTGAAGAGAGCTCTGACACAAACAGAACCAGTGGCTGCTGCCCCTCTCTCCCACACAGCTGGCCCATGGACCACCTGCCCATCACCAGGGAGAGCAAGAAAAGCAGCTCCAATTGCTCCTCTGGGTTCCCTCACCAGGTTAGACAAGTGTGAGAAGTTTGAGTGACTGAAGGGAAGTGCTCAGCCCGGCCTTCTCCCCAGAGGGAAGAAGCTGATAACCAGCCATCAATTACACTCCCTAATTCCCTCCTCTGATCCTTGCACTGAGGAGGCTTGGCCAGCTTGTATCAGCTCCCTGTTCTGCTTATCACACAGGCAGAACATGCTAATTACCAGGTACCTGTGCTCCCTAAAAGTACACAAACAGGGACACGAATCCCTATACACACTGTCGTTAAAGGGTTCTCTCTCTGTCCCTGGATCAAGGCAATATTTAACAGCAAAAACAATACAGGCTGTTTCTGGTCCTTGTCACCGAGCAGTCCACCCCAGACCACCAGTCTGACCCCCAGAGAGGATGCAAACGCTACCTTTTTATAACTCAAAAGCAAGTATTATGCAACCATCAATCCCCTTCAAGCTTTCATGTTTTAATATAAATATCTATGCCTTGCAGATCATTCTATTCCTGATTTCCTTCTGGTTTAAGTTTCTTTATGAATATACTTCTCAGATTTCCATGCTCTAAAAGTAGTGCTCTTCCATGAGACAGGAGAAAGAAACAGAACTTTGAAAAATCTACTGCCAAATGTTTTAAATAGTCTTTTCACTGTTACTTTAACGTTTAGCTATTGACTACCTTAACTTCTAACATCACTCTTGCCCAGCACATCTGTAACACAAAGATCTCCTAGTAACAACACAAATTCAGACCAAGAAATGAAAGATCTGAGCTTCAAGATTGGTTTTTTCCAACTGCGTTCATCTGCATTCAACTGCTTATTTATAAGCAGTTATTTGCAGCACTGGTATCGCTTCACATTCACACAAGCCTGATGATAAAAAAGGCTTCAAAAACTAGGATATAAACCAGAACATCCCTATCATATTCCCATTCCCCATTTCTTTCCAAAACAATTACTTGTTTTATACTGTCAAATTATTATCCTTGCCAAATTACTACTGACCAACTGGATGAAGAACAAGTCACACCAGAAATTTAAAGCTCAGTTCTATCATGTTTTTATTGCTGTTTCAACGTGTTTAAAGTATGGCCTGATAACAGGTTGCTTTAAAAAATAACAATTAAAAAAACACACCCACATTAGGGGAGGAGGAAATAATCCCAAAAGTCTTCCACAATTTGTTGTGTCTGAAAGGTATTTCTGAAACTTTCAGACTTGGTCTAGAAGTGGGTCCCACGGACTCTGAGGTTGATAAGCCTCTATCACTGAAAGAAAGGGAAGATCACATAAAAAACTCTATACCAAAACCCCTCATAACAACTAACAATCCTTAAGTGAAAGTGGAGGGGAAGAAAACAATAAACACAACATTCACATATATTTGGATAAATTAATTCAGAGTAAGAAACACGACTGTATGCCTAAATAGTTGTCTCAAAGAATGTCCTGCAGTCGTAGGAAGTGCTGAGGGTCTTGGCTCAAACTTTGCTCTCTGCTCATCCCCTAGTTTCACAGGCAAAATTACCGAAACACAAACAGGTTAGAAAGGGACACCGAGAGGGATCCACTTCCTAACCACTTCGTAGTCTGCAACAAAACTTCCAAGTAAGAGCAAGACTGTGTCACAAGCTGAGCATTTTTGGCAGAGTTTAACTGGACAACATTAAGATGGGGGTTTGCCTGATAAGGTGCTTTTTCTGCTTACGAAGCTGAGCAAGTGCAACCACAACACAGCAGTAAATATACTGCTCTGCCGAGTTTATTTTTACTCAAAACCTGATTATGTAAAAAAATTACTGCACTAGGGAAAATATTAAAAGCCTTTAAGGGTTTTCAGATCCAGATGAGAGAACATTTGTGCACAGTCTATTCAGCAAACATCTTCCTCTATTTCCCGTGCTGTTATTTTATGTTTTGATCAATATTTCTCAAACATTATTCTCTTTGCTGCAAAATCAAAATGGAAGACTGACCGTAACAGCACTATCTTAAGAATACTTCATTTTCCCTTTTATTAATATAATCAAAAGCATTTTATTCAAGTCCCCAATCCAATAATCCAGAGACATAAGAATTAGGATAAAAAGAAGTAAAAGAGTGAAGGATTTCAGGAGTTAAAAGACACTTGTTTCCCATATAACAAGCCTTATGCCACAATGCACTTGTAAACAACCATCATCTCCGAAAACATTAGCTGTGGGTCTAAAACAAAACCATCAGGGCCTTCTTTGCTTTCCTTTATTAAAGTGTTCAAATTTAACTGGATTTTGCAGTTGCAGGAAACATCTCCATCTGCACACTCACAGCTTGCCCTCTACCCCGCCCCCAAGGGAGAAGCTTCTGCGGATCCTCACTGCATTAGCAACCAGAGCAGCACACGAGACACTCAGTATTAAACTGCATAACCTGCGAGTCTGTGACGGATAAGGAATCACATTTAATCGAAGCCACTACAATAAAGTACAGTTGCTATGGCATTTAACTACAGCAAGTGCATCCAACACTTTCCTTATCAAGTACAGAATATAAACCGAGACTTTGTTCCCTGTCATTTCACACCCAAGGCAGAGGAGCAATAGTTATGAGCACAAAATACATAATGTGGAATTTTTACATTAATAATTTTAGAAAACTCGGGAGCAAAGTGCATCTTTCACCTGAACCGGAGATTTGGAATTTTTGTTAGTAATGCTGTATAGCGTTCACAGCAGACACAAAGCATTAGAACAAGTTTTTAAACACAAGATAGATAACCTTTTGGATCTGGAGGGGAAATAGCTTCAGTGTCGAACTTTACAACACACCATTTGGAGGGGCAGAAGTGGCCCCGTTTCCCCTGTATCTGCTCCCTGGCACAGTGATGCCAAAAAAGGGCATCAACTGCCATCGTGCTGCTTCTTGCAATCCCTGATCTGTGGTGAAATATTTTAGCTTTTCACACTGTCTATACAACACAGTTGAACACCCTGCTGCTGTGAGCCAGGCTGTACACAGCACACACCTTGGAAGCACTATTCCCAAGTACCTTCCCAAATCAGGCTGCGAGTGCAAACCAGGGCAGCCAGTACCAAGGTTATCTGCACCCATTTCCTTGCCCTGGCTCAGATGATAAAATAACCATAATAAAATACAGCCTGTACCAGAAGCTACATCAACAAGTTTTGGACTGGATATATTGCAGTGATTTCTAACACTGAAACAATAACAAGGATATTTTTACACTGCAAATGGGATTTCTGATTTACATTTTGAAGGTTCTTCCCACAGTAAAAAAAGTGAAGGCCACAACACAAAACTCTGTGAGAGAGGCTCATTTCAGGCCTAGATGAAAGCTCCCACCCTGAAACACACGATGACTTCATCTTGACAGACCAGCACAATTCAATGACTATGTGCAAAAATCTAAGCTATAAAAATCTGTAACGTACAGCTGAAGGCTGTGAGGAGCCCTCACCAAGAAATGCACTACTTTACAAAAGATCAAAGAGAGAAATTCATGCTGATAAAGCTTTCATGAAGTCATAGCCTGTAAACCTTATTTAGCAGCTCTGGTCAAAAAGCATGCTAAAGAAACGGAGGCAGTGTTGGAAGAAAGTTGACAAAGACGCAAAAAATAAAAAAGAGAGCTTTTCATCTGCATCCCTTACTTCAGGAGTAAGGGTTTTTTAACCTCTTTTACTAATAGAAAACAGAATATGAAACCCTCAGTAAGGTCACTGAGCATGCCGGGTTTCTAACCCAGCCACTAGATACACCATCACACAGCACCACCGCAACTCATTTAGACTGCTAAAAAAATCCACCTCACACTCCTAATCCGGTTAGTTCACGTCTTCAGCAGTTCACGGTTCTCCTGCACTCCGTTCACCTCGCTCTTTAGGACTGATGCTGCCCAACGCAAACACGCGCACACACACACAGAGGGTTCGCTTTGAGCGTAAGCCTTTATAATACAAAATAATCCAGCGGCAGGACGGGCGCGGAGAACTTTCCCGTGCGGGGCGGGCAGGGCGGGCAGCGGGGCCGTGAGGCCGCCCTGGGCAGGCCGGGCCGGGCGGGCCCCGGGGCACTGGAGCTGGGCCCGGGTCCCGCCGCCCCCGGCCCTGCCCAGCGCCACGGCACGAAACACCCGCAGCCCAGAGGCAAAGAAATGTTAAAGAAAATAAACGCGCAAGTGAAACCAAACGAGCCGCCGAGGGAGGGACGGGGGGTGCAGGGAGGGAGGGGAAGGAAGGGTGATGCCGGGGGGACAAGCTCGGGGACACGGAGGGAGGGGAGAGGCAGAGCCGGGGAGAGCGAGGCCGGGCTGCTCCCCCTCGCTGAGGGCGGGCCGGGCCGGGCCGGGCAGGGCGGCGGGAGGGACGGGAAGGGAAGGGAAGGGAGGTGTCCGGGGCAAGGGCGCTGCCCCGGCGCCGCACTCACCACACCATGCCGTAGGCGCCCTCGCCGATGTAGGAGAGGTTGGTGTAGCGCGGCCCCACGTCGAACACTTGCCCCCGCACCATCTCCGGGCCGCCGGCGCTGGCCGAGCCGCCCGCAGCCCCGGCCCCCGACACCGCCGCCATGTTGTCCGTGCCGGGAACCGCGGTGCCTGCGCTGCGCGGGGGGCGGAGGCGGCCGAGGAGGATGCGGGAGGGAGAGGGCGGGGGAGGAGGAGGAGGGAGGAGGGAGAGGAGGGAGGACAGAGGGCCGAGGAGCCGCCCGCTCGGCAGCCGCGCCCGCCGCGCCGGGTCCGGCCGGTCCGCGCCCTCAGCGCCGCTCCCGCCGCGGCCGCTCTGAGGAGGCGCCGGGGCCGCGCGCGCACCGCCCTGAGG
>JAWWEE010000034.1:6066166-6113486 GCA_035221455.1 Xenops minutus | reverse complement strand
GGGGGAGCGCGCAGGGAGCGGCAAGGGGCGGGGCGGGCCGCGCGCAGGGGGCGGGGCCGCGCACAGGGGGCGGGGCTGTGGGCGGGGCGGGGCGCGCGGAGCGGTGGGCGGGGCCGGGCACTGCGGTAACCGCAGCCGCTGGGGAGGGGGCGCGGCGCGCGCGCGCGGGGGTGTCACGTGGCGCGCGCGGCCGGTCACGTGGCACGGGGAAGGGCGCCATTAGAGGCGTGAGGGGACGGGCGGGAAATGGAGTCGGGCCCGGGCCGTGCTGTGCCCGCACATGGCTGGCACCATCCCCCGTCCTCATCCCAATCCCCATTCCAGTCCCGTCCCCATGCCCGGGCTGAGGGAAGGCCGGGGCTCAAAGTGCTCCAGGTGTGGGCGCTGCGCGCTGCTGTTCCCAGAGCTGGGGCTCTGATATGGGCGAGTTCAGTTCTGGCATACCCTGGCTTTGTTGCCTCTTTTCACGCCTTGTTTTGATGTGGAGCTTCATTTTCCTGTTGGTGGCTTCCCGCGTGAGCTAAAATAAGCCCTGAAGGGGAGGTGAAAGCACAGCTGATGGCTTGTCCTGTGCCTCAGTCACTCCTTGCCATAGGGTCACATTTTTTCATTTTTCCTTAAACAGTTTTTCCTTGTTTGCAAAAGTGATCCCCAAGTTACGCAGTCACACACACGGGCCCAGAGCAGAACCCCTGCCTGGCTGCTCGGGGTGTGTGGGCTCTGGTTCAGGTCTGTTTTGGCCCTGGTTTGGCTCTGGTTTTGGCCCTGGTTCAGGTCTGTTTTGGCCCTGGTTTGGCTCTGTTTTTGGCCCTGGTTCAGGTCTGTTTTGGCCCTGGTTTTGGCCCTGGTTCAGGTCTGTTTTGGCCCTGGTTTGGCCCTGGTTTTGGCCCTGGTTCTGGTCTGTTTTGGCCCTGGTTTGGCCCTGGTTCTGGTCTGTTTTGGCCCTGGTTTGGCTCTGTTTTTGGCCCTGGTTCAGGCTTGTCCCACACCCCCAGCAGTGCCTCCAGTCCGTCAGCACAGCACACTGCCAGCAGCCCACCACCCTTGCCCACCAGGCTTTATAAGAGGTTCCTAATTTTGCATTCTGCTGTAGCAGTGCCCACCCAGAAGCTGTCCCGTGGCTGTCCCATGGCTCCCAGGTTCTCCCTGCTTATGCTGTGCACTGTTCCATCTTTCAACATTTCTCTCAGATCTGCATCTCTCGCTGTTGACGTTTTCACTCCTGACATCTCTACTGGCAGCTCTGCTGCTTCAGAACTGCCCTTGCCTTGGAGGTGTCCCTGCTGCTGTCCCTGCCCGTGTCCTGCTTCTCCCACCCCACAGAGGGTCATTCCTGGCATCCCACCTTCTCCTGTCCCTCCCTGCTGCAGTCCAGCTTCCCTCGCCGTGGGCTGAACCATCACACTTGTCCACAGCTGCTTCCAGCCGTACAATCCCCTCGTTACCACTTGCTCACCTCCCCAAAACACCAGGCTGGCTTCTGACCAGGACTCAGGAGGGAAGTCACTGTTTTTGGGTGCACATCCAGGTGTGCCCAAGGCCTCTCCCTTGGAGCTCCAGGTGCCACCCAGCCTTGGCTGATGGAGGGGAAGCTCTCAGGGAAGAGCAACATAATCTAATAAACTCCTCTCTGTATTCAACAGACATTCAACTCTACAGCTCGTGGTTTTGTGTATTTGAGTGGGATAATGCTTTTGATGTATTTACCTTTACTTGTGTTTAATGTTTTCCTTTCCACGATGTGTTCCTCTGCACTTTAGAAACACAGCGTTCCTTTTCTCAGATATTACAGACAGCAGTAAATGTGTTTAAATTTTCTGAAACCAAGGAAAATATTATTTAAAAGGTTCTCTTAACATTAAAAGTGAAATTATGCTTACAGTTCTGATTACATACATAAATAAATCTGTCATCAGCAAATGCAAAACAAATGATTATAGAGAATCTAGCTTAAACACAGCCTGTCACAGCAAATTTAATTAAAAACTGGCACGTATCTAGATTATTTTCTACCTGCACTGGGATGTACCTGATCAAAAAGGAAACTGACTAGGCAGGCCAGGAAATTGTGGAAAGACTGTCAGCTCCTCTGAGCGCTGTGTTCAAATATATGTCTAATCCAATTAAACCCAAATAAGCGGTCAGAGGCTATGGAATGCTTTCTCAACAACTCCTCCCGTGACAGAACTCGGGGCACGCATTTCAGGGAAGCTCTGCTGTTGCTGAGAGCAGACAGGAGTGGGTATCAATTGCTTTTCAACCTACTTAAATACACTGCCAGTACTTGCTCTTAATGTTGGGTCTTTCGCCTCAACAAGGTGACACTAAAGCCTCAATTCTGGAAAGAACATAAACGTGTTTTAAGGAAATTATTACTTCCATGCTCAGAGTAAAGGGCTGTGTTGGGGGAGAAGAGATGGTACTTACTGAAAAATGATGCCAGATAATGAGAAGCATGAGGAAAAAACTCCATTTAATTTCAGACAGGAAGCAAAGCACTGCTAAGAAGAGTTTGTCCAAGCAGAAACACTCTCTGGAGTTCAACAGGTATATTAGGAAACAGCTAAGCCATACAATCAGTGTAAAAATGCCATGGTTTGGACTATCTCCATGTTCATATCAAATGCAGGAGTCACATGGATGAGCTCATCCTACAATCAGGGTCTAGAAATTCCCTGTACTGTTACACATATCTGCTTTAACTGTGAAACTGTATTCTGTGAATAGGTCTCTTGAAAAGGGAACATCATCCTGGGAAGGCCTGTGAGCCCTAGGGTCAGCACTAGGGCTTTGGGCCAAGGACAAACACCACGGAGCTGCCCTACGTGCCACTCCTTAGCAGGGATTTCAGATTTTTGTGCTGATTTAAAACTGAAGCCACATCTCCCCAAGCCATCATCAGTCTATAGTTTTACTATTTGTCTGGGACATCGAAGCCGTGGCTTTCGTGGTAGCTGCTGTAGGAGTGTGGCCTTTGTTTTTGGAGCAAATCAGTGTGCCCCTGAACCTCCCCATCCCAACAAAACAGAGGCATGAAGGATATACAATTTTCCCAGCATTATTTAAAAAGACCTCAAGCCTTTGTGCGGGGGTGATGAGAGAGAGAAATAAGACACGTTAAGATGTTTTATAAAGATATATTTTAACTTCTAAGGCACTCAGGAACCATGGTGATGGTTCCTGAAATTGCTTAGATATGAGCTCTGATCCACAGGGAACTATCCTGGGATTCAGAAAGAGCATCAGATGCTAATAACTCCTAGTCAGTACCTACCTGGGTTTGACTGAATGGATGACACAGAGCTGAAGTCCCTTGAGATCTTCATTTGAATGTCAACCACTGCTCTGACAGCATCAAGTGACCTCAGTGAAAATGAGGGTCTCGCTGTAATCTCACACTGTTGGGAAGTTAAAAAAACAACCTCTCACCCAAATTGCTGGGTACCTGATGCCAGAACAAATTTACTTTCCCCCCAGTGTTTCCTTTTTTCTCTCTATTCCACATTCTGATGGGGTTTGCAGGGGGCTTATGGTGGCTTAGACAGCATGGAGTTAAAACTGGTAAACAGATTGCTGTGGTTGTTCTGTGCCAGCCAAGGGGAGCACAAAAGATTGTTAATTGCAGAATGATACTGTCAGTAACAGCCTTGATCCTGCACTGGGCATCCTCCTGTCACTGTCAGAGCCTGTCACTGTGGTAGGAGATGTCTTGTATTATCTATCATGTTCTGGGGAGATCTGCTGTTCACAAATATAATTTGAAAACACCATTGCAATTTCAAGTAATTTTTACGTTTCTTGGTTTTCAACACATAGTTTACAATTATACTCTAAATATTCTAAAAGGGGTCCATTTTACACCAACCTTAAAAGCTTATTATATAATTCTAGCAATTTGAATTAATATACTGACATTTTGCTGCTGTCTCTGTAAAATTAAGTTGCTCTTATTTTTCATCTGCAGTAGCAGCAGCATCCAGGCACTGTCCTGCAGTTCAGTAATGGAAATTTCCCAGCCTCAAAGCACACTCTGTCTCAGTCAGCTGCAATAAAACTCTGAGTGATTTCAATATTGTTGTGTGCTTTACTTGTCCTCGGTTATCTGGAGCTTGTATCTCTTGAAAACCAGCTACTCCTCATAAGCTTGCTTCATCTTGCCCAAGACTTAAAATTCAGTAAACAAGCTGGAGATGATAAGAGAATTGAATCACCAGATAAAGAGGTATTTTACAGGACTGACAAAGCAAAACATACATATAGTCAGGATTTATACAGAATGTTGCAGTGACTTGTGAGTTGCCACTGAGGTCCTGGTACATGACCCCTATTTTCTTGTGCCGAAGCTTTATGCACTGGAAGGCTATTAAATACTTACAAGAAGATTTAGCTAGTAGATAATATCAGTCTTTTGATCTCTGTATTTCTGGTGTCATTGATTGCTAGGAAAATACAAAAAGAAAAAAAAAGGAGATTAAATTGTTACAAAACTTCAGAAATCTAATAATTTGCAAATACTGAACCATGCAGCCTGTTTCCCCCACTTGTTCTCTATTCAGCTTGTAGGCAGGACAAGTGATGCCTGCAGCAGAGACAGAAGTCAAAGCTTGGGGAAACAGGATGATTAGGGTTTTATGTTGTCCAGATATTGCAGTAGCTCCATTTTTAATACTTCTTGCTCATAGCTAAAAAATTTAGGGAGCATTTGTGATGAAGGGGTTGGCTGATGTGACGACAAGGGAGAAATGGTGATGCAGGAAAGAGTAAAAGAGAATATGGCAAGAAGGAATGTAAATTAAAATTAAAATGACCCTGTAGTGGGGCTGAGCAATGGGAGCAGAAGGGTCGTAGCTGAAGGGGATATCCCACTGCATCCAGCTTTGTGCAGGTGAAGCCCTTGGCAGACACACAAATCCCTTCATGGAGAACTGGTTTGGGGAATGATGCCAGGCTCTTTAAAAAGAGCTCACCAGGACTTGTTTTCCCTGATATCACTGTGTGCTGGGGTGACATCCATCACAACTACACGTGTGACCAGTGACTGCGATGGCACAGGTACATCCTGCATGTAAACAATGGGCAGTGGCTGAACAAAGACAAGTGCCAAGGGACAGGACACTAATGGCATTCTGAGATTTTCACCTGAGTCACCAGGGCTGAAAATTCAGCCACTATTGATACAACGTCACACAAGTGTGTGGAATGCCTTTAGGAGCAAGTTGGAGGCTGCAGCACAGATTCTGGATATGGGGTTCCATATATGCAAACTAAACTGTTCTACTGAGCCTTCCTGTCAGATCACATGGAAACAGGATTCCCTCTTCTCCTCTGCTGGGCAGGTCCTGGCCTTGCTGACATGGAACTGCAGAAGAGGCACCTCCAGATTTATGTCTGAGTCACACTTCAAGCACCTGCAGGGGAACCTGCATCTTTGCTCCCTAAGCTTCACCTGTGCTGTGGAAGGGAGGGGAAGCATCAGTCTCTTTTCCTTGCACTTTGTCCAATCCACTGACCTGACAGCCCAAAGAGTCTGTGTTCCTTATTTTTAATAGATGTTATATATATTACAGACATCCCTTTCTACAGTCCAAAACTGATGAATCATCATTTCTTAAAGCAAACATTTCTTTTGCAATTTTGCATATCTATGGCAGATAAAAGCTGTACAGAGAAGAGAGGTTTCCTGAAGGAAGTGGTGTCACCATATTTTGAAAAAAAGAGCCAAGCTGTTGGAATCTGCGTTGCATTACAGGGTAATGCAATACCTCTGAGCACTTCCTGTTTATCATGAGAGATACAGTTTTCACCACATCATAAAACTTTCAAGCGTTTGTTAATAAACACTCCTAGAGAAAAAATAATATCCAAATATACAACCCCTGTGGCATCTGTCATTATAAACAAAAGAAGGTTTCCATTATATGTATCAGAGGACTATTGGAGTGAGAGAAGCAGATTTTGAGGGCCCCATCCACCTCCTGCTGAAGGCCATGTTGCATCTCTCATTAGGTCATTGCACCCAGCATATGATTCTTCTTTTATGTAAACAGCAAGATGTTTGAATGAGCAAATGTAATTTTTACTATCACCATTTGTCGCTTTTTTAAACAATGTGGGGATACAGAGGCCGAACATCTGCAGAGTTGCAGCACAGAGTCTTGTATGAAAATGGCAAAAGTAAGATTTACTTCTCACAACAATGGCCTGCCAGTGCTGAGGTTCCTAATCAAACACACAGATTGTGCAGATGTTCACAGCGGTGCTGTCTCACTGTGTGGCCTTTCTCACCAGACAGCTTTGTTGCCTCAGTTGATTGTTCTGGATAAATTAACCTCGCTGGAAGTGGTAGAGGTGGGGAGCAGAAGGGTGCAGATTTTTCAACACCGGCTACCTTGATGTTGCAATTCACACCCCCAGCAGATAAAATCTTTGGTGAGGAAATGCAAATTATTGTGACTGATTCAGAATGTTCTTTGTGAGTGTGGCTGGGACTTGGCCTGCAGCTGACAGGCACACGGGGTGGGGGCGAATTCAAGGTTTGTGACAATTCCATAGGCCTTTTGGTAGGTGCCCGCACAACAGCAGTGCTGAACAGTGAGACACAGGACAGGCTTGTGCCTCTTACAGCTTCACCACTGAAAGAGGCTTGTTAAGTTCAGAGCAAACTACAAGGCTTATCTGTTTGTTCAAGATGGAAACATCTGAACTGCAGTTTCATGTGGTAAAATCCTGCTGCAGGGAAATTCAAGATGGGTAATGGCTGTGTACAATTCTTACTTCTTTAAATGGCTATAGCACTTCAAACTCTGCCACACAGACTAAGTTAGACCAGGGGAAAGATTGAACCTCAGAAAGATGTTCCCTCCAGCTACCAGCACCAGGTCTAGCAAAATTGATTTAATAATTAAGACATTTATAGCTTTTTGGATTTTGAAAGTTTTAACAATGGGACAATTATGTGGCTCACATTATCCTTGTCTTACCTGACATATGGTGGTTATTATTGCAGATATGAAGAGCCTCATGATAAGAGATGCCTTTTGTAAGTGCAATACATCCACTGTAATCAGGCACTACATTTATCTTACTGCATTACTGAGTCTCTGGGTTTTGTACAAGTGACACAAAATTGTTGTGAGGATCTATCAGCATCCTGCATCTCAACTAACTTTTCAATATGATACCTCATTTCCCACTAATGTTAACAGCCAAACTGAATCCCTGGCCTGGAAATCCTGAGAGAAAGACAGTAAGCACTGCTTAAAAAAAAAAAAAAAGAAGAACAAGAGAGAACACCTCTCTTTTTGAAGGATATGGCAAAATATCTGTAGGATGATGCTCTGCATCCAATTTTACATGTACCATTAACAGCAGCAGGGTAAGATTAAGTGATTACTCTCTGCCAAAGAGTACGTGTGGGGGAGCAGACAGCAGATGTGCAGCCACTTAGCCTATGCCTTGTGCACCAGACCATGGTATGGAAATGCATGTGGATATTTAATTGTTATTCAACTACAAGTTGCTTGGATTTATGAGTCTGTGAAGCGCATATACTGCCGTGAGAAATGAGTGTTTATTAGCACAGGAGCTGTGCTGGCCTTCCCCACAGAGAGGCAAAGTACCCCCATCTAGAGAAAATGCATTAAAAGGGGGCAGCACACCACTCTCGTGTCCCATTTACCTTGGGGAAGTGCAGCTGGATAAATGCCAATGTATGGATACATTTCCATCATGAACTCTGAACAGCTTTTACTGCTGCTTATCAGAGATGATAAAAATGCAGCAGCTGTCCTTTTATCAAACCCCAGTTTAGAAAAACGTATGTCTAAATAAGGGCCATAAGCAAGACTCCACCTTCAGGGATAACTACATGGATATACAGGAACAAACCCTTTAAGAGCTAAATCAGCAAGGTGGGACCATCATCCTGTATTCAAGCATTTTTCCAGTGCTTGTTTTAGCAACCTTCTGTGGTTACCCTGCACATGTCCTCTTTCCACCTTGGTTCCTCTTCCAGGACTCCTACCCATGCCAACATCCTCCTGGATAGTCCTTGCCCTGCTGTATGGGCTGGTGCTGCTGGGTGACCTTCCCTCACCCATCCTCTGGTCAGGCTGTGCCCTTTAGAGGGAAGCCCCACCTAGGAGGTGAAGTGGCAGGTTAATAGCAGTGAGGCATCCCTGAGAAGACCCCAAATCTGCAGCAAAAATCTGGTGTTTGTACCTCTCCCACTCATTGCAGTGCCAGTCTCCATTCCCACAGTGTCCAATTCTTCCCCTTTCCTGGGCTGGTATATTTTTTACTGAATTCATTTTCTTGCAGTTTACTGAGCTGCACGAGCTCATTAAAGAGCCAGACAAGCAGCAGACCTGTACAAAGCAAGCAGCAGGGCTGGAAGCACAAGCATCATTTTGATACCAGCAGTCCTTTGGATTTGTCTCAGCTGCCAGGTGATATCACTCCCCAAGAGGAGTTTCAGCTGTAAAACAGAGAGGTTTGACTGCACTGCTGAGAAGCCTTCAGACACTTCTCTTGCCTTTGCCATCCTTTGCTGCACTTTTCTCTGTTCCTGAAAAACACAGGAAAAAGGAATCATGAAGGCAGTTTTGTAGTGACTTCCTCACCACCTCCTTTCTGCTCGTCCTCTGCCATTTACCCTTCCCACAGTCTTTCTGCTGTAATTCTCTATTCTCCTGGTGGCTTTGTCCTACCACCTCACAAGCACCTGTTGTCCTCTAGAAATGTCCTCCTGATCCAGGATCTTTTTCCTTGCAAACAAACTGCACGAGCCAGACAGACAAATGCAGGCCTCCTTTCTCAGGACAAGTGTTCAACAACAGCAACAAAAAAAAGTCTTACACAATCCCCAAGACATGCGCATTACTCACCAAAACAATCCTGGGGATCCTATTTCTGCCCCTCAGCACTCGGTTCTCTCCAGTAGCACCAGTGCCCCGAGGGCAGGGCCCAGTAAGGGCTGTGGGTGTACAAACCCAGCGCTGGGATGGAGGGCTCTGCTTTGTGCAATGATCAGAAACGGCCCTGCTGCGAAGGACAGAAGTGTCTCGCTGTGTTTGTTTTGTGATGTGGTCTGATCATTTATACTGTTGAATTAATAAAAATAACAAGATAGAAGCTTTCCAAATGGAATCCATTGCTGATTGTCCCTCATTGCTCTATTCTTGTTCCACACACATTAGGAAGTGCACATTATCTGGTAAATCAAGACATTAGAAACAAATAAATGCCTTTATATTGTAAGAAAAAAAAAAAGCGCCTTTCTAGAAATACTGTAGAAACAGTCACATCCTCTATTTCTGTCTTTTATAAAAGGCAGGCTGTGTCTTATTATCATCAAGGAAGAAGTAAACAAATGTAATTTAATCAGTTCTGTCTTTCGTTGATTTGCATCAGCCAGAATAAAAGACAAAGGCAGAATGGAAAACAGCAGCTTTGTGCTGAAAGTTTGAATGCACAAAATACTTCTTTCTCCAGCTGTCAAACATTAAAAAACGCTCTGCATACCAGTAATAATAAAAGTGTCAAACAGTTGACCACAATGGGAATCACAATGCTTCATTAAAAGCTCTAAAGCGGAGCAGAAAAGCTTCCAGCCGTTTGCTGAACAGAACTAAACGCTCAGATACTTTCAAAAAGTGTCAGAAGATGCTTTCATCTAGTCTAGTCAGGCAGATAAATATCTCCTTGCTTATTCCAGCCCTGTCTCCGAGCCCGTGCCGCTCCAGCAGCACCAGCTGCGTGTGCCGCTCGCTGTGCCGGGGCTGCGGCTCCTCTCGCAGCACCACAAGAGGTTAATGCCCGCCCCAGCGAGGAGGCTCCCTTGCGTGAGGTGCAGGGATTTAATCAGTAATTTTATATTTACATATGTAATTATGTATTATTTGGAGAACCTAACCTATTTGTTCAGCTGACAGGCGATGTTGTGATAAGGAATTTCAGCAGACAGGATATTTATAGATCCTTTATCTCTACGTACAATCAGAGCTAAAACGTCAAACAATACCCCGAATGAAGGGTTGTTTCAGTTCAACTTTTCCCCATTGTTGCTTTTCCTTTTCTTTTTTTTTTTTTTCTCCCTCTGTCTGGTTACTGCCTAAAACTTGGCAGTGAGAGAAAAAAGGGAATGTGACTCACACTGACAACTTCATTTGCTGTAAGAGACCTCAGTAATTGCTCTAACCCACTTACAGGAAAGCTACCCCTCCTCTTTCTCTCTTCCTCCACCCTTAGACAGACAGAGGCCACGCTTGTAACAGGAGCAGCCGGCTGCTCTCAGGGTCATGCTATCACTTATGGAGCAACTAGGCCCCTTTCTTTTCATTTCTCTTCTGGATTTCAAGTTAACCCCTCACAAGAATTGAGAGCAGCTTCAGTTGAAGGGGCATCTTCCTGCCGCGGATTTTCCACGAACCCAATGCCCAGGCGCAGTGGGGATGAGGTGGCTGCTCCTCCAGGACGGAGCTGCCGAACAATTGTCGCCTTTTCCTTTCCCTGTGGGGTGGGGGCAGGGAACGGTAAATAGGAACAGAAGAATCAGCACAGTGCCATGCAGCACGCTACCAAAATATATTTTCGTTTTTACTTACATAATCAGCACGAGAGCAGCATTCGTAGTGAGGTGGCAGAACAGATGGCAAAGACTTCGTTTTAAGCAAGACGTTAATTAACAACAACTCTGGTTTCTGCTAGAGAAGGGAGTTTGTTCTGCTCTAGCAGGGTTAAGATGGGTGCTTACTACATAAGACAAAGCTCACTTTCCTCAGACAGAATTGTGATCTTTGTGTTTCTATTTTTCTATTACATCCCTGTTGCCTTTTCCAGGATACTTTCTAAAATGCAACATCCCAAATGCATAGCCTTATTAAAAACCATCCCAAGTTTGGGTCCTAGCAGCAGCTTGGGATTCTCCTTGCAAACACTTCTGAATGTTCTGGGGACATACAAACACGAAGAAGAAAGAGAAGAAGAGTTAATATGATTAAGTGAGAGAGCTTTGTGCAACTTGCACTGCAGGTGAGGCTTGTGTTATATACTGAGATATGATTCAAGTTAAAGCTTTCTTAGAGGCTCTGCAGGCAGTTCTTTCTCCTCTTCCCTCTGTTCCACACACTTGGAATTAACATCTTCAGCACAATGATGCAGCTGAGTTGGAAAGAGCTATCCCAAGGGGACTGAAGCAGAAAGTAGCTATGCAAGACATTTATTCAAACCACAGGCAGAGAATACATCACCCAGCCACAACGAACAGGGAAATGGCACATGCAGCCGAAAAGTCTATCCTCTATTTTTCATCTGATGAGCTGGCTGGACAGCCAGGCTCACTGTCCAGCCCACAGACATCCAGCTCTTCCCTCCCTGCGCTGCCAGGTCACGGGAGATTCCTTCTTCCTGCTTTGCATTCACCATCAGAGGCTCTCCAGAGTCACACGCCCAAGTCCTGCAGAGGCCTGTGGGCCACATTCCTCTGGGGATTACATCCATCTCCAGCAGGAGAGAGGGAAGAGAGATGCAGGCCAAAAGGGATGGGCAAGCAGTGGGGAGGGAGGAGCTGAGGGGAGCAGGGGAAGGAGCGAGCTAAAGAGAACCTCCAAGTGAACACAGGCAGGAGCTGGAGGGCAGTACTGCAGGAAAAGGAGGGGGAAGCAGCCATACACTATAACAACATTATGTAAAATAGGGCAACAGGGCATCTCAATTGATCTGCTGTGGGGCTTGGAAACGAACCCATTATTCCCACGTCTAGTCCCTGCACTGCCAGCAAATCTCTAGCACCTGACAAGAAACGTCTCTGCCCATTCTGGTGACATGCACATCTAGAAAGCATGCTTTTCCATTACTCCCACTTTCTCCGTGCAGGCAGTACATGGTTGTGGGTCTGTGCTGCAAAGCTGCAAATCACGCCCCTACTCATTACCCAGAGGGAGTGAATATTGCAGAAGATTTTTTTATTTTCTTTCAATGTGTGTGTTAAAAAAGTAGTTGGGATGAGTGAAAAACATTACAAGAATACTGCAGTTACCAAGTCTTAGCACTAAAAAATGAGTATATGCCTGAACTAAGGATGCCTGTTCCACCTTTCAGCAGCTACTTTTAATTAAAAATATCAGGTAGGTTCCTGTGCCATAGTGCTCTCAACCATGAAAAAGTGCATCCTGGCATTGTTAGATGGAACACAACTAACCTACAGAATTGTACAGAATTTGGGCCTCCATCAGTTCATGCTGTGCTAAACCAGAAATGGGCCACGGCCAGTATTTTGCATACATCAGATGGCAGAGATTCTTTGCAGGATGGTTTTCAGGGGAAGTGCCAGATATCACTGAAACTGTGCTTAGGAGGTGCAAGGTAGAGGAAAGAAAAGAACACAAAAAATTGTATTCTGCCTGGGCTGTCCTCCTTTTGCAGGGGTTAAGAGGGAAATGTGAGAATCAGCAGAACTGCTTCTGTACTTACAGCTGCTTTTTTGGGAGGCGAAAAGGGTGATGAAAAACCCTTTGCAGGTACTACCTCTGGAAAAAAATGTAATCAGCATAACAAGAATTTAACTCTTCAAGCAAAACCAAAAAGAGAAGGACCAACAGATGCACAGACAAGCACTGACTTCAGTGGAGAAGCAAGGCTGAATTTGGCTCCAATTCTGTGAAGTACTTTCAAAGCAGGAGCATTCTGCATACAAATGAGCATTAAATAATTTGCATCATTAAGAGAGCTCTGAGCAGCTCATCTGGACTTTGAAAAAAGCTAAAGCAAATGTACATTGTTTGAATACCATTAGGAACAGTCATTAACGAGCATTAAGACGTCCAGAGTATTGACACAGAGCTGTAATAAGAGACCCATCCTCCTTTCCGGGTTATTTTCTTTATTGATTTCTAGAATTTCTTACATAGGAGCTTTAGAGCATGACAGAGCTCAGCAATTCATGTAGGAACACCCCTTAAAGAACTCCACAATTACTCCTTTTTGTATTGCATCTTTTAGTTTTGCTTTTACAGAAACATAGCCCTGTTTGGTGCAGATACCACAGGCAATTTCAACCCTAGTGTATACCAAAGACAAATGGGTAAATGGATTTACCCAGGGTGACACACACAGTGTAACAGAAATAGCCAAAAGGGTCTGGATGCCCCATTTCCTGGTTTAACCATTTCCCTTGATCAACTCCAAGCAAAACTGCTGCAGCACTGGGATAAGCTGTGGCCCCACACCATATCTCAGAGGCTTGGAAACATGTTTCCCAAGTAGGGACAGTGCAGAAGAGGTCAGGTGAAGCACACAAGCTGTGCAAAGAACCAAAGGTACACCATAGTTGAAGGTACTCAAGTGCCAGAGCTGCAGGAGTTGAGGAGTGATAGAATACTGAGAGCTAAATCTGTGCAGCAAAGTGCAAAGGGGGAGGCAGGGGCAGGCACCAGCCCACAGGCAGTTGAAGGGGAGCTGGAAGGAATCTTTAAGGAAGGCAGAAATCGTTCTGGGTGACTCAGAATATTGGTATTCACAAAGAGAATTGAGAACAGGCAAAAATAAATAAAGCTGAAAGCAAAACCCAAAGGCCAAATCCCTCTCAATAGCCAGAACACTGATATAATCTGAACAACCAAACAACAGGTCCTTGTGAAAACCTCTCTCCGGGTACTTCCTGCACACCAGCCCCTCTCCCCGGCCGGCGAGGGCTGCGAGCAGCTCCCACTGCCCCAGCCCCGAGCTCTGCAGGCTGCTGTTGTTGTGCTGACACCCTTTTTCTTGCAGAATGCAGCCCTGGTGGTCCTCCCTCCACACCCCCAGCCCTTGGCTTTCCTGTGACATCTCAACTAGCGCATTGTGTAACCTCACAAACTTCCCCTGAGCCCTGAGCAGCTCAGTATGGCTTTCATGAGCTGCCAGCTTTTGTACATGTCACAGGAACACACAACAGCTCCTCACAGATCCAAAGTCACAGGAGTTTTATTTACGAGTGGATTTATGCCAGCCATTTCCCAGATCCTGCTGCCATCGGCCAAAAATGTATGCAAGGCAGCATTTAACTAAAAACCCAAGTCCTATAAGTTTTACACTGAAGACTGAAAACCAGGTTAGGTTCCATTTTAATTTTTTTTATACAAGCATGATGACTTTTTACCTTTCTTTTTCTAATTTTTCATTAAAGAGTAGTCAAAGAAGTTACAGTTATATATTTTGGAACTGAGATCACTAAGACTAAAGAACAGGAAAGACTTCCTGACAGTGAGATCTGTTAGTCAATGGAGTGGCCTCCCAAAGGAGGTGATGGGAGCACAAGAAGTGCTTTAGCAGAGCCAGTATTAAGTGCTCCAAGGGATGCAGCCAACTCCAGGGGATTGCCATGAGACACAGCCCTCAGCAAGGCAGGACTCCTGCCATTAGCCTGCTAATGCACATCCTGGCCTGGCCAACTGCTATTGGGAATAGCTCACTGACTTAAAATTTCATTAACAAGAAAATATTAGAAGACAACTTTCTAATAGCAGGAGCAGCCTCTGCAACATTCTTCCCATTACAAAAGGTTATTAGTTACGAATAGAGCGAAGAAACAGTTTTCATTAGTATTTGTATTAGGGTTTATTCACCAACTTTTCCCTAAACTAGCTCCAACTCAAACCCACTACATTGTTTGGATCCCCTCTTTGTCTACTTAACCCTGGAAAAACCAGTCTGTTTCCAATCTTTTGCCAGTGTTACCAAAGAAATAAAAAAGTAAAAGCCACCACAAAGGGGCTTAAGACTGAGAACACAATCTGTTATCTCTTTACCTTAGAAAGCAAACAAAACCAAAGCAAAAACTGAAATGCTATAATTAGGGCAAAAAGCAGCCTTATAAATTTTTCCAGGAAACTGGGGAAGTGTGTGTGTGTGGCGGGAAAGATTAAATGAGTTTTTAAAGGTTTTAGTGTCAGTACAAAACTGAGCACTTGAAATGCTTTCCTTATAGTTGTCTGGTTAATATCACTGCACTGTGCAGCAGGAACATTGTGTCAGTGGTTCAGCTGGTAACTTCCAAACACACTGTATTTAGACTTTAAATGTAACATTAATACTGAAAGTCTGGGGTTTCATCTTCACTTTAGTGTCCTGATCCAGCAGGACACAAAAAATCGTACAGGCAACCAGTATTAAACACTTGTAGTAGCAGGAAGGTCTGTCCATTTATGATTTGATACTTCTAACATTTTGAAGAGATGGAAATCCATTGGAGGGTAGGACAGAGAGAGGGAGGATTACTGTTTGTTTTTAAAAGCAGACTCACCAGTGCACCACCAAAGCCTCCCTGCACTGTTGAATTTGACCTTGGTCTCAATGGCAACGTTTTGGTTCTTCAGAAAGATATGAGGCTTCAGGTGACTTATAGGACAGAAAAGAGGAATTGGCAGGGCCATTTAGTGCCTGATTCACTATCCCATCTTAAGTCCCTCATAGTAGGGCTTCAACAGGAGCTGGGCTGGAGCTCTTTTTGAGAGCCCACACTAAGGACACAGTACCTTTAAAGACCAATGACCTTCAGCCAGTTAAGTCTGTCAGGGAAAACTCCTGATGTGCATCCACACTTCACCCCATGCCGGTCATTCCAGCTGCTGGAACAGTTGTGTGGAATTAGCTGCATCAACAGAAAACAATTGGGTGAAACATCTGATGTCAGTGGCCCGACTCGTGTTACCTGTGCCTGTCTGTAACCCAGCAATTAGATCCATCGTTAGTAGCTTGGCTTAATTATAACTTAGAACTTCTCCAAGCATAGACTTTGCTCAAGATTTTAAATGATTATAATTAATTATACAGAAAGCCTGAAGTGTCTTCTCATCCATTGTTAAAATTTTTTTTCCTTTCCCCACACTGCCACCAGATCTTGGTTTCATAAAGGAACTGGGCTGTCAACTGAAAGAGAGGTATCTCTTGTAGCCTGAAAAAGCACACAGAGAGGTACCTTTTATGTCTTATATAAAGAGAAACAAGGCTTCAAAATTTTTTTAATCTCAACTAAGAGATGCAAAAAAGGAATGTTATTCTAACCTATACTTGTTTAGTCCCACTCTTTACATGAATGATTTACTTCTTGCCTCCCATTTAAAAGGGTTTTTGCACTGCCCCACGTTACTGCTGCTGGCCATTATCAGGAATCTGGTGTTGGGCAGCTGGGCCCCAGCCTGAACCAGCTACTTGAATCTTAACCAGCAAAAAGAAAACCACAGAATTAGTGCCAGAAACCCTTCAACTTCTTCCAAGACATGGGGAAGGAAGGAAGGAAGGTGTTACCATGCAAAGAAATGCTTCCCACTCGGCTCTCCAGTGGCCACTGGATGCAAATATTAAGGGAATGGCACAATATGGAGAGGGCTCACTGCACGGCGTGTGACCATGGCCAAACATCGCACCCTTTCCCACGGCTCTTTGGTTCTCCCCGGCCAGAGGAAGGCGGGAGCCCTCTAGGGGTGGCACAGGGAGCCCTGGAGGAACACTCGGCACCTGCAGAGCCATTTGCCTTTTCCATGCCAAGCCCCTCCTTCCTTACCTTGAGGCAGGAGCAGCGCCCTGGCATTTGCGAGGGCTCAGGAGCCGGAGGTCTATGCGGAGAATCAGGCCGGGGACAAGGAGGTCACGGGCTTTTTCCTGGAGGTGCCTACTCCACAGCCTGGAATGGGATGTAGGAAGGCTCTTTTCTATTGCTCATGCCACCTTTTCCAGGAAAAACAGAACATCACCAGACTGAAGTGCTACAGCTGCTCTGGCTCACCAAAACATAGCTAGAATTTTTTCTTTTAGGCTATGCAAAAGACTTGTTTTTACCTTACTATATGCCTCAAGCATACAGTGAACTCTTATGTAAAAAGAGCAGGTTTATCCTTGTCAAGGCATGTTCAAAATAGTTCTTTCCAAGAGCTGCTTCTATCTGAAGGCTAGATAACAGCTGCAGCATTTAAACATTTAAATATTTTCTCATTCTAATGAGAACTTAAGATTCTTTCCAAATAGCTCAACATAACAACATCAGAACTGGCAAACCCAAACTTCAAAACATTTTGACTCCAGTAAAAAAACCCAAAAAACAAACAACAACAAAAAAACACAAACCAACAAGCCAAAACCAAAACACAAGTATCAAACAATATCTAACAAGATATTAAGAATTGGCTGTAGTGCAACAGGTAACAGATTTTGTTACATATCCAAACAGAAGTGCAAGAACAGCTTAACACTTCAAAAAAACCCCAAGGTTGTTTACATTTGGTTCTTTTTTTATATAAGGGATATTGACTATAAGACACCTGCAGTTATATGTGCAAAAGTGCATTATCAGTTTGATGAAATAGGTAAATTCCCATTTACAGTCTCTACGTGTCATTGACAAGCAACTTTCTGCATGACACATTCAAGGTTATGCTTCATTTCTTTCAAAAAACATAAATTTGAGACAGCAAGATGAAAGCCTGTAATCTACATTAGTGCTACCTGAACAGCAAACCTGATCTAGATGCAGAAAGTGTTTTATCTGGCCCTCACCAAAGAGCAGAGACGTGAAATCTGAATGACTAGAGGAGAGCCCATATTTCTGGAAGTTCTCCTAGGTCCTGAATAAGTATTTCTGCTCACTGCATTTCCCAGGTGGAAAGGACAGGCATTTCCAAGGCTGTGGGTAGAGCTGAGCCCTGCTTTCAGCTGGGACAGAGTTAATTCTCTTCCTAGAAGCTGGTACAGTGCTGTGCTTTGGGTTCAGTGTGAGAATAATGCTGATAACACCCTGATGTTGTAGCTGTTGCTAAGCAGAGCTTACTCTAAATCAGTTCCCCAGGCTCTGCCAGTGAGGAAGTGCACAAGAAGCTGGGAGGGAGCATGGCCAGGAGAGCTGATCCAAACTGGCCAAAGGGTATTCCATACCACAGATCATTCCCAATGTATAAACAGGGGGGAGCTGCCCGGGGGGGATCCCTGCCCAGAGACAGGCTGGGCATCAGTCAGTGGGTGCTGGGCAACTGTATTGTGCATCACTAGTTCACTTGGGTTATGCTCCTCTCTCTCTCTCTCAACCTCCTTCTATTATTATTATTGTTTTGTTTCCATTATTAAACTCGTTTTATCCCAACCCATGGGTTTTGTCCCCAATTCTTCCCCTGGCCAGGGGTGGGGCAGGGAGGAGGGAGGGAAGGAGCAGCTGCGTGGTACTTCGCTGCCAGCTGGAATCAAACCATGATAAGACGAAGAATTTATTATAAGATGAAGAATTTATTTCTGCATAGCAACCCCCAGTAAAGTTTGTAGACAACGTGGATGAAATCAGCAAATACTGGGCAAGGTAAACTGAGCAGCTCTAGAAGAATTAAACAGCCCTCATTTGTGCTGTAACAGTCACCCATTCAGGCTGAAATAGAAACATCTGCCTCATCACCACTGTTATTTCATTACTTTCTACAATGTAGGAAGTGAGTGGCTACAGATTTTACAGCACACTGTCCACAAAGAAACATATCACATGAGGGTAGTTAAACAGGACATGAAGATTTGTTATTCCTTGCTCAAACAGTTGAGGTGGATAATGCTTTTCTGTCATGAACCCCATCAATGACATCTAAGTTTAGCTTCATGGAGCATTACATCAAAGTTTTACATCCACTTCCACAGGTTTATTGGCCACTTCTTGCTCAAACCCACTAGCAACAATGGCTGGGATCAGGGAGCAGCAGGTTGGCTCTGATCCCCATGTTGAACACATGGGCTGTTGGAGATCTGCTAGATAAGAAAGAAAACAGTCAGGGTAAGACAGCACAGCCAACAAGAATCGGCAATGTCTGGATTTCACCTCCTACTGTTCAAAAGGAGACAGTAAAGCCAATGTTGGGCACCAGCAAGGAGAACCAACAGTGATGTCGTCCAGCCCTGTTCTCAACTCTCTTGCAGTGGGCTCAGAGCTATGGAAAGGCAGCACCCTTTGTTAGGAAGTGCCAGGGATACCTGTGAGACACAGCAGTGACTTTGCATGGTCATTGTGGAGTTACCTGGATGATGGATTCCCACTGCTGCCTTACAAACCACAAAAGAACAGTGGCAGGCAGCTGCTGCTTGTGCTCCCTGGTGAGCTCAGTGAATCACAGGCTAGGAAACTGCTGCTAAACCCAGTCAAGCAATTCCCCAGCCTACACTTTTCTGAGAATTTGCTGCTTTTCTACAGATTATTACAAGTGAATTTTCACCCCTGGAATTCTTACTGTTAAAAAAATAAAATAAAAACAAACCCACAAAACATTTAGAACCATGAAATGAAAGATATTTTCAAGAGATTTGGAGTTTGATCTGAAGTAGGTTCAAGCATGCCCACAGCATCTTGACCAGAATCTACCTGATGAGTCATGGTTATACTTACTTTTGTATTTCAAAAAATACCTTATCTGCTTTCCTCTGATGCAGCATCCTGGGTTCTTAGTAGACTTTTATTTTCTCCTTCACTGGAATAAATACATAAGCATTTAGACAAACTGCCTGAAAGATTGCATCTCTCAGATCTCCAAGACTGTTAAAGGTTGTCTTTTGTCAATTCTCCCATCTGTGTCTTGCTCTCTTTGTCTTCCTTTCCCGGGGACATGAACACCTGCACTTCAGAAACAATCACACAGATTAGCTCAGCTTCCAAGCCATACTTATATTTTGATAGTTACCATCCTTCTTAGAACTCCCTCTATGTTCTGTAGTAAATCAGCCCTATCATACTGTAAGAATTCATTCTCCATCCTTCCCTTCAGCAGTTAAAGACCACTTCCTTAACAAGTGTGCAAGTGAACCAAACCTGTCATAATCTCTGCTGCAACAGGGTCCTTTCAGATCGTTATCCCATTGCTGTAAGACACATGCAGTATGGCCAATTTAACCTGCTCGGTTACTGTGGCCAGCTGCTAAAAAGAACAAAAGAAAAGAGATCAAATCAATGAATTGCAGGTACACAGTCCTAGGATAGTTTTAGTGACATCAATCTTTTCAGGGAAGCATGCTGTGTGATCCCAAGGATTGTTTCCTTCTAGTTCTTCCACTGGTCTCTTTTCCCAGACAAGCCCTATGAAAGAAGGTAAGATGTGATGACAGGGTAACCCCTCTAAAATGTGCAACATCCCCATTGTGGAGCCAGCTACTTGAAGCATTAGAATGAAAAATATATTTAACAAAAGAAACAAACAGTGCTTTGGATCACTATACTTTATTAATACTTCAGAAACATCAGATCCTACAGAGGCGAGTTCTTACCCCACCTATTTCCAATCACTGCTTTGAAACAACTTCTTGCAATATGCAAATAGATACATGAGGCACTGTGTGAATACAAAAGTGACAATACAAAAAACCCCAATTAAACCTCATGCAATACATACATATATAAAAATATGGTAACGTAGCATAATACACACAAGCACTATTAGAACAATCCATGTAAATGAAAGTACAATATGCATAGCATTTAATGATCAATGACAACAGGTTTCTGACCTGTGCATAAAACCAGTCAGTTTAAATAAGAGTTTTAAGAGACTAGATAACTGGTTAAGCCACAGCTTATAAAACCTGCTGTACTGCAGCTTTTCTGCTCAGGGTCACAAGTGCAGATTAGCATACAAAATAAATAAAGACTATGATTCTAGAACACTTGGCTAACAGCTCCTATCTCAAAGTCACTGGCCCTCTTGCTTTCATTCAAGGTTCATTAGCCAACACAGTGGCAAGAAGTGTGCCTAAAGCAACAGCTCTGCTCCTGTACTATTTTAATACTGATAAGAACATATATTTTTAAGTCAGCAGGAGTAGTCACAGGGGTCTAACTTACCACTACTTAAGCACAGGACTGATGCTGCTGTCCAGAGCAGCCCCTGGACAATGACCCTGGCTGAGGGGCTGATGAGCCACAGGATGTGCCCCATTACCACCCTGTCTGTTCAGCCAGCTGGAGTGAGAGGCACAGCTGAGGAGGTGAAGGAAGTCAAGAAGCCTTTCCCCCCCACTCTAAACAGTGCAAATGTTTGAAAACACAAACAATCTGCAGGAATACAGAGACAAGAATGTTTCTGAAGTTCTGTAATCAGGATGAGAGCTACAGTTACCTGAAATAAGCTTAAGTACTCCTATGGAATAACATGCAAATAACAGGACCTTCTTCTTAGACATCCAATACTGGTCCATGCCAAGGACACAACAGTTATGGCAGTCTCTCATCTTCCTAGCTGACATGGTACTTTTTACACTCTTGGTGTTGCAGGCCTCCAAAGATCGGACCACGTTCACTATGGACACAGATGAAATCAAAATTATAAACTGGCACCTAAACTGACCTAACAGCCAACGGAGTTTACAGTCTAAGAAGCACCATTCTGGGGAGAGCGGGATGTGATGAAGTAAAAGGACATCAAAGATACACGAAAGAACACTGGGAAGAGAATAAGGAGGAGACAGAGAAGAAATTACTTTCAGAAGAGGGATATAAAATTAGTTAAAGTCATTAAGTTAAAAGTACTTAGAGGTAACACTTTATACTGACAAAAAAGAGGCCAGTATAAAGTTTTAACCCCCAATAAAACAAATATCTTGCTATTATTAAACATGGTTCAAGAAAAAAGGGAAGAAAAAGGAAAACAAAACAGCATTAATCACCCAGTATTTAGCAGAATGCCTTTTAACAAAGTTCAAAAGGGCAGCATGAAGAAAAGGAAATCATAATATTTTATTGCCCTGAGAAGGTCCCCATAGAATCACTCTAGTTTCCTAGCTATTACCTCTTTATCCTTGGACATCCAAAAAGAACCATCATTGCTTGGATAAATGGATAAATGATGGATGGATCATTCCAGAAGGAATGATGGTCACACCTTCCAGCTCCATTTGCCAAAACAACAAACCTTCCACATGCCTAATGTATTGTCTCCAAAATGATAATTAACTTCAAGGAGCGACCCACGAGATCAGGAAGGATCAATGAAGTTCCTGTGCATGGAAATCTAGAACCATTTAATAATTAATAATTTCAGTACTTGGTATATTAATTTTCCTTGGCAATTAGTAATCAACAATCATAATCTAACTAGTCACAAAGCCCAGATATATTTAACTTTCTAAGAAGCTGAATGTATCTTCTCTGTTCAGACCCAAAAGCACACAATAAGACATCAAACCCTGACTGAGAGGAGTTTGTTATCAAAATAAAGCAGACATTACAAAGCAGCCAAATTCATTTGCTTAAAACAGTGGTTTTCAGCCAGCAGTGCGCTGCCAACTCTTCTAGGCTGCTTTTTTTTATTCCATTGTTTGCATTCCAAGAAGCTTGAAAACATTTCTCTTCCTATTGATTTTGTTCTCTTCTGTTTAACAAAAGCTGCATCTCGCTAAATTTTCTATGTGGCCAACACAGCTGTCTCTTGTTTATTTTTGTGTGCACCACCAGCAGCAGCACGAGGAGCTTGGAAAACACATTAAACCCAGGATGCTGAACAGCTTGTGAGTGTTCAGGCTCGGAGGGGTCACACCAAAATAAAGGTTTAAGTGGTTCTCTGAAAGATTCTGGTTTCCTGCTCCATGCACAGATAAGGTTATCTATTGCAAGAACCTACCAGCTCATTTTAAGGCAGTATTTTAAGAAGTGCCTATGACAGACAGGTGTTCAGAGGTCCAGTGGCTCCTTCACGTCTCCATTTGATTACTTTTCAGCTGACATGACTGATATCAATAAAAATAGCTTTAGATAAAATAAAACCCAAGGAATACATTAAACCCAACCAAAACACATGCAGGAAGTGTCTGGCTTAGCTCTTAGAGCTGTCAGCACTGCAAAACAAATACTCCACAGGGCTGGCTGGTTTAGTGGCTCGATTTAGTAACACAGAGAGGACCAGCCTCTTGGTTTTGGTGCTGTTTGAAAGGTTATGATGAGCTTGGCAGAAACCCCACTGCTTTCCAACACTGTTCAAATGCAACCAGACCTGCTATAAACTTGTGTTTGGGGAGAGTACATGCCTTCATGTAGACTGGGAAGGTTTGCACACATTTAAAAGCTCATTTTTCTCCTTCTCCAACCCTTCCTGGAAGTAATTTTTTTCATCAGGAGAGTTTGCTCTTCAAAAAGGGGATATGGACTGTTTCTTCCTAGTAGGATTTTATCTGAAGGCACAGGCCCAACTGCAAAAGGGACAGTAATAGAACTAAGCAGGGAAATTTAATTCAGGCTTTACTAGAGCTAAATTGTCCATGAATCATCTGCAATCTGCTCTGTTGTGGCTAACATCCCCCCACCTTCTCCCTATAGCATTTGCTCCATACTTCAGTACTATCAGACTAGAAATAGACCCTGGCTGGTGCTGTGCATTCAGCACCTGCATCCACGAGAATACAAGTAATTTAACCAACAGAGTCAAACTTACACACAGAGCGGAGCCAGAATATTAATTTAGACTTTATGCCTTTGATAGATTGAGGGTATTTGCTGGTTACCTTTTGTACAACACCATTTACAAATACCTGAGCTCCTCAGTCACTTGTTTTGGAAACATCTTTTTGCTAGTTTTTAAAGGATTGCCTGGGAGGGAATCTTCAATCCCAAACAGCTGCTTTAAGCTACCAGCTGAAAATGGGTTTTCCAGAGCAGACAAGCCAACTTACGCCTAGAATTCAGAAAGCAAGAGAAGCACATTTCCTAACATCCAGCAGAAAAGTGAAAATCTTAGTGGCTCTTCACGACAGAAAGTTAATGGCACTGGAAATGCTTTTTAAAAGAGCAGTACTGCATCTGACTTTGAATTCAGATAAGTACCTATTAAATGCTATTAAAGTCATCACTGTGATTAACACTATTCAAGTGCCAGCCCTGCTGCAACCACTCCGTGCCCAATTACTCATCCCCCAGCGCTCACCAGCCGCGTGGATTCAGTGACACAGCCCAGCGTGTCCCCTCCCAGCAGCACCTGCACAGGGACCGGGAGCTGCACACCCTGGTGCTCCCTCCCAGCTCCACTTCACCCAGGAGGATGGTTGGAAGAATCCCTTTAGCAGCATTTGCTTCCCAAGCAGTGCTGAGGGGTCACAGTAAGTCACCCTGGACACTTTCAGTGCGGTTCCTGCTTCAGCTCTTTGAAGACAGAGCTGCCTCGGCTGAGCTCTGCCTTTTTAATGGGTGTGTTTCTAATTCTTTCAAGCGTTTCACTCTAAAGAACTGACATTTGTAGCTCTATTTTCCAGCCCACTTCCTTTTTAAAATAGGCATTAATAATACTTAAATGCATTCCTGTCTCTCTCTTTCACTCCTCCATCACTCAGAGGGTGGATTTTACTTAATCTCCCTCTATTCTAAAAATTTTCCTGCATTTCTATCATCTATGTTCTCAGGAAAAAAAAAAAAAGGCCTAAATGAATCCCCCAATAAATGTCATTTGTAAAATTTCAATCTTGTCTATGTCAGACCCAGAAGATTTCATTGCCTTAGGTGCCTTTGTAGGAGAGCATGGGGAAAGAAAGGGAAGGCAGAAATATGAATTACCCATAAGCTAAAGAGACATTGGATACCCACTAAACAGAATGACAAAAGACAGTTTCCAATCAAACAACACAAGATTTTAAGTGTGCTCTGCTAAAAATGCTGGCTCCTTTAAAGAGCAGTTTTTCTTATGCTGGGTGCTAAAATGCAGTAGCAGGCATTCATTTGGAGTCTAGTAAAACATGAAAATACTTTCACTTTTCATTGAACATTTGTCTTGAATCTTTCAGCGAATTTGTACAGCTTCAGTGGTTTTGGTTAAACTCAAGAACTGGTTTTGTTGAAGGCCCATCATAAAGACAGCAAGGAAAACAGGCAAATTAGTCAACTTGTCATTAGTTGATTTGATGCTGGGGGACAAGTATTAATATATTGTAGATGACAGTGGGAAGGCCCAGAGAGGCCAGAGCATTCTGTCATCAAAATTACATATTATTTTTAACCAAAGGAGGGAAGGAAAGCAGAACAGCCAACACCAGAAATCCAAGAAGCTTTAAGAGAAAAGAAAAGCTAACGTGGCAGATTAGTACTGTAAATTCAAACCATAGCACCACTCTATATTTTGGACTATTTAGTCCAGCTTCATACCTTCTGCTAGAGCTCCTTCCCCTCTGTCCTCATCACCCATACTAGTGGTTTTCCTTGTAACAGCCCTGTGCATTAGAGGCAGTGGCTTCTACAAGTGATATCAAAATGAAGAGTGAAACAAAAACTGTTTTCTTGTATCCTGGCCATCCCAAGGATAAGACCATCCTGATGATCATTTTAAAAGTGCACTTCCAAAATCCATACCCTGTGTCATACTTTCATTACTGATTTAACATCAAATTGAATTTGTACAAAACAAAAACCAAAACAAAACTAAGAAGTTTCCATAGGTTTTGATCAGGCTGTCAAAAACAGGTAAGACACCATCAAAATTCATTTTCCCCCCAAACAGAATTTGGGATATTTCTGTGAATGACACTTTAAGACTTACTTATTCCACTGATTGGATTTTTGACCCATTACACCACCTGTAGACCTGCTGACCAGATTTTTTAAAGCCAGTAGGAAGTCTCTGAAAATGAGAGAAATACTTTTAATCCACACTGCAATCTGCATGAGTTCCCAAAAGTCTCAAAGAAATGAGGCACTAAGTCACTCAGAATGAACACACCTTCATTAGGGAACAGCTTCTCAGAATGTAGAATTTCTTCCCTTGGGCATAGCTTGAGAGTTAGATTTTTCGATTGCTACAGACAGCTTTCTAAAGACCCATTTCACTTAGCTCCCATCAAATAAAAATTACCAAATTTGAAACAAAAAGGGATATTCTCACAAAGCTGTAAGTACCCATGAAAGGACCTGAGGCTTTGTTTCCTCTATAATGCAAATCTGCCCAGATAAGGTTGAAATAAAAGGATCACTACAAAGAATTTGGCTTGTTCAATCCCCTCCACCTTTGAGGAAATCTGGCAAATTTCAGAAACTAAACCATACCATGAATTTACCAACATTTCACACCTCCCTGCACGAAGACAATAGCTTCCCTCTCTCTTGGTAAGCCTCAGACAGCAATGAAATCAAACAATTCTGTATGATTCTTACCATATTAAAACCGAGAACTAATTCCAAGACACCAAGAGGCACAAGTGGTCATCAGAATTTAGCATGATGTTGGGTTAGAAAACAAAGAGGGATGATAAATAAAAGGGATTACTGCAAAGGGCTTCCTTAACTGAAGCATGTTCACTACAAAACACTGATACGCACCCTCCCGGGCTGCCATCACAGAAAGCCTTCCCCACATATTTTAGGACATAAAAATGTAGGGTGGAAAACCACTTACATTCTTTTCAGAGAAAAAGCTCCTGTTGTTGCACAGCAAAACAAGGCAGTCACTGTCTGAGCCACTGTGTAATGAGAGAGCAGCTCACTGAGGAGTTCCTACATTAAACCATAAGATCATCTGTAGCATTCCAGGAAAAACTTCAATTCACTGGGGTCACTGCATTGCCCCAAAGCAGCCAATGGTCCAGAGGCACTGGGGACACAACCAGCTGAGCCATTTCAACTCTCCTACCTCAATTTCCTCCCAAAGTAACATTCATGTTCAACATACTCTAATCAACAGGACTGCAGTGACATGTGCTTCTAAATTAGGCTTACAACCTTGCTGCCAGATGCAAAGCTCTTTTTGTTTAGACACTGAAATGAATAACAAATTTACCACTGAGCCTTCAGATCTTGGTGAGTCCTGCAAGCCAGGCAAGACAAAGCATAACCAGAGGCTCCAGCACGGAGTGAATGGGACAGTTGTGCAACACCTTACACATTCATTAGGGTTCTTTCATCCTCTGAGCTTCACAGTTCCTTACAAAGTTATTTAGACCCCAAAGGTTCATGAAGACCAAATTAACCATCCAGTAATAAAAACTGTTACTGAACTGTTTCTAGTTTGTTACTGAATTTTCTTGTGAAGGTCAGAAGTTGCTTTTTTTTAAATGCAAGGCATGATGACTCAGATTGTTACTTTATGATTAACTCACTGGAGCTTTTGCATTGGGCACGGAGTAAGTCCAGAGAAGCTTTTACTGCAAGCCACAGGCTTTGGCAACAATGAAAGAGATGTTTTCTTGAAACCTAGTTACCACTAAAAATCGTTCACAAAAAAACTGAAACATTTAAGTGCATTAATGAAAAAAAAAGGTCACATTTTAAAAACACTGGAAGCTGGCTCACCATGTGATAGGCAGCCAGCAATCCTTGGGTGAAATATTTAAGGCACTTGAGGGTAGTCAGTTTTTTTATACCAGATAATAAAGACAGAGCAACTTTAAAATTCCAGTTTAAATAAAACCCACAACAAAATAAAGAAACACTGCAAAACATTCTTCCAACTGTAAAGTTCAGAAAATTAACAAATAAACACTTACAATAAAAATAAAATTCTCCTCTGTTATAGTTCACAAAATAGTGGCAGGAAGAGCACATTTACCTGCTTGAGCACACACACCATAAAGGTCTCTCTCAAATACAACAAGAGGGGTCCTTTCTTTTCAGGCTGCCAAATAGCCAATAAGTAATGTTTGTAAGGGAGAAATAATCCAGTGCAGTTGAATATCAGGTTCCAGTTTATAAACCAGAGCACCCAGAAAGCAGTTGATTTTCTATCGTTTTCCCTGGGATATTTCTAGTTAGCTTTCCTGTTCTTTTTCTGGAGCATCCAGTTTCATTTTCTCCTCTCCATACACACAAAATTACATGTTTCTGTTAGAATAAAGAGACCGCATCATTCTTGTAATATCATCTTTGGTACAAACCAAAAGCACCTTACACAGCACACTGGTGTCAGCCAGTCCCTCACACACCCAGCCTGTTCCTCCAGAACACACACAGGAAGAAGCTTTTCTGTGATGGGAACAGCTGCTCCCCCAAATTCCCAAGTAACATCACAATTAAATACAACATTCAGCGTTCTTTCTAAGCACTGACTTGAATTTTCACTCAGAATTCACAAACGGGTATTCTCACCCATTAGCTTATACATATTATGGTTTCTTACCACTTCCAGGGCAGAGGGGTATGACCAGCAGCCCTGGGATACACTTCAGTGTCTGCTCCCAGAGATGAAATAACTGTACAGATCTCCACATCTGCCCAGTGTTTTCTGAGGGAGGGGGAAGGAGAGAAGGAAGGAAAAGACAAATGGGAACTCCATATAAGGGGTCTTGCCTTTCTGTTCCATGTTTGTTCATTTGTCATTTTTTCCTGATATATTTTGCCTACTGTATTAGAGGCTTCTTCAGTGGAAAGCTGTTCCTTACGTGAACTCCTTTGAAGGTTCTGGCCTGAACAGACGCTGTCACTGTGTGGCTGCTGCCTCACAGCCAAGGAAATTAAAGGGTGAACTCTGAGCATCATCATCAGCCCCAAGGCTCTTTGGGTCTCTGAGGCAGTCTGCCAAGATGTCCTGAGGATCCCTCAAGAACACCACTAGAACAGTGATGTTGTCACTGGACCCGTTCTCCTTGGCAGCAGCCACCAGTCTTTCTGCTGCTTTGAGCCCCTCTCCTTTGTTCTGCATTAAATGGTCCAGGACCAAGTCTACAACTTCATAGGGCTTGATGGCATCGAAGAACCCATCGCAGGCCAGGAGCAGGTAATCTTCTGAGCCAGTCAGCTCAAAGGAGTCTCCATCTGCATCACCAGAGATGTAGGGCTTCTGGCATATGTCACCTGAGACAAGCAGTCAAAGCAAAGGCTTTGTTACTTCAAATGCAAATGGATTCTTCACCCACCCACAGCCAGATCATGTTCCAGAGGTACCTGACGCAGGATGAGAGTAGTCAAAAGCTATGGAACAAGCATGGAAGGCCTTTGTTTCCTTAAGAACACTTGGAACATACCTAAATCCACTGGGTTTCTAAGGAGTTACTTTAACTTCCTAATTTTGCAGGGAAACTAAGGAAATTATTCCAAGGTTTTTTCTCTCAGATATATATTTGTGCAAGGAGATAGGCCTTCATTTTGCAGGTGTGCCTCTGGTACAGCCTTCAGCATGCTATGAAAATAAGATTTTCCTTAGCTATACAGACATACAGCACAATGTCATAAGAATCTGTGTTTAGTTCACCAGTTTCATGTGGACATCCTTATTAAATATGGGTTGCTACCGATCCAAATAGTATTACACAAATTTATACTGATTTGATTTCATTCATACATTACAGTTACCTACCGTATTGCCCAGGGTTTTTCCAATTTTTGCCCTAATTGGTGAATAGCAAAGTAAGCCAGTTTAGTAAGATTCCGGAATACTACAATTAAAATGCCCTAAATTGCTGGATATGTGGGATTTGAAGGAGAATACAGTGATTTGACTTAAGGAGAAAGATCCACAGTCAAGGAGAAAGAGACATTCATATTAAAGTGGACAAAAACCCTCACAAAGCAGACATCCAGGCACATGAAGAATGGATAAACAGTGCTTCCTCCACTTTAACAAATTAATTAAATTAACATTTGTTAAACTACTCTAAAACAGCATGGTACCAAAGGCATTTATAAGAAGCAAAAAACTTGTAAATAGAAAAAAAATTAAGACTACCATGGCTAGTATGTAAATAAAATAATATCCTATGCTCATGGTAAACCCAATCAGGTGATGGAGCTGCAGGCCATGTAAGTCCTATGGCTATAAGTTTGCCTTATGGGAAAGACAGCAAGAGCTGTTTCCTATGTGGCTGATGCCAAGCAAAACACCATTTGCAGTCTTAGGTGGTGTGTTTTCAATCAGATCTAATCTGACATTTACTAATACTGTTGGTTTATCTTACCAATTGCTCTGGAAACAGCCAAGGTACCATTAACCCTCCAGCAGTCCATGTAGGTTACACAGCCACCCAGAGTCTCAATCCGTGCTCTCTCATCCTGCAAAACAGTGGAATACATTTTTTTATCCTGTTTCAGCTTCTGTATCTCTACTGTGAATACAGCAAACACACAGAGCAGCATCTAGTCCAGAAATACACACTGAGAGTTACTGGAAACCACCTATAACCTCCCAGCCCTGCTATGGCTTGTCCACAAAAACAGCAGAATTTCAAAGTTTCAATATTGTCACATTCTTTCCAACATGGATGAGTATTCTTTTGTGCCACTTCTTCCCATCCCATACAGCAATTGGGTAAATATATAAATCTTTGGAATGAAATGCAAGATAACTAGACTAAGTAACAATATCAATTTGTATTGATACCCCTTTAACTACTCAGTTATTACAAATATTCTTGCAATGAAGGCAAAGGGTCATGCAATGCCAGCTAAACTCACAAAGTTCCCATGCAATTTCATGTAGTGAAATATCTGGCTATTTAAAATAGATAGGGAATGCAATAACTTTAAGCCAGTCAGGCCACTGGGATTAGCATCAGCTTTTCAATGACAGTACTGCATATTATGAAAGACTTGCATTATGGTAACACTTTAAACAGATATTAATCTCAAAATAGTAAGTTATTTTGAAACAGGCAGATTTAAATTCACACACACAAATCCTGTGAAAGTCTTTAATTACTACAGATTTCGAACAGACAGCTTGGGCAGGAACTGAAGGCAGGACTACCAGTACCATCAATACTTTCAAGCAGGAAAAGGTGTAGGGATCACCTTGTCAAGACACAGGAGTGGGTGCAAAAAAAAAAAGTTAATTCTCTGGATCCTATTATACAACATATGTAATTATGGAAAGCATCAAACACTTAAAAAGGCTTGACTCCAAAAAGGTTTCTAGAGAGATTGTGATGATACACTCTCAAGAGAAAAAACTCCAGACTTACCTCTCTTTCTGGTTTGTGAGGCTCCATCAATGTCACAGCTTTCCCCTGCTGCACCAGCATCACCTGGGAGTCCCCCAGCCACGCTATGTGCAGCTTGTTCCCCACAATCAGTGCAGAGACACCTGTTGTGCCACTCCGCAGCTTCTGCAGAACGAAACAGGGATGTCAGGGGAGTATTCAACAAGCCCTTCTAGGGCACATGGCAATATTGTTAAATCAGGTTTAATTACACTAATTGCAGCAGAGTAGACCTGCCAATCCTAATTCAGGTACCTGAAAAAAAGATATGAGATAGTAGACAGACTTGAAATAAACTATTTCTAAACACATTTTCTATCATGCAGGTGGTTAATACTATCTCTGTTATGTTCTTCCTTCTTTGCTGTTAATTCCAAAATTGATCTAGGAGACTAAGAGCTCTATTGTTTAAGACACAGAGACACACAGAAAAGCAAAAGGATCTGAATTTCAGTACTATGAGCATGTCACAAACACACACAGTTCTCTCCACTCCCTTTCATATCTTCCACTCTAACACTAGAAACTACAGACACCTTGCTCCACACAGATCCCCTTATCCTTGTGTATTTAAATGAGAACATCAACAAAAAAAAGAATCTAACTGGCTTAGACTCCCCATAAAGATTAGTGACTCAGACCTCAGGAAGATGATGGTCTCTTTTATACCTAATTGACAGAAGTGAAGATATCAACAACAAATACCTCCATATACTGCTATAATAAAAGAGTTCTCATTAAAGTAATAAACTATCCTTCCATTATGCAGATTTGAAAAAAGAATGTTCATCATACCAACCTGATTCAAAGCTGATCAATAAGTTTAATCAACTCAAGAGTCTGATTTAAATCAGAGGACATATTTTTCACTTACAACCACCTCTGACACTAATGGTGGGACAAGAAAGACGAAGACAGCGACCATATCAGGAAGACAGAAACATCTTCCCCAGGTAAGAGGTAGAAAAACAGAACATCTAGAAGCTGCCCAATTTAGGCAAAGAGTGTTCTCTCAAATAACTGGTATGTCAGAAACATTTAAACCCCATTAACGCCCCTTTTCAATTACTCACCTTGAACTTTTAAGCACTGTCATTTTGATTTGCCTCCAAATAAGAAATAATTTGATCAAAGAAAACCTTTACATGCAGCATAATTTCATAAAGAAGTCAGTGATTCAAAGGAACTGTACTGTCAGAATTTTCTGGATAATACCACGTTGTCCAACAGTTCTCAGTGTTATTTAAATACAATGGAATTAATCTCTACCCACTCACCTCTCTTTTGGCTTTGAAAAGAAACATTTCGTCTGTTTTCTGGAAAGAGCATTTCAAGGCCTCAGCTGGATTCTTGACAATCTCCTCATGTAACCCGACGTTTACATGTAAATGGGTTGCTGAGTAATTGGCAGCGTCCACCCCACCATGGCCATCAAACACAGCAAAGTAAGCGCGGTCAACGTCATCCTTTGCAGCGAGGGACAGAGGGGCAGACACATTCATGGTCAAAAACAAAGCAGCTCACAGACGGCACCAACAAGCAAAGATTCTTTATTCTGGACTTCCATACAAACCACGATTTAAGTCCATTTACACGTGTACAAAATGGATAAAACAGGTACTTTGCAAGGGAATTACTTGTCTTTGTTTGCTGTTAGTTGACTTAATGTCCTTGAAAATGACCTGGAATTGGAACAGCAGACTGGTTATGTAGTCCCACAGCAGTTTCATTACTTGGTGCTTATACAACAGCTGTTCTCCCCCTTCCTGTTCTTAACATCAGAGAATGGTTTGGGTTGGAAGGGACCACACAGACCATTTCATTCCATCCCCTGCCATGGGCAGGGACATCTTCCACTATCCCATATTACTCCAAGCCACATCCAACCTGGTCTCGAACACTTCCAAGGATGGGGCATCCACAGTTTCTCTGGGCAATCTGTGCCAGGGCCTCACCACCCTCACAGTAAAGAATTTCTTCCTAACAACTCCTGTAAATCTGCCATATTTCAGTTTAAAATCATTCCCCCTTTTCTTGCCACTACATTCCTTGTAAAAAGCCCCTCTCCTGAAGCCCTTTAGGCACTGGAAGGTCTCCCATGAACACTCTTTTCCAGGCTGAACAATCCCAGCTGTCTCAGCCTGTCTTCACAGCAGAGGTGCTCCTGTCCTCTCATCATCTTTGTGGTCTCCTCTGGACTTGTTCCAGCGGGTCCATCCCATTTTTATGTTGTGGGCCCCAGAGTTGGATGCAGCACTCCAGGTGGGGTCTCACAAGGATGGAGCAGAGGGGCAGAACTCCCTCCCTTGACCTGCTGCCCACACTGCTCTGGATGCAGCCCAGGACACGTTTGGCTTTCTGGGCTGCAGACACACATTGCTGGGGCACACTGAGCTTCTCCTCCACAAACACCCCCAAGTCCTTCTCCTCAGGGCTGCTCTCAATAAACATGTAAGTTGTGTCAGTCACAAGAACATTTTAACTCCAGCAACATAACACTAAGTGAATTTCCCATCTCCCTGTATCACTTGTGACATGAAATCCAAAGTCACAAGATGCTCCTTGTATCACTCCTTTATCAGGACAGAAGCTGGCCCCCAGCAATCTGAGTCACCAAGTCCCTGCTCCAGCACAGACATGATAAATAACTTGTGGCAACAAATCTTGGCCATTTCACAGGCCATCCATCACGAGGCCACTGTTTAGAGCAGCGCTGAAAAGCCACCCAACCGGCCTCCCCAGCTGTGCCCAGACTTACTGATAAACCAAAGAGCTGATTGAACTCCGGGAGCAGAACGTGGCGATCCTCCATTTTCCGGCGAGTGTTACGGATGGCGTGGATGGAAACCAGCAGGAACCGCTCCAGAGGTCTCAGGGGGGGCAACTGCTTCTCCCACTCGGAGCAAACATCCCGCAGCTTGTTAAAGAAGCAGCGCTGCAGCGACTCCCCATCCAGCACTGACAGCATAAGACAACACAGTAAGTGCTGTGCCCCATTTTCCTATATTAGTCCATCTTTTGGCCTGTCTTTTGTTTAAGTTTCTTCCCTTACAGTTACAAACACACATCCAGCACTCTGCCTGTACAGGCTTTGCAAGAATTAGTGTGGGGTTCTGAGAATAATGGGAAGAGGAAGTTGCAAATGGAAACCAGTATAACATCAAGGATAAGAGCAGCTTTTTTACTTGCTAGTTCTCTTTCAAAACAGAGGTTTATCAAGTAGGTGATTACATTACAAAGATCATAAAAAGACCCAAAAGTCAGTGTGGCATATTAGAAATAAATGTTATCATTATGTAAGCAATAGGATAAAGTGGCAGGAGTTCCTCCCTACTGAAAAGAAGAAGGAAATTATCAAGTGGGCAGAAAAGCCTTCAAGATGAGATTACTGCTGTCTTGGACACAAGGGTTGAAAAAGCATTAGCTTGGCTTTGGGTCAGGGTATGTCCTACTGAACCACTTCTACTGAGACAACAAGGAAGTCTGAGAATGTTTGGCTGAGGTCAATAGCTCAACTCACAGTTGAGCTGAACAATTAGAATTTTAAGCTGTTATCTTTATCTTTTTAAATACTCATGCTTACAGGAGCTGGAGGGACAGAAGAACACTTCCGCTACTTTCCAGCTTTGTCATTACAGAGCACAACTGTAAACACCCATTGGGCACAGCGTGAAAGGCTCCAGCCAGACACTCAAATCCTTTTCTGGATAGATCCCAAAGATCAATTAATCCAAACTTATTGTTCATCAGACTGAATGGTTTGGTGTTTGGCACTGTGTCTAGGTTTGCACTGCAGTCTCTCTCCAAACAGGTAATAATTTAAACTTTTGTTATCTGAGTAGGAACCCTGACTCAATGCTAAATCAACTAACTTCAAAATGCATTGAAAAGAACATCTACAGAGCAAAAATAATTTGCTGGTTCCTAATGTGTTTCCTGAAGAACTGCAGTGTCTGAACTATCTTTCCTATTTCTATTTTACTCTGATTCCTGTTAATCCTGTTAGTACTGAAGCTTCCTCAGAATTCCTTACATTATTCCTAGTTCTCAAGCATTTCTTTTCTCTGCACCACTGGCTGGCCAGCTTCAGATGCCTCTTTGGGCTTGGAGAATTGAAATCTTAAATTTAAACACAGATCTTTGACTAGCAGCCACTACATATTAACCAAAACTACTTTTGATTTGCTTAATATTCAGGTGTGAATGGGCAACTTACTAAAACCTTTAAATACTTAATCATCCCATATACAAAATAACTAAGTAGGACAGCATCTTAGACAGCCTTGTCTACAGCTATTAGTTTGCATATTTGTAAATGTCTACGCTAATATTGACCAGAAGACTCAGACACAGATTGCTGCTTAAATATTAAGCTTGTGAAATCTGACAAGGCAGAAATCTTAACGGCAGAAATGCTTCTGCAATATACCACAAGCAGTGGTACCCATACAAAAATCCCCCCCACACACACTCTTGCTTTTACATAATCTCTTCTCTTTCATTCCAAGAATGCTTTTTTTGCCAGTTATTACTGCAGTGCAGGAAGAGAGCCCATACTGTGCTGTAGCACATGGAACATCTTTCTTCCTAGTTGGACAGTTAAGGTGATGTAATAGCAATTACAAGACAAGGAAAACAAGTACAGTCCAAGTGTGCAGAAAAATGAACACCTTTAAAGTAGCTATTCCTTGCTGAGATTAGGCAATGCAAGTACCTGAACATTGAGCAGATTTCCAGCCTGTTCAACAGGGGAATGGTGAATAGGTATTTGATCTAAATAGCAATGGTGACACAGGAACAAATAAACATAAAATAGGAATATGTAAAATGGAAATTAAAGAAGGTTTCAACCATCAGAACAGGGAAGCCTCTGGGGCATTTGTCAACACAGAATAATCAGAGAGAACCAGAACTAGTTGAACATGGAACTCATGCAAGGGTTTTCTGACTTTGCCTGTGCTATATTAAGAGTAGATTCATATCCTATATCTTTATGGTCTTCAGAGTAAAACAGCAGCATGCATACTCTATAAATGTCTCCAGTATATGGTAACCATACAGGATTCCAGAGACATTAGGTGCTTGTGACCAAGAAAATGTCCCTGTCCTGTCCAGTTCTTCACTACTCACTGTTTCTCAACATTATAATTTCTTCCCCAGTCAGATGAGGTTCACTTGGGATTTGTGCACCCAAGATTTTTGTATGGCAGTCAGGGTGCAGCAAGGCTTAATTAACTGTGCTCCCCCTCCTGCCATTTCTGACTTGGAGGTGGATGCTGAAACAGGCTTTTGGAAAGCATGGCATGGCAGCACTTTGCTTGGAGCCTCCTTGGGGGCACTGAACTGCCTTTCAAGCCATCCCAGGGAAATGGAAGGGCAAGTATTTCTCCTTTCAGGACAGACTAGTTTGCCTAAGACACCTCTCCTCTGTTTTTATCTTTGGCTCTGCCTGCATCCTGCTCCATTTAAATTCTTGGCACTGGAACTGAAGGTTTGGAGAAGTCTAATGTTAAACACTTCAGCATGTAAATGCAGTAGGACCATCTGTTACACAAGGCACAAACCCAGTACTCAGTCACCAAGGCCTGTTTTCTCTCTGGTTCACTCAGGAGAAAATGCAGACATCACGTAGAAGACACAGGTTCTTCTTCCCTCTTTATAGGGGGGTGGGAAGAGAAGAAATCATCAGTAAAGACAGTGACTATTGAGAAACTTGCCAAGAGAAAAATCTGAAGTTTCAGGATGTTCGAGTTGTGGAGGGGCCAGAGGTGCCAAAATTTGGTTCCAAGACAAAAGCAAGATGGTTTATTTAAGGTGCTGGTGTGGCTGCATAGCAGCAACTATGAAGATGCCACTGTGAGAACACAGGAGTCTTAGCTAAGGTCAGCCTACCAAAGAGAAAAGGGCCTTCTCTTCCCTTTCCAGAAAGCCAACCCACACGATCAGTCCAGGGCTCCAGACACCATGTTTGCATGTTGCCCACAAAACTAGCACAGCTTCCTTTCATCCCACAGATACCCAGCAGAAGTAAATGAAGTTCTGCTCTCTGCTGCTTGCCAGGCAGCCTAACCAAATAATCTGGGAAACATTTCAAAACACTGAGATCCTCTGACAGACAGCCTCCAGGAAAACCACAGAAGGAAAGAGTATACTTACAGGTGAACCTTTCCTCATCTCCTTCTCCCTCTGTTTCCACATTTTGCAGCTTAAATTCAGTCAAGTCTGTTTGGAGAACTTCATTAACTGCAGCATGGATCAACGATGCTGCAAGAAGTGGTGAAACACCTCTGCTGGTAAGAAATGGAAGGGAAAGCAAAGCAGTGCATTAGTTTAAACTGAGCTACAACCTCACCCTGTATGGTTGGTGACCTCAGAATTAGAAAGCATTGCACACAGTAATTCCAACTTCATTAGTAAACTAGTAGAGGAAACCATATGCTCAATATTTATTCATACAAATCTTTAGTAAGATCCTCAGTTAGACAACTGCTTTCTCAAGAATGCAAAGAGGAAGAAGCGTATGAATCATGTTTTCAAACTGTTGCTTCACACTCCAGTCACAGATGGTCCCTCCTTCTCTTGAGCTCTCAGATGGGAATTGCTACCTTCAATTCCAGCCTCTGAACACAAACATTTCATTTCTACTCACTACACAGCATTTCTGGCCTGCAGTCCCACAGTATTAAGATCTCTGCATTGTGGCACATGCAAGTCTCCAAAAAGGTAACCCAGGACTCTCCTCCACAAGGCAAGTCCTGCTTAGTGCAAACCTACAGCCCTTACAATTCAGTTTCTCCTCCCTGTAAGTTCCACAAAGAAATCACCCAGGGAGAAGGTGCAGAGAGTTGGCACTGGGAATTAGGAGGAGACTCCAAGATTTGTGATTCAGATGAAGCTTTTAGGTAAGCATCTAGAAGACAATAATGCTACATGATCTACTCGCCCTCTCCTGTTCACTGAACGCTTTATTCAAGCCATGCACTTTACAGGAAGCACACACTTGTAATGCCTTTGAATCTGAAACTGAGTAAATCCCATCCAACTTTAAAATGGAGCTACTAGGAAATAACTCTCTTATATTCACTATATTCCCATGGCAAGCACTAACAACTACAGTACATAACACACATTCCAGCCATTTTCTATGAGCACAATGAAGAATAAGCATGAACATCCATAAAAAGCATTTTAAGCATTGTCCATGGAGTGCTTAATTCCCACAAAATATCAAATTATATGACCAGAGCAAATACCACATTAAGGCACCTGCAGCAAGTGAAGAACAAGACTTTGTTTTGCCAGGGAACATTTAGAAAGTCCTGCATAAAACTGGTTTGCTACAGAGCATGAAATGGTGGAAGCAACTGGTCTGTGCAGATGTTGTGCAGTGAGGACTGGTCTGTGTGCACAGCAGGGCAGGGAGGGGAAGGCTGCGAGGTTTTAAACCCCAGTGACAACAAGCTGCAATGCATTTTGCCATTGTGTTTCTGAAAGAGAGGCCTTGTCACATTCTCCCAGCCCCGTACGAGCACCTCCCGTGGCAGCAAACAGAAAGCATTGTGCTAGTCAGCAGGCTGTAACACAGCCCTGCTTTATGCTCCGCGTTCTGTGGCACCGACGGCCTCCTTTAATGAGTTATTTCGGTACTTCAAATAGATGGCAATGTGTTTGCAGCCCTTTCAGAGCTAGCTGCAGTCATGTCACATCAAGGGAAAACAGAAAGTGGCTTTTTATTTCTTTTAAAAGGCTAATATGTTTAGGGGAGTCAGTTCCTTTCCTAGCCTAGTTAAAGTAACAATGCCTGCTTATAATCACTCTGACACTGACAGACAACCTTTTAAAAGGTCAAGCAAGAAATACATCCAAAAGGGATATGGCAACCAGCACCCCCCCAAAAAATCCTGCTTTCTGTTTTTTGTTTGTATAGGGGGAAAATAAAGGAATATGAAAATACAAGCCCCACAAACAATGTCAGATGTGTAGCTGATGCTGCTGCAAGTCAGAAGCTTTAGTCAAAGCAGGTTTCAGCTCCAAGAACAGAGACAAAAAGTATCAAGTGAAGCAGCTATGAATTTAAATGCACAGTGAGGGCCACAGCTTCAGCCATCTTCAGGATTTCTCTGCTATGCTGGAGGAAAAATTCAAATCTAGCCTGGGTTTCCAGCTCAGCATCAGAAGAGGGCTTAACACTTTGATTTTAAACTTCATAGATTTCTACTTTTCACAGTCCTGACTTGCTGAACTGGGTCCACAAAAAGCAGCTTAAACAAAAGGCAATCTCCCAAGTGCTATAATTTATGTGTCCTGTATAAACCTCTGTTTACAGGATGCCTGTAACAAAGAGAAAGTTTACAAGTTATTATGTCACATCCTTCAACTTTTTCCAGTTGCCACCCAGTTCTTAAAAGGAAATTCAGAGATTCCTCAGTACTGATACACTTCATTCAGCTTTGCTTCCTATGCATTTCCTCCCTCTCCATAGTTCTGCAAATCTATAAGAAAATGGTTATTTATTGGGATTTTGCTATGCAGTCAGCAACAATATGGAACAGTTGATTCTAATACACTGAACTAAATAGGTAAGGTAATTTTTTAAGACTTTTGTCAGTCTCAGTTCTGAGAAGAACATATTTGTGATTTCTTTATAATTTTTTTTATTATAGCACACTGGTTTTTACTTGATCTCAGGTAGATGGAGCTCCAAGGAATTGCACCTTTCATTCAGGTTCAGCGTTTACCAGTTCCAATTTCATCCCCTACATCAGAGACTTCAGGAGTTAACAAAACATGTAATTAAAAAAAAAAGTAGGAACTGCTGCTTTAGTTGAGAGCTACAAAGTCTCACTTGGCTGGGGAGTATCTGAAAGCAGCCACAGTACCTATGCAAATAAGGGCAAAAGTAGAAGCCCACTGCAATTACTATACCAGACTTCCAACCTTCTGTGTAAGCAAAGAGGAATGTCACCTATTGTTAAAATCTTCCTTTCAAAGAAGCCTGGTGAGGAGCTGAACCACACATAATTAAATCTTCACGATTCAAAAGGAATACTGTAGCTGTTTCCTAAGTGGGAAAGCAACTGTGTTGGAAAGAAGAGGGAAGCTGGTGGGATGCGTTATGTGCAAAGGACATTACCTTAAAAGAGTCTTACAAAAAACATATGCCAGCCCCATTTCTATGACACATGCAACACTAATTACCCAGCCCCAGCACAGGCTGCTAGTAAACAGACTTTGAATTTCTTTGCCACAGGCTATTTCTTTGCTAACAAAAAGGGTGTGTTTTGACCACAATAAAAAATATTAGAAAAGAATTAAAGCATGTTCTAACAGCGCAGATGAGGCATTGTAGCTTCACCAGCAGCTGAGGTCAGATCGACAGTGGCTGGAGAATGGAGTTCACATCCTCCAGCCACTCATGGTAAAATACAAACCTCATTTCAGAAACCTGAGTACAGACTAAGTGGTAAGTGAAAGAGTAAACCAATACTTATGCTAATAAAGGGCACAAATTTCTATACCATGCTCCTCCTTGAAAGATTCCAGACTACCGGACACACACAGTACTGGAAAACGGAGCATGCACAGCTCCTGATGATATACACACCTTTGGGCCAAAATAAAGTTACATGTGGAAATAGAAAGCAATTATGATATTTTGCATACTTTAGATTTGGCATGAGTTACAGAGCAGAACTTACTTCTCATTCACCTTCTCTTCTGCAATACAATTTAGTTCTCTATTTTATTTCACTTCAGAAGACCAGCTGTTGTGCCATCACAGCCACACTCGTGTGTCAAGTCAATCACAACACTGTTACTGACCCCTTACATACCAGTCTTCAGAAAATAAAAGCAGGATATACACATGTTCTTTAGGGAAGCAGAAACGCAGTAAGATCACTTCCCATTTGGTTTTATTTCAGCCATTAAATCCCCAGCACACTTGCAGTGAGTGCTGCAAACCAGTCACCAGTTCAAAGATGCTCCCACCCCTTCTTCCCCTCAGATTTCAGAGGGTATATCCAGAAGCCTCTAGCAAACAGCTCTGTGGGTAAGGGGGAAGCAGCCAAAGCACCAAGTCAGGCCAGCACACCTTGGCCAGAGCCTCAACCACAACTACACTTTTTAGGAAGGCTGGAAAAGAGCTGACAGAGTGCCTGCTGAGCTCCCTGCCCGCAGCTCATGGCAGCTTTGAGGACACGGAACAGAGGAGCAGATGGCAGATCCCAAACAGCTGCTTCTCAGCACAGGGAGCAGAGACCTGAGCTCTGTGTCACCCGGTGGAGGGTGGCACAACGCCTCCCTAGAACAGGCCAAACACCCCCTGTTTACACAAAGCCTTCTGCATTTTCTCTTTTTTTGGAAGGAAAAGAACTCACATCCCCCCACTCCAAATACACACATTCACCCACAGTACTGTCAGGAAATCTGTTTGTATAGAGAAGCGCAAGAGATTACCAACTGTATCAGCCAAGTACCAATCATTTGTCATCTTTTAAATTACAAACAACAACAAAAAACAAAACAATAACAAAAAAAGAAAACAAGTTACGTGATGCTGTTCTAGATACTGTAACCAAAGTCATGGAAACAAAGCAGCAGTGGTACTGCAGGCCAGAGCACCACTGTGTGATCCTCTTTTCCTCAGAGTGTGCATGTATATATATATATGCATATGTTGGAAAAAAGAGGTGCTATATCTGCTAGCACAAGCTTGAAGCATAAGTCAGCTGCAGCTGCCTTATATTTGAGGGAAGATATACTTGTGCACTTTTTTGCTCCACGGGCTCTGTCACCCCAGAAGATCACACAAGGCACAGCTCTGCCAGTAAAGCAACGTCTGTCTCTGTGGACTCAGTATGTGTTTCTAGCATGTTCCAGCCCTATCAGCAGTGGGTTTAGAGCAGATCTGCAAATGCCAGCAGTTCTCTAGCAAGTGAAAGATCCTCTCATACTGCCAAAATAATAGCAGGTCACAAGTTTCCTCATAAACAAAAGCTGCTTGTATTTGGTATTTTCTCCCCAGTCTGCTTCTTTTATTTCCCTCTCCCTTTTTATTCTTATAATCAACTACAGAATGTTTCCACTCAAGCAGCATTAGTATTTATTAGAGCAGCACCCACAGTTCCCATGGGGATGGTGACCAGAAAAGTAGAAATATGTTTATATACATATATATAGGTACAAACACACATATCTAGATGGATAGATATATATATATATCTCCATTAAGGAGAGATCATCTGACATCCTGTAATGCACAGGAATTTGTTGGGCGTTTTTTTCTGTTAATGACATCAGGTCTTTAAAGGAGATGAACAAGATGGAATCAAAACAAATACATAAACAATTCCACACAGAGAATTTCCATCTCTTGTGTTTACACGAAGCAGATTTTTTTTTCAGCTTTTCTTATGAAACTACGAGAGGCAGCAGCTTTAGAATCCAGAATCCATCTGTTCAGGTCCTTCAGTCATCACTGAACAGTTTTTATAGAAAATGTGCAACAGAGAGTCACCTGCTACTTCCATTTCATTCTCAGCAGGAAGACAAACCACACAGCAGAACAGGAGAGGCTTAATTCCACAAAAGGCAATTTTCAATTAAGCCCTAAATATGTTGTTCCAAAATTGAGTATTTCTTACCTTGATGCTAAATTCAAACAAAACCAGAAAAGGTGTTTCACACACATTATGAGAGCAAAACATGCAAGCTTTGGAAGACAATTTAAGTTTTTCAAGCAGAACCAAACAAACTGATTTCAACATCAGCAAGCCATCCCTGAAACCTTCCTCATTGTCATGAATTTGATCTTTTTTCTTTTTTTTCAGCATTTCATCAAGTTTCTTCTCTCTTGTATCAGAGGTGTCTCCCCACACACACTTCCTTTTTAAAGGCAAAGCAATTCTTTCCCAAAATTACTATTGGGAGTATCTTGTAACCAGAAAACTCCCTGGGAGTTTTGAATTAAGAAATGCGTCATGATCACAAAATTCATTTATCCAGTCTCTGGACTGCTGAAGGCAGGTCAGAACTACCAAAACCTTTACTATCCAGACACTTGTGCAGTCTGGGCTGCACATCATTTCTCCCAGGCTGCGTATGGTCCTGCCATCACCTTCAGAAGCAGCAGTGGATAAACCACATACAACAGAAAACCAGCCAGTTTCGGTCACCACACAAAATTACTAGAGCCAGTTTGTTAACCATTTGCTCAATGAACTAATAAATAGCAGAAGTGCCACATTCCTCTTGCACATTAACTTTATCAAAGCTAGAAAAACCTCTAACATTGTTAATCACAAACCAGTGAGAGGACTGGTGTTCCTGACAGAGCAGGTTGTTTCTGATAAGCCCACAGTTGATTTCATTACCTACCACAACTGGTCCCATGGAAACTAGAAAGTTCCTTTGCAGGCAAATCACACCTGAAATTCACTGCTTTGTCTGAAGTGAATGGATCGCTGACACTGCAAATACGCTCCTAGCAATGAGAAGTATTAATGCAATACACTAAATGGTATCAATTAGGAATAAAGAAGTAAGCTTTAGGGTATTTAATAAAAGCAGAGGTCACTGTAGACAGGGTATTAGTAGTTTTCACAGAGGAAGGGACTAAAGTTTTAAGAAGAGATTGGGCAAATCAGCAGTAAGATTTTCTTTCCCCCATCTCATTCTTACATCACATACAAACCTCAAAATACCAAAATTGCTGAATTAACTACTCTAAAAGCAGGAAAATGCTGAAATAAAGATGCCAGGGCCGCACCTTGGGTGTGAGTGCTGCAGTGTAAGACACAGACACAAAACAGGATGCCGAGGCAACGCAGCAGATCCTTTGGGAGGAGGCAGAACAGGAAGCCCAAGTCTCTCAACTGTTATTGTAGCAAAGCTCCTCAAACAGGAAGACTGCAGCAATTTCACATTGTTCTTTGGATATGTCACAGGATGACCACACAAGTTTCACCTCCTATCAAGAGGAAGAAGAAATTTCTATATTTGGGGGTCTGATTTCACCTCATGTTCTGTTGCAATGCAAGTCAGGAATATTTCAGGTTAACTTCTAAAGCTTTGTAAGTAACTAATGGACTCTTCATTCACATTGACCTGTCTCTGTAGACTGTCAGAACACACAGCTCTTACCCAAGTGTCAGTTAAATAAATTCTGCAAAACAAGATTACTTAAGCTTGCCCTGATACGTCAGAATTTTACGTACTGCAGTTAGGAGCAGGCAGTTCCTTCGATTTCAATGAATTATTCAAAGTAGAAACACTTGCAAAGCTTCACAGGATTAGTGATTTAAGCACCAGCCCTACCAGAGGGCACAAGTGGTTTGCTGCCTTAGCTGGTGTTTGGTTTTGGTAGCTGAGTTTGGAGAAGCCTGTTAAAATAATTCATTTTAGATTAGGACAAACATTAGCCTGAGGTATCCAACTGCTTCCATGTGAAGAGATGTGTGTAGCCTTAGAGAAGCAACAGCATTCAGAAACTCCTCGTTGGACCTCATTGATGTTACTCCTTCGCCCCCTTCCTTCTCAACAGCAATCCTGATCAGTAGTGGAGGAACAATGTTTCTCACTGCAAAGGCACAAAGGTTGGTGCGTCCAGGCAACTGGAAGAACATGCTAAACATCACCATATGTTGTCTCATGAGCCAAGGATATTGCTGGACCTTTACTGGCTCTGGACCTTTATTGGCTCAGGCCCTTCAGGGCATGACCACCACATCTGTGCCCACGTGAATGAAGTACCTGACAACGCAGAAATCAGAAGAACAGCAGAACTGTGTGTCAAAATCGATTCCAAATAACACTTTGAGCTACAGAGAAACCCTTCATCACTACTAATCACCATGTAAAACACATCCTGTGATGCTGTAATGCTAGAGAAATCTCACACAGAAGAAATACAGAACAAGCACCAACGCCAGAAGTCAGCAAGGTACATCCAATAACATCTTCATAGTGTTAAAGCTGCTTAGAACAACACTGTGATATTTGAAGGTGTGTGTTTTCCACTGCACTGCCATCCCTGTGTTTGGGATGCTGCTGTCACAGCCTGCAACAGCAGATCACTCAATCTAAAATACAGTGACCTCTCAAGAGGTCACTGGTCTGGCACAACTTCTGCATCCGCAACAGCTGTTAAACAAATATCTTCTGAATGTCATCCCCTCCTTTTATTTTCCCATGTCTTAAACATCTTTCTTTCTCTTATTTCCTTACTATTCCTTCATCTACTTTATGGAGCATTTGGGGGATTCACATGAACAGAAAGTTTATTTAACCTTCAAAACTGCATTTTGAGTTGTTCTACAGCAGTGAACATGGGAAAGAAAATTTATTTTTTGGCAATTTCTCACACAATCAGACTTCAGTTTTAGTTCTTAATTACACAGATTATGAGAAGGCGGCCTTCAATTTCAAAACACCAGATTTCTGACCTGGCCTTGGGCTGTTCCAGTCTTTTGCTGCACATTCTAGAACTTAGCCTACACAATAGGAAAATGTAGCCTTTCTGCATCTGCAAAATGAGGATTTTGTGTCACAGGAATCCAAAACTGAGCTATAATTCTGTGGGGATCCCTACACTTGACACTTCAGGTATGCTACACTACATGGCTTCACACACACAGCTGCCTGCAGCCAGACATAAGAATTCATTAAAACACTTTATCTACTTGTGGTTTTCACATACATTTTGTGAAAAGAAGGCTCAGTAACTAGATCGATGCATTTCTATTCTGCTTTACTTTCTTTAGCTATCTTTCCCATTCCTTTTTTTTGTTGCAAGCTCAGGAATTGGGCAGCTCCACAAAACAGGCTGTGTAACCAGAACTGGCTGCAGGGCAGGTATGTGAAAAATGCAGCTTCTGACACTGGCAGGCTCTGCTGTGTAAACACCAGGAGTGACAGGTGAGGTGAAAGCACTGCAAAACCAGCACTCCTCTTGTGTTTTCCCTTGTTACTGTGCCACTAAGAGAACAGAATGTTAACAGATATGCAAGTCAAAAGTACTGTTTTTTAAACTGCTGCAGTTTGAATAACTCATCCAGTAACTCTACAGCTTCATATCTTCCTGTCTAAAACAACTGTAGCAAACATCAGGCTGGCCCACGTGGCAGAGGGGTTGCCATGTGATAAGTATGTGTTCAAGACTGGCATTACCCTGCTCTTTAGAGAGGTCACCCAGAACCGCTCTTGCTCCACAGAGCTCAAAGATTCAGTGCAGGTGATGAATTTGCAATTTCACTGGGGAATGCAACAGCTGTGTTTCGTTCAAGAGCAATTTACTCAAAGCACAACTCATGCAATAATCACCTGGGTCTTTTTAAACTACAGCTTAAAAAATGATACTTTTTTTGTATGCTTTTCTTGTCTTCAGGTTTGGGCACACCATTTCACTGAGTGATATTATGTTCAGAAGCATCTCTGGAATACAGAGCAAAGGACTAACTTGAATTTTTAAGGCAATTAAAACCTATACACTTTCAACAACAATAACAAATCTATCTGGTGTTTCTGAACTCTCCAGATGGCAGTTAGAGAGACAAGTAATTCATACCATGTTTTCTATCTAGCAAATTCCTCTGGTAACCAGGTAACATTCAGCATACACCTAAACCAGAACCAGTCTCCCTTCGCTCCCTGGCTTCACACCCCCAGTACCACAGCACAGTCAGACCACTACTAAGATTCTTCTAGACCATCCACAATCCCTGTGATTGACTCTTACAAACAGGTTAACGAAGCAAACTGCGGTAAGAACTTTATGAGACCTGGAGTGCATGCACAGGCCCTGCTGCTGAAGTGCTTCAGGGAGAGAGAAGAGTATCAGCAGACGAGAGGCTGGAGCGAGACAACTTGTTCTTGATGAGGCATTAACTTGCCAAAAGCAAGTCACATCCAAATTCTTAGCAGCGTTAAAGTCTAGACTGCTCAGGACGAAGGTTATTAGGAGTGAGGGGATGGGAGAGGCCTCAGGGATGAGCAGCGGTGGTGTGACTGTGCCCCTGAAGCTCTGAGGAAACACCAAGTGGAGAGGCCCACAGAAGCACACCCCCAAAACAGCCCTGCACCTCAGGCACCCCCTCGCTCCTTCCCTCACAGACCTTCAAACAGACCCACAGGTGCCCTCAGGGACTCCAGCTCCAGCCACCTCCCCGCACCGATGGCCCCACGGCGCTGATCGCAGCCGTGCCATCGCATCGCTGCCTGTCCGCGGGCGGAGGGGCCGCTCTGAGGGGCGCACACAGAGCCCCGCCGAGGGCCGGGACTGGGACAGCAGCGGGCTGTGGGCAGGCACGGCGGGGGGACACACAGAGGTAACAACCGGGGACACACAGAGGTAACAACCGGGGGACACACAGAGGTAACAACCGGGGGACACACAGAGGTAACAACCGGGGACACACAGAGGTAACAACCGGGGGACACACAGGGAGCCCAACCGGGGGAC
>JAWWEE010000034.1:6053787-6066066 GCA_035221455.1 Xenops minutus | reverse complement strand
GATGGGAAGGGATGGCACGGGAGGGGATGGCATGGCATGGGAGGGGATGGCATAGGAAGGGATGGCATGTCATAGCATAGCATGGGACGGCATGGGGTAGGATGGGATGGCATGGCATGGGATGGCATGGGAAGGGATGGGAAGGGATGGCACGGGAGGGGATGGCATGGGAGGGGATGGCATGTCATAGCATAGCATGGGACGGCATGGGGTAGGATGGGATGGGATGGCATGGCATGGCATGGCATGGCATGGGACAGGATGGGATGGCATGGCATGGCAACTTTGTCCAACAGGCATGGCAAGGCATGGCAGCTTTGTCCAACATGGCATGGCATGGCAGCTTTATCCAACATGGCATGGCATGGCATGGGACATGATGCAATAGAGCAGCTGGATGGGCACTGGCGTCTACACACCTCAACCCACCACATGCCTAAAACTGTACACAGTACTCAAGCTGAGTACTGACCCAGCTGAGCAGATTTTCCACCCTAAAATACCTATTCCTGCATCAGATTATGAAGAACTACACACCCTGACAAGTCACATACAGACGTATGTGCAAACAGGAAGGGTGCGCAAGCTATGAGTGCATCCCCGTTTATGAGACAGTCCCCTCCCATATATTAATCACAATCCCATTTTGTTCCCATTCCCACTGAAACGCCTTTAAAAACACAGCTTCAGAAGACCTGTTTTTGTAGCCATGCCAGGTTTTTTTGCTGTGCATAGTTCATTGCAAAACACTTGTGCTAGCTCATCACTGCAAAAGCACAAGGCACTTCAACAGGCTGATAGCTAAAGGTACTGTGAGCTTGAAGAGGATCGCAACAAGCTGGCCTGTTTCTCAAACTAGTTGTTAATTAGATCCAGCAATCAGCTATAACCTCGCACATTTAAAAGGACCTCTGGCTTACAAAAGCATCAGCAAACTAGATGGAACTGTCTTAGTTACAAGTTGGAATCTTCCAAGGAAGGAGTGAATGAAAGTCCTGTACTCACGCAGGTGTTTGAGGCACATCTCCAGGGACTTCATAATTTTCAGAGGTTTCTTGCTCTCTCATGCCTTTTGAAGCAATCTCAGGAACATGCCTCTAAGTTTTAAGTAGAAACAAAGCACTCATCACCTCTGCAGGCTGTTCACTCCACTCTGGACACCACTGCCACCACCAGCCTGTGTGCCAGGCCACCACACCGAGAGCCACTGCGGCACCTCCTGCCCAGCTCAGCCTTCCCCCAGGCCATGGCACCCTTCACTGTCCACTGCAGAGGGACAAGCTTCTGTGGCCACTGGTACAGTACAAACCCACAGCCTTCCTTCCTCAGGCACAGGAATGGACAGTTCCAAATGACTGCAGTTACTAACAGATCAGAAAGAACTTTGCCATTTGTGGGAGTCACAAGGGAGCCACAGAAATCTGCCAGATCCTGTGAACAGCTCATTCTAAGCACTTCAAATTCCCAGCACTTTATTTCCACTGGGGCTAATACAGCAAAGAGATTTGTGCAAGCCAAAGTCTGTCTGCAAATAGGCAAAATAAAAGCCATGCTTGGAGGAAGAGGAAAGCATTCCCACTCAGCTCAAAAGCCATAGAGAATGACTAATGGCGGGTTCTCTGCATTTCCAGGACCATCTCCAAGCATCACAGAAATAAATCCCAGCTGACAGCCAGTTCCCAGTAGCAGCAGCCAGCTGGGCACACAGGGACATTCACAGCAGTATCCTGGAGTACCAGAGTGGGCTACAGGAAATGGAAGACTTGAACAACTGCATCAGTACAAGCAATCCGAAAGCCCCTATAGTTTATGCCAAGACCTACAACTCTGAGCCACTACAGCAAGGTGATTTTTAAAACAGTCATGGTTCTTTGTGAAAAGAAGCTACCTGCTCCGGCCTAAAGGACATGGTGGGACTGTTTTTACCAGAGAGAACAAAAAAAAGAAAAAAAAAAAAAGAACTACTGGAAAAATCTTCTACCTATGGGTACATATTTGAAGCACTACTATTAAAACATAGTTCATGTTTTGAGCTGTAACTGTATAAACATTTGATCAGAGGAACAAGCTTGGGGCTGTGGTGTTTGGGCTGTGTTCTCTGGTTCAGTAAATGCACACACTGTGCCAACTAAAACAGCAGAGTTGTACATTACCTTTGTAGGGACTTGCCTTTCCTCTCTGTTGCCAGTGAATCCCACGTCAGGTTGCTCTGCACATTCTGTGTTAAAATGCAGCAGCCTTTGCACTCCAGTCCAACCACAAATGGCGCTGAAACTGTTTTGGGGGTATAGATGACACAAACTGTACTTGACCAGACGACCAGACATGCTCAGGTATGTGCACATGGAAGGAAAGGACAGAGTATTATATATTTGTACAATTAATTCTGCAGTGTTGCACCCAGTGGCACAGTGGTTGGATACAGCTCCACACAAAAACACAAAGACGTCCTCCTTTTGACAACAGAACTAAGCAACACTGAAATGACAATTTGGGGAGCAGACAGTACAAACTGTATTTCATCAGGTATGATCTGCTGTGTGACCACAGAGGAAAAGAAGGGGTATTCAATCTGTTCTCCAGCACTTAGGAGATCTCATTTAACTGGGCCCCATTGACCAGAAGATACTAACTTGACTGCGCAGGCCATAATTTGGGAATCACTGCTCAAGGCAGATATTCCTCTTCACATTTAATTTCCATTTTGTATGTCTCTTGGCATTATTCACTTGTGCAGCAGAATGGCAGATTTGAAGTAGTGTTCTTGCTATTGAAGATGTAATTTAAAATCTGACAGCTACTAATCATTTATTATTTTTGAAGATTCAGATGAAGAAAGTCTCATGCCACACTTAAAAGACTACAGCAGCGTAACACTGATCTTAATCAGTTCTTATATTCCTGGCACTTCTATTGCTGACAAAGGCCTCAGAAATTACAGAAGAGAGAAATTTCATTTCCCTTCTATCAGCCACAGATAACAGTCCACGTAGACTCCCTGAGTGTCCCTACTGTTTATGAGCTCTTCTTGTCTCAACGAATCCCAATTAAAAGCTTAAAGGCTTACTCAGGTACTAACAGATCATCCAGAAGAATTTGTTTTGTGATTAAATGAAGACATAGAACAACTTGTGGTGTTTTAACTGTTCTAAGAACAGGAAAGCAGTGAAGATCAAAAATACTCAAAAACGAACTCCCAGCAAGACAAATTTTTGTATGAAGTTTATTTTTCTGTTGTGTAGCCATTATACAAAGTAAGCAGCCAGAGCTGCCATTTTGTCCTTGGGTTTCTTTGGGTTGAGTCTTCCTCCGGGTCTCCGTCCTTTCCCCCTTCCCCGCCCTTGCCTCTTCCCCTGTCCCCCGCGGTGCATGGGGTGCCTCATGGCTGCGTGCTTCAGCTCCACCAGATCCTGGAACACAGGGTCGCAGAACACGCAGCCCGAGTGCTGGGTCTCATCGCCAGGCAGAGGAGATTTGGCTTTGTTAAAATCCACGTCCACGAGCGCCGCCTCGCACAGGTCGCAGGTCTCCGGCGACACCCGCACCTTGTGGGCGTTCTCGAAGAAGTGCACGATGACGTTGCACTTGTTGCAGGCCATCTTCCACTTGGGCCCCGACGTCGAGTCGAGCACCAGGACGCCGTTCTCGCACTCAACGCACTGCCCAATGCCGAGCATGCTCAGGGAGTGCTGGCACGTGGGGTGAGTGCATTCGTTGCAGCCCATGCCTGGCAGGAGAAGAGTAAAATCGTACCACAAGGAACCCTCTGTATTACTCACACTATGTGGTTTGGAGGAAGTGAGACTCAGAAATCAAAAGATTCTTAGTGCATTATAGGTTTTCTAAATTGCTAAAGAGCAGAACTGCTCCCAAAATGGCAAGTTGCCTCTTCACATACTGAGAATAATCATTCGCTCAAGAATTTCTCTGTAATGGCTTTCAGAATTGCTAGATACTGCCACTGCACAGTACAGGCAGTTTAGACACATGAGTGACAAAATTTGTGAAAACTAATTACATTTTCAATTAAATGTATGGCTCCTAGCTAAGTGCCATTTTATACTTGAACTACTCACTGTTAGTCCAAGACTTTTTTAATTAAAAGACGGAAATAAAAAGATGCTGAAAATCTCCAGTTACTCAGAGCTTCAATGCGCTCCTTTAAGTCAATTTTGCTCCCACAGCTACCAAACCAACTGCAACTTTTACCCCTTCTGAAATCCTTCAATAGCTTTTGACACACCATTTATCTCAGCATCATAACATTCTCAACACCTGGTCTTCACCTAAAGTCCTATCCAAGCCTACTCCAATTTGCAAGGTGTAAGAATCTCAGTGTCTTTCACTGCATATTGAGTGTTCTGTAGGTCACCTATAGTGCATGCAGGTAGATTAATTGCTTACTTCTTTTAAAAAGAAATATTCAAAAATGAGTTTAATAAATTTTGGTAGGTTTGATGTGAATTTTAGGTATCTAGAATAATCTAATTTTAGCAGCACTTGATACAAAGCAACACTGATTTTAAAACTCCTAGAAAGCACACTGTATAGACTGTACCTAATTCATTTCAAGTGAGGGTGACACTTGCATGTTTGCAGAATCCCTACCTTTTTTCATGTCCCTGAAGGGAGGATGGTTGTAACAGTATGGACACAGTGGATAGCTCTTTCCTCTGGATCCAGATGACCACAGCACCAGCTCAAAGTCATCCAGGGGACAACGTAGCTCTTTGTAGAGTTTGATGGTTCCATTCTGTGGGAGACTGTAGGTGTCATCACAGTGGGAGCAGTGCAGGCGACTCGGCTTGGCCTGCAAAAAGAACACAAGTCTCCTGAACAACTGCAGAGTCAACAGTGTCTAAAACCTGTGCTAAATCCAGCTGGAGCTGCTCTCTGGTTTGTTCCCCATAGAATAACTCCATCAGGCTTTTTGTTTCAGAGATACGCTCTTGAAAACAACAATTTATGCCAAATTCAAAAGGAGTTTCTACTCAATGACCCTCCCAGCAAGTGAAATTCAAATTCCAAGTATGAGGCAAACCTACCGGAATATACTTCATGAAACGGTGGCATTTACCACAGCGGGAAAGGGGCTTTCCCGTGGCAGCCAAGGGTGAAAACGACACTTCCATCAGCTCATCCATACCTGCAAAAGAAACAATCACATTTATGTTAGAATCCTAGTTCTTAAGAGGAAACCTGCACAAAATCATCTACAAGGCCTGTCAAGAAGTGAGAATTTTTCACAGTGCTCTTCCTTGTTTACAAAGGTATTTTAAATACGTGGCATTTTGCACTGAGCATGCACAAACACTGGGTTCAGGCAGTCTCAAGTTTCCGAAAACTCATCACTACACAGACACAGAATACATTTATAGTAGAGTTTTGGGGACATGATTCAGTCAGTTTTTCTTTGGAGAACAAATTAATTTGACTGGAAATTTCCAGTCCTAGCACAACTTTTCAGAAAGCCTAAACCTCTGAAAGGAACCTAATACATAAGTATTTTCTATGCAACAATTAAGCAATTGTAGGGAACTTCACATATAAAAAGTTTTACCTGCAATAGAATCCACAAAATAGTGGAATTTCCTTTTGAAAATGTCAAGGGTGTGCTCCAGAACCTGATGATAATTTGCTTTACCCAGAGCTATTAAGTTTAGTTGCTTCTCTACAGCACTGCGGATCGTGGGGAGAACCAATTCTGCATCTAACAGAAAATCAGAGACAGCAGCAATGAAAGGTCAAAAATAGAGGTAGGAAACTGTCATCAAAATAATAAGTTTCAATTATTATAGTCTCTGGAATTAGTAATACTTTCCTGGATGCATCATTTTGAGACAGAAATGCTACTTACACAGTGACAACAGCCCTTGAGATAGTGAAGGGAAAAGAAGGCAAGAAGATGAAAAGGAAGGTACTTTTAACTGACCTATTTTGTAATAACCGTGAACCAGAACAATGCCAAGGTTTGTAGGCTTCAGTCTCCGGCCATTCTCCACTATGACATAGTTTCGCTGGCAAATGTTGTTAATGTGGACTGGAATACTGGCATCAGTTCCTGCCACACAAAGGAAAACAACACATCCATCTTGAACAAAAGAGTTGTCATCAAATTACTCACTTCTGACTTCTCCAGTTTAATGTCAATTATAGGGCTCCTAAGGCTGCTTAAAATTCAGATACCCTCCTACTGTTAACCCAGCTCCCAGTGCGTAACTACTCTCTCTCCAGTAACTCTAATCTTCCTTTGCAGTTCTGAGAAGTCTGAAACATATGTTTTAACCTTCATCCTTTCATCTCTTCCAAGGAATTACTACGGGGAAGACACTTATTTATTCTGGAAAAACACAGTGGAGTATGTTTGCTCTGACAGGACAAATTTAGGAAAAGGAAACAAGTCAGATGGATAAAGAAAAGTAGCATTATGGTAAATTGTATAGTAAGATATAGAAGGATTACTGAAGTCAGCAAAGCCAAAGCAAGCTGTAAAGACAAGAAATCATTTCTAAGAATAGGGAGGTTCTTCCTTCCACACATCAGCTCTTTCTGAGAGAGAAGTGACAAGGATGTGTTATGAAAGGATACTGCTTTGGCCAGAAACTACTGAAAATAAGGGTAAGAAAGGGAAAGGAACGTGGGGCAAGAAACAATCTACCATCTGCTGAGAGGAGCTACAGGCACTGTGGTTTGAAGAAGAAGAGATTATCACTGCACCTACCCAAATGCATACTGAGAGGTCATTACTGACAGAGGGTGCAGTGGAGTGATTCAGACTCTGCACTCTTGGTGGATGTATGACAGGATAATGTAAATTAAGGAAGCTCCTACCAATGCCATGTTTTTCCATCAGAGTGATCAGTTCTGCTTCTGTCAGGTAATCAGGGGGACTGGTTTGCTTTTCCAGCAACTTTATTTCACCAATTGGAAAAAGATCTCCTTTCTCACAGTGGGGAAGGCTCTCCTCTAATGGGATGCTGTGCCATGGCATGATTTCTGTGAACCCTGGAGGGAAAGAATGAAACAAACAAAACCAGTGAGAGCTTATCTTCACAGCTTTCAGAAGAACAAGGTATATATTTCTAGCTATAACATGGGCTGCATTTTGCAGATCAAAGTTAAGAGGTGTCTGCCATACCAGGCAGAAAATACCTGAGGCCAGGAAAGCTGAGGAAATGCAGAATCTTAAGACAGTATCTCTCACTACACCAAATCAGGCATATTTTGTGCATGTCTTGAGCCAGTTTGATGACTGAAAAAAGCCAGCACTTTTCAAGAATGTAAGCACAATGCCAGAATGATGGGAAGAGTTTCTTAAACTTTAAATACAAACAGTAAGTCATATTAATGCAATAAGAACTATTGGCCCCGTTTACCACAAAAATTTCAGTAGTGGTGATATATTCCTTTTACAGAGGCCCAGTAAAAAAAAATCTGCCTTTGTACAATTTATCCCCCACAGGGCATTTACTGCCTGTAAAAACACTGGTCTTCACACTGGCAAATGTGGCATTAACTCTTTGAGACAACTACATGAAAAATAAGACTTTTTTAATCATAACTGCAGTATGGAAATGAAGACTAGATCTGGTCTCTGGTTTTGACAGCTCAGAAAATGTCTTCAAAATTGCACTTGTCCCCAGAGCTTCACTTTTATGGAGATATAGATGTATATGGGTATACACATATATATTCAGTGTATTAAGGACAAAAAAAATTCAACTGTGGGTAACTACTTACTCCTGCTTAGCCTCACCTGGTGAAGTTACCACCTTTCCCACACAGGTGAACCGCTCAGGGCCGATGCTGAAGGAGATGGTGGTCTGCAGGTACTTGCAGTCGGCACTGACCGTGGCAATGAAGTGCCGAGTTATGTACTCGTACAGTCGCCACCCGTCTCCACCTGGGGATAAACAACACCTCAGCCACCAACTCCAGACCAGCAGCTTCATATAACACCTCATCTAAAAGGTACCAGCTCCCCACAGGCATCACAGGAAACACTGGTACCTAAAAGAAAGTAATGTTCAAAAGTCTGTCTGGCTCCCTTTTAAATCCTGCCTGTGTCAGAGACAAGACCTGCACATGCACTCGCAGAAGGACTCTCGGTTTAGCCTGTCCCTCTCCTAGTTTTGCAATTTGTTTGAAGGAGAGGGTACAGTAGGAAAGACTTCTCTATTTTTGCTAAAAAAAAAAGACATATGAACAAAAAAAAAATTATCTACTGTTTAGTTGCTTAGTGCCCCTGGACACTACATTCTAATCTAAATCAATTAAAATGCAGTTGAAGTTTGACTTACAAGCACAAAATATAATAATATTTCAGTACTTGGGAGCTACTATTCTGGGACAACTTTCTCCTAGAAAAGTAGGCATTAAGTTGTTTTCTCTTTCTTAGCTATACTACAGTCCCGAGGATCAATTAGCAAAGAGCAGGGTAGTTCTGAGCTCCACTGACACCAGAAGTTTCAGTGAGGATCAAGTTTGCTCTCTTTATCTCCTGCCATTCAAATAATTATGTTTTCTGTTGAAACTCAAGGAACTGATTTCCTCACACAGAGTCCCAGTACTACTGAAGATGCCTGTACCTAATTCTGCTTCTGTTGTAGCTCTCATTGGGGTGATGGGAGGATGGTCTCCTGCATCGTGGCCTTTCCTTGGACGGTTAATGCCTTCTGACAGCAATGCATTTACCTGGGTGAAGGAGGAAAGTGCTTACTCAGACCCTGCCCCTAACAATACAACATCCATAAATAAAAGTAACTACAGACATTTATCATTTCTGAAGGCCTACTGGTCATAATACACCAAGTAAGACCTATTTTAAAACACAGACTGGAGGATGATCTGTTAGTAGGTTTTGCTTCAGGTACTCACAGTTTCTGCCCAGTAAGGATTACTGGCTTGTTGCCTCAGACATCCTTTCAAGTCAAAGTTTTCTGGATAATGGGTGGTTTCTGTGCGAGGGTAGCTAATATAACCCTGAGTGTAAAGACGCTCTGCTATTTGCATGGCGTGGTGTGGACCCATTCCTAAGATGGGATAGGAGAAAACAAAAATCATCTACACATTCACTGTGATTATGGTTTGCTGCATCTGAAAGTATACCTTATCCAAACATCTAAATAAGTCATGATTTGTCCTTCCTGTAAGACTTTTGTCACCTTAATCTTCCCAAACATTTCACGTTTGACAAGCTTTCTAAACTTGATCCTTCCCCCAAAATGATGTGCTACAAGGAAAGTATCAAACTATATTTGATATGCCCTTGATTGTTTCATTTGAGAAGCCAAAATATTTTGCTTTAAAACCATGTGAAAATCTGAGCTTTGGCACATACCTAAAGCAGCACTGGCCACTCGTAGCATTTCTACCGTGTTCAGAGCCAGTGGTCTCTGCTTCACCTTCTCTTTTTTACTCACAGATTCTACCTAGAAAACAGCATTTTCCCAGTAAAAGTTCTGAAGTTTGGTAACTGGTAAATGCATGATTTCAATCATGCCCACAAACATGTATCATACCTACCATTGTCTATTCTTGTTGTATCTACTTTTCTGTTTTCTTAGAACAGTAGCCACCAGAATATTTTTACTTTAGAAAATCTGACGGGAGGTAATTTTACCAAGTTCTAAAGTTAAAGTCCCAAGGATCTTTTGTGCTAGAGACTAGATCAGGTCTATAACTAACTGGGAATGCAGCAAGGCAACTTACTGCTGTCTTTACTTCCCATTTACCTCAGCAGCATATACTTCAGTGCTACGAGGATTAAGTGCTCGTGGTCCTAACTGTAAGGATCCAGACTTTTAAAAGCTTCAAGCAGTCTTTGACCCTTGGTGTCTATAAGCACTGAAATCCAAACATACTGTCAAACAAGTATTGAACAGATCAGAGCTAGAAGTTAATTGGCTATAAAGACTGTACCATACACATGATTAAAAATCTAACTGCAGGAGTATTGCCCTACACATAATTAAATTCTGATTTGTACAGTGTCTCATGGGAAATAAGAGGTCTGCTTGGAGAGATCTGAACAGTATTTACTGGCAGGTTTAGTAATGAAGAGTTCCTATCAGGAGTGATGATCATTTCCAAAGTCAATATTAGGAAGAGGCTTCTGCTGAGATGACCACACCAGCACAAGATGTACAATAAAAAAATCTCTGGCCTTTTATTCTCATTTACATAAAGCTGAATGAAGTAAAAAACCAATATATATATATACACACACATACATATATCCTGCACTCTGTAACAAAACCAAACAAAAAACCCCAATACGCAGCAAATGAAATATTAAATGGTGTTTCCTTTATATGAAACATGGGTCTACTGACACCTAGTAAATATTCTTACCCTTGCTTCTTTTGCCATCTTTGTTATATTCAGGAACATTTGAGCCACTTCACGATCAAACACCCTCACTCTATCCCAATCTAAAGTGAGAGAACTTTCTTTATCAGGGTTCACCTATTGAACAAGAGCAAAAAAATTAATTACCACCAACTCTACTGCTGGAAGTGGGAAAATGCATATTCCCAATAACAATCCAGCAAGCAAATCCTAGGACATACAGGATGTGTTAGGACAAATTTAGGACAAACTCACACCAGGACACAAGTGCTTCAAACATGCAGCTGTACTCCTTTTCACAGGGGTTTTAGGAAAGGTGGAGCACATGGAGTTCTGGGGGCCAGGGAGTGACTGTAACTATTCCTGCAGTGAATTGAAATACTGTGCCTCTTTAGTGGGAACAGCAAAGGCTGAAATGGGCAGAAATTCAAAATTTACCATTTTAACTTAGCAAAATGAATCATTTGTATTAAACTGTAACTAGGTCATGTTCTAAGTCCCATACACAAAAATTAATATGAAGCCATCAATGCAATAGAGTACAAAACCCTCTGGAAACAGGCACCAAGTATTTCCTAGCACAACACATGAGACACATCAGAAGAGATGACAGTGGATACCAGATTTCATCTCTTTTTTTGATTTTTATAATCTAAAAGTGGCAACTTTTCAGCACACACCCTTTATTTGTTTAAAGGAATCCTTGTGATTACAAGCTGTAAACCCCTGTTGGTTTGCTTTGGGAGCTCGGACAGCAGCAAGGCTGTAAAACTGCTCTGAGCTGCCAAAGTACTCTGAGGACTCAATTGCCAATTAACACAACGAGCATTTTATTTGCTTTAAAATTCCAATACTCAGCAATGCCAATGTTTGTTGGCAGCCTAATTAATTCCTGGATTCAAATTAACAACAGTCAGTCCAAGGACCCCAGAGAACAAAAGAGAACCATTTTAAGTAGTCTTTTTGGCTGAATCTAGGCTTAGATGATTAGCACTGAAGAATTCTTAAAAGCAGCAGACAATAACCACTTTAATACAAAACTGACATCCTGGAGCCTGTTCTTGAGAGTGGTGACACACATGAGTCACATGAGAATGAGAGCACGAGTAAACTACAGGCATTGTGAATTCTTGTCAGCAGCTCTGAATTTATGAATGAATGAATGAAATGAAATGACAAATGCATTTATTTTGTAAAAATATACACCCTTGTATACAAACAAGTACTGTAAAACTTACTTTAGCTTGCAACACCCAGTAAGTCTCAGGCTTAAATGACTGGATTTTGTCATGCCTTTCAACACAGAATCCAAGTGTTGGGGTCTGACATGGCCCAAAGGAGATGAGGGAGCTGTCTAAATTCCCATATTTCCCCTGAAAATACTTAGTCTGGAACCTAAGAGAAGGGGAAAAAAACAACCACAAACTAGGAACAAGTATATTAATATCCTCATTCCCATGAAAAGAAGAAGTTTTCATTAACATACACACACAAATATGAGTAATCTATAAAATCATTCAGGCACTAGGAAAAAAGCATTCTGAGAAACACCATCTCTTACAGCTAGTTAAGTCACAATCACTTTGCCTCACTGAATCCTGTTTATTCCCAAAGAAATGTGAGGGAACATTATAACATAAGATCATATCACTGTTGCCAAAAGTAATTTGTCTAATTCAGGTAAGTCCATATACAACTTTCTTATTCTTTTTATTTGTCTGTGCATAAAATCATTCAGTTTGGTGTTGAGCAGAATCAGCCACTAGAATTCTGAGACATATTCTGTGGTGTGCTGGGTTTGGCTGGGGTAGAGATAATTTTCCTCACAGCAGCTGGTACAGGGCTGTGTTGGGGATTTGTGCTGGGAACAGTGTTGATAATACAGGGATGTTTCATTACTGCTGAGCACGGCTTACACCAAGCAAAGGC
>JAWWEE010000034.1:6002773-6053687 GCA_035221455.1 Xenops minutus | reverse complement strand
TGTTAAGAGTGATGGAGTTGGTCAGCACAAGTCACCATTGTGGGTGATGGAGCCCTGCTGTCCTGGGGATGGCTGAATACCTGCCAGCCCATGGGAAGTGGTGAATTAATTCCTCATTTTGCTTTGCTTGTGTGTGCAGCTTTACTAATTAAACTGTCTCTACCACCACCCATGAGCCTTCTCACTTCTACCCATCTGATTCTTGGCCCCATACCACTGTGGCTGTGTGGGGCTTGGCTGCCAGCTGGGGCTAACCCAGGGGTGGGCAGTGCCATTCCCAAACCTTTCCCAGTACCACCCATGATCCGTGCTGTCACCTTGTGAAGGCACAGCCAATCCTCAGATCCAACTCCTGGCGGGCATCCACCGACAGAGCCTCATTGAGATTGGGTTCTCCCAAGTGATTCATGGCATTGCAGATGTCTGTGTCAGTGATGGAGCTGAATTTAGCTCTGTAAATTGTCCTCTCCGAGCCACGAGGTTTGTTCATGACAGGAAGAACAGCATCGAGAACCTAATGAAAATCAGAAGCATATTTTAAGAATATTTGAAAGAGAAAGGCTTCAGTCAGGCTTTCTCTCTAAAGCAAAAAATAAACCCACTCTCCGCAAAGTATTTGCTTACGTGACACTAGTTAATTCAGCAAGATATTATGCCAATACACTAACTGATAAGCTAGAGCAGTATTTGTCCATCCACTCAAAAGTGTATTAAGAATAAGCAAAACTGAAGGATTTATTTATTATATAGCAACTGCTGGAAGCAAATCACTATTGTTGCTAATTACAAAGACATTGACCAGTGCAGCTGCAGCACCTTTGGGTGAATATGTACCAGTTAGTCTCTGGGTTTATTCTATGTATTGCTAAGCCAAGTAATGATACAGTGGTATGTAAAGAACTTCAAACAATTACTTGATAAATTGTGCTTCTTCAAACAAAACCCAAATAAATACTCTTCATGCAGACTTCTGGGAAGAGGATGCTAAAAAAAATCTTAGGAAAGCTTTAGTTCTATGCTTTTATGTGCAGAGGCCAAGTTCCTGCAGAAGGCCTACACTTAAAACCAGCCTCTGTGCTCTAAAGCATCTACTTGCTTAACAAACAAAAGATGATAGAGATGAAGCTTTACAAGGACAGAAAAATAACTACTCCAGCTGTGTAATACAAACCAATTCTCAAAGCTGTTCTGACATTTAAAGAGACCTGATTGTTCATCTCAGATGAGCAACATCTCTGAAATTGATTTATTCTCTTTAACTGACATCTTATGGAGTTCAAAGCACGTGAGTTTTTCCACAAAGGCCCTCCACGCCTTTAAAACTTTATTCAACTTTAGTTTGAATTTTACTGTATACTCGTAAATCAATGCATTGATAGTATCGTCACAGACAAACATATTATGGCATTATAAGTCTTAAAAAGGGAAATCTTACTTCAAAACAGATGTTTTCTCCTTCTTTATCACAATCCAACCACAAGACAATACAGTCACAGCCTCGTCCCTCCACCTGTGAGAAAAACTAGCACAGTTCTTCAGCAACTCAAAAAAAGCACATCCCCTCTCTGTTTTGAAGTACTGGAGGTAATTTACTTGGTGCTAAAAGGATTGGAAGAATACAGAAGTGACAAGAAGTCTGCTGGTACCTAAACAGTGGTTGAAGAGAGAAGCAAGCTGTGCTCCTTGGGACCAGAAAACTGCCTAGAAGATGCTTTTCTGAAAAAAATCAGCATAGGTCTACAGCAGTGGAAGTGTTCTTAGACGGCCCCAGTCTGCATGTGCAGCCTCAGGCATAGCCCCTTCCCTTTCTGGGCCTTCATTTCCAAATCATAAAAAAAATCAAAAAACCCCAAACAAACCCAGGAAACGCTTTCCTAGTTCATAAAGATATTACTAAGTCTAAATTTTTCTGACAGAAATAATTTTTACACCACATACACTTGCCCTTCAGACAGCACACTATTTTGTAAATGCAACCAAAGTCCTACTTTCCTCTCAGCGTGAACAGTAACCAACACAGGTTTGTTTTAAAGAAGGCATTTATAAGCTGGGCCTTGCACTTGCAGTTAGAAACTAAACATGCACCCAGGGCTCCAATTCTGAGAAGCAGGATATCGATAGTCAAAAAACTCAGAAAGCAATGGCAAAAGTGAATTTAACCAGGCAAAGATTCCAGAGTAAAGAACCAGCAAAATTAATGAAACAGATAAAACTGTGACAAAAAGCTGCTCCTTACAGCAAAGAAAATCCTTATTTTGGAACACAGAAAAAGGTATCTCTGAGATAACACTCAGAAGAAAGAATACCTGTAAAAACTTCACCACGGTCAGTTTGGGATTAGCTTCCTTCTTTTCTGTGGGAGCTTTGCTAAAAAGTTCTGCTGGATCCACTTTGTCCCAGCTGTTATATTTTCCTGAAAAGCAAAAGTATATTAAGTAGAGCTCCAAAGACATATTAAAAAACCTCAAAACACACAAGGAACAACTTCACTTTGCAAAACACTTGGCTTTCAAAATTTGTATGGAAAATTTTCTACCCTAACACATCTGGCTTTACTGCATATCAAGGGACCCCTCAGCTCTTCCTATGAATTGCATCTATCATTTAGAAACATGACATATGAAGGAAAAAAACACTATTCACCTTTCAGAAGTTTTAACATGGGCTATTAAAACACCTTCCCTTGTACAGTCAATTGATCAGGCCAAGGGGAGGGGCTTTATTTCCCTGCTTATATATACACACACATATATTATTGATATACCCATATAGCATGCACACTGTTTTACTGTTCATTACTGATGGCCCGTGCCCCGTACCATCTACTCATATCAATGCATTTGTTCATTTCCACTTCTCTCACGTAATGTCAGCAATATTGTCCAGCAGTTACACAAAGCTGTATCTCTTTAAAGCACTGGGTAAGTAAAAGTTCTGAGGCAATTATCATTAGAGGAACTACAACAGTCACATGACTAGTCCAACGTTTCAGAGCAGGCTAGTGACAGGATTCTTTGTGCATAATCCTTACCTGATCTCTGTTCTGCAGTAATACACTGCAATGTTTAAGAGAATATCATTTTGGGGTCTGCATCTTCACCTTTCATCCTAATTAAGCCACATCTCCCCTCATTTCCCAGGGATGAAATTCAGGCACAGAAAAGAGAAGTGACATGACTGAGATCATGCAAGAAGCCAGCAAGAGAACTAGAAACAAAAAACTAGAACTGCTGACCACAAGCAATCTTTTTGTTCTCCTTTTCTCTCTACCTCTCTCCTGAAAATCAGTATTTTCCTATTAGGACTTCCTGACAGCTCTACAAGGCATAACCAGTTAAAACACCTTATGAACAAATACCTATGAAATCCAAAGTCATGACGTGACCACATACAGATGTCATCTTGAAATGGGCAGTCTGTCCTAAAAACGACCCTGTGTACTCATGCACAGAGCAGACACCGTTCAGTCCCTTCCGAGAGGACATGTTTCCTGTGAAAATAAGACCATAAATATCAATGAGACTAAATTAAGCAACTATTGAAGTAAGTAATTTTGTGTGAGATTACATTTCCCTTTTCTTAGATGTTAGAGACAGGGTGTTCCTGATCAAAAAATTCTACTAATTGATCAAGTTTTCATTTCAGTTAATCATCACTTTAGGCCTTTTTTAAAGTATATTCCATTTCCAAACTAAACTACGCGTTATCTCCTCCATCCCTTCCCTCCCACCGGGAAACCGTACAGAGACACAGACAATCTCCCAGGCTGCAGTTACAGCGGGCTCACTTTATTTTCCGCCCGAGTTCCAAACTCGTACGGCAATCCGAGAGCGCAGCCTGCAGTGGGCTGGCCCTCGGCAGGAGCCGCGGCCACCAGCACACCCTGCCCTGCGCACGGAGCCGGGCCCCTGCACGGAGGGCCCGCAGCGCCCGCCCCGGGGCTGCCCCGGGCCCGGCCTACCTCTGGAGAGGATCTTGGCGATGGACTGCGCCAGGGACGGCTTCTCGGCCACCATCAGCACGGTCCTCATGCTGGCCCGGGCGGCCCGCGGGGCCGGGCCGTGCCGGGGGGCGGCGGCTGCCGAGCCCGAGGGGGCACAGCACCGGGGCACACCCGCTCCCGGCCCCGCCGCGGGCACTCCGAGCGGCCCAGCAGCCCCGGCCCGGCCCCGCTGCGGGCACACCGAGAGGCCGAGCAGCCACCGCGCCGGGCCCGGCCCGCTCGGCGCCTCAGCGGGCGGCCATGGCCGCGTCACTGCCGGGTCACGGCGCCGGAAGGCGCGGGCGGCACCGCGGGGCGGCGCGGGCGGGCGCGGCACACACGGGCACGGACAGGTACAGGGGGACACACGTGCACAGAGACACACATACACGGAGACACACACACATAGAGACACACACATACATGGAGACACACATATACAGACATACATACACACATACATAGAGACACACATACATAGAGACACACACATACATGGAGACACACATATACAGACATACATACACACACATACATAGAGACACACACACATACATAGAGACACACACATACATGGAGACACACACATACACAGACATACATAGAGACACACACACATACATAGAGACACACACATACATAGAGACACACACCTACATAGAGACACACACCTACATAGAGACACACACACACATAGAGACACACACATACATAGAGACACACACACATACATAGAGACACACACATGCAGACACGTGCACCCACTCACACACACACTCACACACACACACACACACACACACTCCAGCGCCCGGGGACAGGCGCAGCACACACAGACATAAACATACATACACATACACATACATACAGAGAGGCTCATACATACACATACACTCACACACACATACAGACACACACATGCACTTACATGCAGGCACACACACACGCATGCAGACACGCACTCTCATACACACATGCAGACACATGGACTGGCTCTCACACAGACACACGCATTCACACACACACACATGCAGACACATGGACTGGCTCTCACACAGACACACGCATGCAGACACACACATGCAGACACATGGACTGGGTCTCTCACACACACACACTCACTCTCACACACACACACATGCAGACACACACACACACACACACACACACACACGCTCCCGTGCCCGCGGGCGGTGCGGGGGCTGTGCGGGGATGCGCTATCCCCGCGATCCCCGCTATCCCCCACCCCACAGCCCACGCCGGTCCCGCGGGCACAGCCGGGCACCGCGTCCCCTCCCGCAGCCGCACACGTGTGCAAAACACGCGCAGTCAAATTGTGCGAGGCACGGCTCACACAAACTGTGCCTGCTCCGCTCGAGCCGCCCCGCCTGTGCCCCGGCCGGCACTCAGGCTCCGGTTCCCAGGACCTCAAACACTCCGAACAGTCCCTGCGCCCTGACAGCGTCTCCTTCAGCGCAAACATCTTGGCCCCAGGAGCGCTAGGAGCACCTGGTACCTCTGCACTCAGAGGAGGTAATGGAAATAATGTCGACTTTTTGGAACGTTTCTTGAAAAAAATTGTAATTTTTTTCTACGTAATATTTTAGTTGAGTGTTGATTTCTCACTTCGGCAGGAAGAAGGGAAAGGACAGTGGGAAGGGAAGAGCCAGGCCAGGCTGAAGCACGCCCTTCCCTCACCCCACTTTTGTCCCGGGAGGAGGTGGAGGCAGCCCCAGCCAGGTCCTGCTCAGGGGCTACAGCTCCTTTCCCCAAATCCTGGAGGGCCCCTTTGCCCTGGCTCTCACTTCTCAGGGACACCAAGCCCTGCTAAGGAGATTTGCTCAGTGGACTGGAGCAGTTTCCAACCTCTCCTGCAGCCTTCAGCTCTTCCACACGTTTCTGTCAAGGGAAGTGCTAAAGAGGGAAGCCCCAAGCTGATGGATTTTATAAGCACTTTGTGGAGGAGCTCAGCTCTCTATTTTTACCCCTGTGGTTGTGCATCAATCCCTGCCAATGTTTATAGCACTTTTCCCAGAGCTGCTCAGTACCATACAAACCCAGAGAGAAGGGATTGGGAAGCAGCCAGGATCAGGATGTATATCAACCTCATGCTGTCTGGAATAAAAAGGAACTAATTCACCTTCAATTTGATTAGTAGACAATTAATAGATATTGAAGTTATTAGTGAAAGGAAAAATCAAAACAAACCCAGGGCTTTTAATTCTTTGGCAATACTGAAGTTAAAACATCTTAAAACAAATGTGATCTGCTGGTTCAGTGCCTGGTTCCCTTTGACATCTGGGGAACATCTGGAACAATCAGGATGCAAGTTAAAACCAAGTCTTCAGATATGTCAGATACATATTTTTTAATTTCCTCTAGTAGAAGCCCTCTACAAAACCCAACCTTTCCTTTCTCTTTGAATGCACAACGTAACATGAAATTCCAGCTTGTGCTCACCCGGGGAAACGCAGCCGGGTGTCCCGCACACGCGGCCGGGAGACTCCGGTCCCCCCGAGTGCCCGTGTGCCCCTGGGCCGGGACAGACGCGTGTGTGGCTGGTTCCTGCGGCCACACAGAGGCTTTCCCGGCCCGAAGGCATCCCGAAGGCTGCTGGACACCCACACACGCCAGCCCTGCCTGGTGCGCGGAGCCTGCAGGAGCAGCAGGTCACCACAGCTGCTTGGAAGTGCTTTGGAAAGCACCTTGACAGTCTGGAAAGCCTCACCCCATTCCTAATTCTCCGGCGTGGAGCTGCATCAGTCCCGGCAGTGCTGAAGGGACCGGGAGCGGCATCGAGAGCGGGACCAGGATGGGGAGAGGGAGCGGGAGCGGGATCTGGACCGGGAGCCGGATAGGGATCGGGATCCGGAGCGGTATAGGGAGCGGGATGGGGAGCAGGACCGGGATGGGGAGCGGGATGGGGAGCAGGACCGGGATGGGGAGCGGGACCGGAAGCGGGAACGGGATGGGGAGCGGGATCAGGATCGGGACCGGGATGGGGAGCGGGATCAGGATCGGGACCGGGATGGGGAGCGGGATGGGGAGCGGGACTAGGAGCAGGACCGGGATCGGGATTGTCGCTGGAGGGCGCTGCCGCCGCAGGAGCCGCCCGTGGTCCCCGGGGCGCGGCCACGCTCGGCGAGGACGGGCGGTCGCCGCTCCCACCCATCGCTCCCATCGCTCCCACTGTTCCCACCGCTCCCACCGCTCCCTGAGGCCGGCGCTGCCTCCGCGCCCTGTGCATTCCCTTCGCTCCGCGTGTTCCCCCGCTGTCCCCGCGGAGCCCGGCTCCCGCCGCCACCTCCTCGCAGAGCCTTCTCCCCCCGGTGTGGAACGGCCGCATCGGGCTTGGCCACATAGCTTCAGAATCGCCTCTCACCATACTGAGGAGGCCCAAAAAACAATCTGGCCAGACCCCACCGCCCCTGTAGAGAGCACCCGGACCTGGGAGGCTTCTCATCCCAATCAGGAGGAGAAACTCCAGGGAGAAGAGGCCAGGTTTGCCCAAGACACCAGGTGCCCACAGTCCTGTCACCCAGGACTAATGACACCCTCTCCTTTGCTTTGCCCAGCTCTGGCTGGTGTTCCCTCACTTTTCCTTGGAAGTGCTGAAGGCCATAAGAACAGCTCTCTGGATGTGTGAATGGGGCATAATAATAAAACCCCAGAGCAGGCAGTCTCTGCTGTGATTTTCACAGAGAAAACTGATTTTGTTTCTAGGTATAAATAATTAGAAAAGTTTTGGTTTACATCGACTTGATCAGCATATCAAATCAAGAAAGATACAGTTCTGGAGGAGTACTTTGCACACTGAGGACACTTCAACCACACTGGTCCTGCTGCCCATACAGTCCCAGCTTTTTCAACACCATTTATCCCCCAGGGTATTCTAGTGGATGGTTATTCAAGTAGTCAAAGCTCTGAGCCTGACTGAGACATTGATATTTCACTTCTCCATCAGAAGATACGTAAAGATTAGAGCCCTGAACCTCCTTGTGCTGCCACTGACTCACTGATTCATTTTTGTAACTTATGCCTTGGTGCCTTCTCCAGGACTCGAGTAGCAACTTCCCTCTTTAGGGATGCTTTACAGATCTGTGTGCATAAAGCCCACTCTAAGTACAAGATAGAAAAAGCTACAGAAATATCATGCTCTGTTGTAGGGAGCATGATCATTCCTGTTTTGCTTCCCTGGGCTCATTCTTGACCTTAGAGTAACTTTTCCCTGTTTGTTTCCAAACACACTTGAAAAGATTGCCATGAAATTAATAAGTATTGACAGGAGGGTCAGGCAGGCAGAAACACATCTGGAAGGATGCCACAGACATTAGAAATTATGAAAACGCAGGTCAAATAATTAAAATAGGATTGGTGGGTTTTTTTCTTTTTAAAAACTAAATAAGAACTGAGGCCACAAAAATGTGCCTGAACTCTTGACTACAAATCTGGGCTCCAGACACTTCAGTCCTGGGAAGGAGGAGATAGAGCCTACCACATACAGAGCAACAACAGCACTTGAAGTGTTTTGTGCTGGAGTAAAAGTTATGCTTGTTCCCCTTATTAGAAATTTTCATTTAAATCTTTGAATAATAAAAGGGAGAGAAGGGGGTGAATCCTGATGAAACAGGATATTGCTGGGACACACACACACAACATGTGACCTATCATTGGATCTTGACTGTTTTCCCCTTAAGTAGTAGCCTTTTGTTCAAAGGAAAGTGCAAAACTTCACCCGTAACAAAAGCACCCATTTTCATATGCAGCATTTCTTCTCACTAAGGCCACATTAAGCTGAAGAAGAAATGTAGACAGAATCTGTGAATGGGAGTGGATCCTCAGGGATAAAGCAGGAGAAATGAAACACATGCTTTTGTTCAGGTTTGATTTTGCACCAACTATTGTATAGGCCAGCCTGGTTTTGGTATTGACAATAATCCATAATTCAGATAGGTGGATGCAGTCCCTCTCCCAGTGCAGTCTGCAATAGCAAAAATAGAAAGCAGAAAGAAACCCAAAGGCAAGATGATGATGACCACCTGAAACTCATACCCCACATCTATATAATGGCACTGCAGACCTGTGAGCACCTAAGAAAACTGGCTTTGTTCTGATCTGCCCTCTGGAACTTCTCATTCCATATCCTGAAGACCAGCTACTGCTGCCCACCCTCCCTTATGCTGGCTCGGGCAAAGCTGGCACTGGGACCAGGCTGAAAACTGCCCATTTGAGCTGGGTGAGGTAGAGTTGCTCACACTTGCCCTGTGTCCCCTGGGAGGACCCACACATACATTGTAGTTCCAGCTCCAGCTCTCCTGTCACTGCTCTGTTGGAACAGATTCTCATGCTCTGGCCGTGCTGTGCCTGCACTGGGTATCGACTGTATTTGCAGTTTCAAAGTTCTTGTTCAAATGATACAAACTTAGATAACAAAATAGCATGCCATAAACAACCTCACTGCCAGAAAATAATACCTGGATGTGAGGAAACACATACAGGGAAGGTTTAGACAGCATTGCAATGTTTACTGTCTACTTCATTATTCATGTCTCTGCTTTCTAAATGTCCAAGTTGTGTAAATTAGGGGTGAGGTAAATTCTTGGCTGTCACTTAGCAGAAATAACTTGGTTTTGAACAACAGGTTTTATTGTGTTTGGAATTTGGAATTTCTGCTTTGAATTGCATTTAACCCTCAGTGCTGGGAGCGCTCCACCAGCTGAACCCAGGTGGGGCTGGCCAAAAGCTCATCTTTGCCTGAATTTCACATCTCACTCATTACGTATTTTCATATGTTCTCTCCTTCTTGTTGCAACCACATTTTCTTATGGCCTTTCTCTATCCCACATCTTTGAAGTTAAAATGATCCAAACAGTTGGAGCTACGCTGCTCTTTCTTTGGAAAGAACCACCCGTCTCCCCTCAAGTCTAGGACCTTGTTGAGGCTGAAGTAGCTGTGAAAACATTAAGGATCAGCTTTAAACAAACCCCCAAACCCTAAGACCTGTCATTACAAGAAACCTCTCAGAATGCATTTTGTAATTACGGTGCATTTTAAATTATACCTACATGAGATGCTTATAGAGTCTCTTCCTTCTGCTGGCTCTCTCTACCATCCAGCCTAATCCCAAAATTTGTGAGTTGTGGGGTTGCTCTTTCCCTGGTCGTGGCCCTGGCCTTTGAGCTGTAAGTCAATTTTGCATTATACATTTTGAGCTGATACCCACTCTTGTGCTGAAGTCCAAATTTGCCTTGCATCTCTACTGTTTGGAAGTTCCTTTGGGTCTGGATGCATGCCATAGGTCCCTCACTGCCAGCTCCAAGCACACACAGAGCTCAGGGAAAAAGAGCCTCTCTTCTCAATTGACCCTGTCGCTTATTACAAAACCTTTTACTTCTCTCCTACATGAGACTGCCGCTGCCCTTGCTCTTTGCAAATTGAAGTAAAACCAAAAAACAACTGGTAGAAATATAGCAGAGAGGAAGGGGTCTGACATTCGGTGCTAGCTACTGACTGTCCTGTTTTGCAGCTCTAGGCAGCACATTGCAATCTACATTGGTAAAAACTGGCTTCAAAATCCCATCACACGCAGGCTGCAGAACTTAACATCCTCCTGAAGCGTTACCTGCAACACACGCTGAGAAAGAGCCCCTGAATTTTGGTTCCTCCTGTGAAGCTCATGTGAGTGCCTGCTCAGCCTCCCCACCAGCCCTGACCTCTCTGCACACTTCTGCCTCGTCCCAAGGCAGCTCCATCGTTCCCGTGTATTTTCTCCCCACTTCACTTCTGAACAACTGCAGCACAGTAAAGCTGCCAAATGAGATCTCTGTAGCCTAAGCTGTCGAGGGTTTGATTAACAGAACTGCTGCATTGTGACTCTGGCTTGCAGCAGCGTTGGCACTTTGTGAAACACGTCCTATCACGACTATTTTACTACAACAATGGAAAACCTCTTCACCTGCCTTTTTTTTTTTTTTTCTACAGCTGAGGCTACCTAACTCCACCTGGATAGTAAAGGCTGTACAACCTCCATTCAGACTGCCTTCAATGAATTTGTTAGCCCATAAATAACATCAATCAGCAGTTGTTTTTGAGGTAGGGAAGTAACTTGACAGATTCTTTCAGAGGAGAATTAGATTCCTGATTATCTGTGACCTTGTGTGTTTCAGAATCATTACAGCCATTACAGGACATCACTTGTCTTTACTTTGACTGTTCCCGCTTCCTTTGCATTCTCCGACATTTTTCCTATTGATTTTCAGAGAAACTGATGGGGTCACGCTGTGGCCCTCAGCAGACACGAATCCTCAGTGCGTCCAGCAGCTCATAATCAGAGCGTGGAATGAAAAGCCATATATTGCAGGACCAGTTAAACTCTGCGCCCTGTGCCGCTGCCTGCGAGATTGCGGCAGAAGCAAGGTTCAGGGAGGACGCTTGCTAGTTAGGGCAATTGCCTGGAAAATGGGCTGACACCCCGGGGAGCTGCTGGGATAATTCAGCCTTCCTGGGACCCTCCTGACTGTGCTGCAGTTAAACCATTGCCCTCCGAAAGCGCCGCTCGGGCGCACAGCCCGTGTGTTCGCAGATTTCCCGGTGCCTGCTGCAGGCACTTGGCGGGGGTAGAGCTGTAGCTCTGGCAACAAAACCTGAGCGGAGCGGGGAGCTCTGCGAGGTGACGGCGTGGGGCGACCGAACATTTTGACACAGCAGTTGTGTTTGCAGCTTGGCAGCCCTGCGGGTATTTTAATGCACAGCCTGCTGCCATCACCGTGTCACCTGGAGGCAGGGGACAGAGGCGGGACGAGCCAGGGCGAGGCGGTGTTTTACGTGTTACTAACTCTGAGCTCAGGCTGAAATCTAAGAGCAGCCAGCTGTCACGAACATTTCCATGGGAGGTGCCTGAGGTAATTTTTCCATAGTTTTCAGAATAGCTCAACATCTCTGCAGGATTGTCTGGAAAATAGTGTGTGCAAGACACTCTCTTTCCATTTCCGAGCCCCCGTGGGTGGAGTGATGGAAGGGGTTAACTGGGCGAGAGGCACGCGAATTCTGGAGACATTTTCAGATACCTGGGGTACCTTCAGCTCGGCAGTGTTGACCTCTGACTCTCTGAGTTTATCAGCACGTTCACTAATCAGGGGTGTTTAATGGAACAGCCACATGGATTCCTGGCATTCTTGAAACGTTATGACCCTGTCAGTTGTATGAAGACTAAAAGTCTCTTGCTTTTGAACTCACTAGAGTTTGCACTGTCTTAGAAGCCTTTGATAAATACTTGCTGGATTTCTTACCTAGCTGTTCTAATCTGCCCAAGGTCATCATTCCAGAAAAGAAAAGGTTTTCTTTTGTGGGCATTCATCACTTAAATGAATCAAATGAATGTTTTCTCTAATTCTGGAGTGGTAAAGAGCATTGTGTGTCATGTTTAGAAAAGCCAGCAGATTAAAGATTTATTTTCATGTTACATGTGGAAGGTTTTGTGTTCACTGTCAGTCTCTGAAGACCAGTAAAAAACAAATGTAAAATATGCCTTTCCATGAAAAAGCCTTAACACTACTTAAATACATCTCTCACAAGTATCCAAAGGCTTTAGCGACAGAGTCCACATGCATGTTTTCCCTTCACAGTTCACACTACAGAGTTTGGGCACAAAGGTCTGGATGGTCTTACAGGGATCCAAGCCTGGAGGTATATGTGATCCAAAACTTGCCCAGAATTTAAATGGACCCAAATTCAAATGGGTTGAATTCCCCATGAATGAGGTACCTGAGTCACTTTTAAAAATGAAACTAGATTTTTATCAGTCTCTTTGAGCACTTCAAAATTTTCCTTCAAGTCACGATAAAAACATAACAGCAAAGGCCAAGTAAAGTAGCTTGAATTTTGAGCAAGAAATATTTTTTTTTTAATTTCTTGTGAATAAGCTCCATGCAGAGCAAGGCCAGATAAGACAGGATAACTCATCAGGGTAAGAAAGCCTTGTAATCAGGGTACTGGCAACAGGCAAAGAAAAGAGGTTGGAAATATCAAGAGTTAACAGGTGACCTGATATGAATGGCTGTCTCTGCTACAAGGCTTTTAAAAGCAAACAGTTCACATAATTTATGAATGGTTTCATAGGAAGGCTCACATTTATCCAAGAGGCCATGCCTCGGCATAGCAGACCTCCCAGAAGACTTTTCAGGTGACTCTTCCTTTATCACCCTCATTTTATTACTCCTAGTTCTATTCTTCTGCTGTTCCTCATCATATCTCTTGATATTTTTAAACTCGTCACCTACTGGCAATCTGTCAGTAGAGGACATTGTTCAGCTGAGCTATACACCCTTATTTTGAGATGGGCAACAGCAGGAGCTTGACCCTTCCCAGGGCAGGGGGAGAGCACATGAAAGGAACTGAGGAGGTCAGATCCGGCACATGATGGGAGCTGAGGTGCTGCCGTTAAGCCAAGCTCTGAGTAAAAGCATCTCCCTTTCAGGGTGACATAATGCTCACCTGCCATTCCACACACACCATCCTCCTCCTGTGGGCTTTTCCTTGCTCTTGTGAGGAGCTGAGGAATGGGGACACACAGAGAACACGATTCTATCCCCTGAACTTGACCTCAGCACCCAGGCAGGTGCCAGCTCACACGTGGTGCAGCACAGTTACCTTGTGTTTTCTGGTGAGCCTCCTTATGTGGGCTCCAAACCTCTGAGGAATTTTGTAGCAGTCCTTGGGATGTCCTGCTCTCCTCATTACCTCTCCTGACCCTGCAAATGGGGGACAGGATGGGAATGATCTTAATATCTAGGTCAGACCTTAACTTTTATTTTCCTTTACTGCAGAATCACTCCCTCCTATTTCCTCACAGCTCTTGTTCATACACAGCTCCTTCAACTCTGGTTGAGCAGTTGTCTGTCATTCTCTCCTGCCCTTCTCAGCCCAGGGCAGAATCATCTGTGCTGAACAGGATGGCCCTTTTCTTCATTTTCTGTCTCACACTTTTCTTTTTCACCCCATCTAACTCCACGTCTGATTGATGCAATACAATGAGATATTTAAAATCACAGAAACTGTGCAAACCAGATTTCTTTTTTTTTTTTTTTTAATTTGCCATGAGCAACCTTTTTATACCTCCTTGGAAATGAAGGAAAGAGCAATCCCAGTCTTCTACTGTGCTTGTGGACTCTGATCCACAAGGTGCAGCAGAGCCAGGCTGTGGGCACACACCCTTTTCCAGCTGCTTGTGCTTCAGCTGAGAGGTAGCTCTCCTGGTTTGTCCTCATTTCTCATCTCCAGTTCTCCTCTTGACTTTTAGAGATTATTGCTATGCGAGAGCCAAGCATCTTGTGTGGCATTCAAGAAGAGATGAGTTAACGTAAAGCAGCAGAGTTTGGCTGAGATGACCTGGCTCTTCTAAATCAGACTATGCCATGAAGGGAGCAATCAGCTCCAGCAAAGGAAAGGACAGCAAGCATATTAGAGCTGGGGAAGGCTGGAAGAAAAATCAGATGGGATGAATCTACAGACACAATGGCTAAGAGAGCCCAGCAGCCATACTCAGACTCTTCAATCAACAGAGACAAGTAGGTCCCATATTTCGACCACATACTTATTTACTGTTGCAGCTCCTTTGGTGTGTGTTCAGGGATGTGACAGTACCATGTACAGGCAGGTTGATGGTCAGCTTGGACCTCAGCCCACTGCTCAAGAGATACATGGCAGGGTGGGAAACCTGCAGGGCAGCCAGGTCCTGGCTGACATCTACTCCCTATCTCACCCCTCTCTCCTTTTGCCCTCTACAAGTGAGTTCTGCTCTCCTGGCTGTACATTAAATGCTTGGTGAGGCCAGGGAAGTACTGAGTTTTATTTCTTCACATATGTCCTTTCATCCTCTGATCATTTTAGGAAAGGGACAGGAAAGTGAACTCTAGAAAGTGTTTGAAACCTGCCAGTCCCTTGCAGGCTGAAACATTTTCCACTCACACAAGTGTCACTGGTTTGAGACTATTGGGCAGATTGCTCATTTATGGCAAAGCTAGTGAAATGGTAACGTGGCTGTACCTCTGCTAAGGCTGCAGGATACTTTGAAAGTTTACTCATCCAAGCTTAAGTGAGCAATTTAGCTGCAGTGAGCAGTGGATTTCATGTTTCCCTTAGGGGAATAATCTGAGCTGTGAGGCTCCCCATTTGCTGCCGTTCGTTGTGCCTTGCCCTCCACGTGTGTTGCCTGTGTCTGCTGCTCTCATTCTTGTGTGCACTGTTACACTGGAGCAGTGAGAGGCTTGAAAGTAGACAAAGTGGTAGCTGGGAACTTCAGTCACTGCCCAACAGCTGGCACTGGTGGAAAGCACCACGATCTCAGTGGGGTCCCAGCAGAGAGGAAGCTCAGCCAGGGGATGGCTGGCTGGGGCCAGCTGTGCACTTGAAGGCAGAGGCTGCTTCCACAGCTCCTCTGCTCCAGCACCTGCAGAGCTCTGCCTCTCTTGCTCCTTGGATGAGAAGTTATTTTTGGCTGTGTTTTGCTATATTAAATATTAGCTCTAGGCTTTCCCCTATGTACTGTGTAATCCCGTTCTGTGTGGGTTTTATATATTGTTCTTTTGACATTATCACTATTGCATATTAATAAATTAAACTTTCAATTCATGTTACTCTCTTGGGCCAATGTATATTGCTACGGGGTGAAAAGAGGGGATTAAACTGGCTTACAGTGTTCTTCTCTTGTACCATGTTACAGCAGGCATGTAAGAAGGATCAGGGAGCTTTCTTGGCTTGGAGTTGTTATATTAATAGCAGAATTGTGGGGTCATAATTTTTATTACACTCTTTTAATAAGCTATTGATGCAGACACATTTTACACCTATGGGGAAATATAATTATGCTGGAACTGTAACACTGGATGTTCTTAGCAGAATATCACAAAGCACGAAGAGGAGAACAAGTCTTCACGTTATGTTGAATGAAGTTTTAGCAAGTCTAGTGAGGAGCAAAGGTTCAAGATAGGGAAAGAAGAGTAAAATCAGCCTGAATGCCTCTAAGTTTGGGCTTTGAGTTACTAATAAGCATGGCCATTGGGGATCTGGTGGCAGACTGAACCCTCCTGAACTCCCCTGTGGGGCATACACAGGTGCATGAGGTGATGCTGCATGGAGGCAACAATAATAAGAATGCACAGGAGAAAAGCCCCCTGGTAGGGTACATCTTATGCTGGGGCTTCATGACATATATTGTATCTCTGTCTTATCAAATGCAGAGTTGAATTCTAGAAAGGTGAGACAGGAAATTAATCAATGTGCATTTCAAGAGCCCCATCAGCCAGCTCCAAAATAAGGGAAAAGTTAAAGCTGACTGAAAGACTGTCTTTGAGATGGGATTTGATGAGGTAAAAAAAATTAGATACTCTATGAAATCCCTAACAAAAAGCAGAATGACAGGGTTGAAAGCCACAGACAAGGAGAGTCAGAAATCTCTGGGGTGGGCAGCTACTCTCTGTTAACTCCCACACACCAGAGGAGCCAGCGCACATCCAGCTGCTCTGCAAACACAGCCTCTGTCCAGCCACCTCCACCTCTTCCCTTGAAAGAAAGAACAAGAAAAACAATGGAGCTGAAGCCACTTACCTCCCCCAGAAACCCCATGCTCTCTTTGGCTATAGCAGGGTGTCTGCTGGAAAAGGTGACTTGTTTTGAACAGATCTGATAGCTCTTACAACCTTTCTTACTCCAGTCTGGTTTACAGTCAAGCAACCAACACCACAAACCCTGCATCTACATTGCCAAATATATTCTGTCCATGGCTTAAAGAACCTCCCCTCAGAAGATAAGATGTTCCTGTAGCCTGATCATCATACTGAAATGTCTGAAATATGTACAGTGCCATAAGTAGACAAATATGACTTATTTTTACTGTGATTTTACTGTGATTTATTTTATCCGTAGCACTACAGATGGGAAAAGCTCTTTACAACCATTAAAGGAAGTCAGTTCCTTGCTCTGAAAATCTCACCAAGATTAACTCTTCGTCTTAACTCTTATTTTGTGGTTTAGCACTTGCCACCACACAACAGCTGAGACACAGCCTAGTTCTACAGACAACTTTGCATTTGTGTCCCGACCAGTGACTCCTGGGTTATGATTCCTTCTTGAAGTCCTGTCAGACGTATCTTAATTTGTTAACAGTTTTGCTCCATTAGACTGACTCTGCTAAAAGGCTATAAAAAGTAATAGTCCGTTTGTGAGTTTACTGCTATGAGCTACAAGTGTTAATTCAGGTGCAAAACCCTATATAGCTGTATACAGGCAGCCCGTAACAGAGCAGAGATTACATATGGGTGGGGAAATTATTCTCACTGTAGATTTGGTGCATATTCATCTGCAGTCACCCCTCCTGCCTCAAGAAAAGAGTGATATCTGCTTAGTTTTAATCACATTCTGCCAGTTCTAATTGCTTTACAAACAACATCACAGTTGTGAGTAATTGGGCACTTCAGCTTCTCCATCATAACAGAGTGACTATTCCGGAGAGGAAAACAAATCCTCACCCATTCCAAAAGCTAAAATAAAGCAAGTGACGGAAAGAGAGCCTTCTAATTTCTGTGCAAGGTAACACTGACACACTAATGCCTAATTATCCAAGCAGGAACAGGGATGTCCCCAGTGAGCGACTTGCCGGGGGATGCAGAGACAAAACTATTACATTTGGAAAAGCACAGCCTCAAGTCTGCCACCTGCTCCCACACCCTTGCAAGGAAAGGTGAGCCCCTCTCCACTCTTCACTGCCCTGTTTGCCTGTGCTTTTCCTTTCCCCGGGACATACAGAGGGGAAAATGCAGCCTGGCATGTGACTGGCAGTACATTTTTCTGCAGAACTGCCCGTTCCTCCCGAAGCATCAACACAGCAGCCACCACTGTCCTGCCTCGGCGCTGCCTGCCAGGACTGGGCAGAGCCCGGGCAGGGGCCACCAAAGTGCATTTGCAGCAGATCTGCGGGAGCAGGAGGTGGCTCAGTGATACCCCCAGGCAGGCTGACATCACCAAGCCTTAATTCTCTCAAGTAACCCCCAAAATAATCCCTAAAATTTAAGGATAGTTTCTTTTTACTAGCAAGAACAAAGTTCTGCAAAAGTCAAATCCATCAAGGATACCAACTGAACTCAATGCTCCCTGGTCTTGTAGAGCAGAGAGTTATAATTTCCTAGGATGGTTCCTAAACCTGTGTCTTTTCAGGAGACCACAGAATGAGGAAAGCCTGACAGCTGAGCATCCCATTGCTGCAGCAAAGTTACTCAAACAGGTTGGAAAACTGCATGAGGGGAAAGCCTCAGTCCACCAAGGTGCTCTGTGTGCACCGAGCTTCACTTGTACCTATAAACCCTGTTCCTTGACAAAGCATTTTCTGGCTTTCTGAGCACCACTGCAGCAGCACTGTGACACAAACACACCAGTTTTGCCTGGCTTTACATAGGAAAAATAAATGTGGCTGTGAAGATAAGAGAGAATAGGAAAAGAAAAGAACTTATCGTAGTTAAAACAAGACTCAAGTGAGACCACATGGAATGGAACAACAGGGAAGCTGAACAAAGAAAAATATTAGAAAAATGCAAGTTGTATTTGGTGGAACAAGATCTTGGAAATCTGAGGATGTTTGCAAAGCAATGCTAGTTCCTGTGGATATCAAATACTAAAAACCTGCCAGAATTTGTTATCCTGAATTAAAAAAAATAAAAAAAGTTTTTAATTATTTTATTTTTTAAAAGTGGCAGCTCCGTGTACAAAGGACTCCAGAAGAGAAAAACAGGCTTTTACTCTGGGTGCCAAGAAAACAAAAATAAAGTAAAATGCCTGCAAGAACCTCGTGCCACATCATACAGAGGAGAGAAAGCAGAGAAAGCCCAGAGAGTGCTACTTTGGCTGTCCCATATCTAGAAGCAGAAGACACTGAACCCCATTGTAGCATATATCTGGACAAATTATTGTCACCTTGTGCTATGAGAATGAGGGAAACAGGACCAGTTCTATGACATGGTGGTCAGCAGTGGCACATGGACACCAATTTTCTGTGCACTACAATCTACTTTATGGTCATATAAATGTTATAGTGCCTTCTCCCATGTCAAATCTGCCCTGACTGAAGCTGTCCTGGAAATACTTTGTTCAATGCTTACTCCCTGCAAAATAACATTTGCTTGGTACAAACTTCTTGCTCCTTCTTATATGAATGAATTTTGAGAGGGTAACATTTAATGATGTCTTTATTGAGTTTGCATCATCCTGTTTGCCTTGCATCCCACAAAAATGCACTGCAGCAAGGTTCTTCATAATGCCATTAAGTTATTAGTGATAGTGGGAGAAATTGTGATATTTAAGTATCCACAGAAATAACTCCATTGGCTTTCAGGAGAGACGGGAAAGGAAAGAGAAAAAGGGGCAGCCAGCTGATATGTCAAACATCCATATACAAATGATGATTCAGAGAAGAGTTATAATGGTACCAAAGCTAATGAGACACTACAGATAATACAAGAGACACAAAATTGAGTTCACTTTATAATCTGAGTATATTATGGAGCTAATCAAGAGGAAGGAAGAAAACAAATCATTGCTTGTAGAAGTGGAGAGGGGGGAAAATGTCAGCAAATGACTTAATGCTCCTGAGTCATTCTAGTTTCAGCTATCCACTGACCTGCCTGCCTGGGGAAGTTCAAAGAGCATGTGCTCACATTGGCCGGGGCTGCTCTGTGGCTCAAACTTTTGCTTTATATAAAAAAAACTTTTGCATGTGCTAGTCTTTTAATAGCATGATGTATTTTAAGTTTGAAGTTTACAACTCTTTCATCAGGCATGGGTATCGAAAGGAACATTTGATGCTCTTACACTTTCAGTGCACTCCCCTGCTTGCTAAAGCTGTGAGAGCAGTGACCATCCAGCGGTCAGGGAGCTGGAAGGTTTGAAAAGACCCTTCCAGGATTCACACCTGAGTAGTGGAAATGAAAGTGAGCCAGGCTCGGAGTGCATCCAGCCCACTCTACCTCTGGGAACAGTACAGTGACAATCTGGCATTTCTGATTGCCTGTCTGTCCAGGGCTTTCCTGAAATGCTGTTCCTGATCGCTGGAGGTTAGAAACTCTTCCCGTTCTTTTCTTTCCGAATTTCGTGGAAGCAAAGAAACCTCTTTGCACATTCTGTAACGAAGCATCTGATGCAGTCTGGTTACCTTGTGTATCTGCTCTGGGTTTAGGTTCTTCAGAGAAAAGATGTTTGAAAGCTTCTGTAACTGAAACCGAATCATCCTGTATCAAGTTAAAGAGAAGTTCACTAATACGTAGTAGCCTGTTATAGACGCAGCATTATGTCAGCCTGTGTGTCCTGTCAGAACACATTCCAAGTGATGTGTGATGACGGCAAATCTGTTATACATTAAAAAGGTGCTGAAGACCAGAAGACCAGCTTGTCGGAAGACTTACACCCCCCCCCCCCCCAATTTTACTCCTCATTAGTTTTTGAAGCCTGGAAGTTACAGAACAAAGTTCATGTTAAAGGCTACTACTAATATTATTGTGCTGCTTTAATGCTGAAGTAATCAAATATGTGAAAACTATATTCCCAATTCCTAGCACCACATTTTTATTCTAAACATTAGAAAAGCACACACATCCTGGAGAGAAAAATGTTTGCAGCTGACTGATATTTATCCAAAAAGTGTGATTTCCTCAAAAGCAGCTTGGCGCAGCTTCCTGCCTGCATGGATCACACTGCTGGAGCTCTGGTTCAAGACTTGCACACTCTGCAAGTGGACACTAAGGGGTGTAAATTCATCAACTTCTACTGAACTTCATACTCATGTGCTGCTGTAAAGTGAGGTCAGAATAAGACTACAGACTTTGTACAGAAGTGGAATTCCATTTTCATGAGCTTGGAAGTGTTGTGCATTTTTGGGGGGATTTGGGGTTTTGCTTTACTTTTGGATTTTGTGATAAAAATGCAGAGAGGCAGAATTAGGTTTCTTCTCTCTTTTTTTTTTTTTTTTAGGAATTGATTTCTATTTAGACATCATTTTCCTTTGATTGAACTGAGTCAAGTGTTTCCCACTCCGACATTCACAAACAAAAATTTTGGAACTAATTTTTAGAGGTTTCCCTTTACATCAATTAGTCAGACATCTTGGCCATATCCTTCTTTAGGTAGCTCAAATTCATAACAAAAGATTTTGCACATCCATATTTGGGGAAAAATGCCTCCATGCCAAAGTTTTCCAAACATCTTTGCATGTTGCTTCTATGCCTCAATACATCCAATGAAAAGTCTATTATAGACTTTCATAGGATCTATTTGGAGAGAGAGTTCAATGCTATGGATTAGAATTTGTAATGATATAGAACTGTTTCATGAATCAAATGAAAACTGACAAATAAATCAGTATATCTCTGTACAGTCTTGTTCGGATTGATGCTATCAGGAAATACATTGGAGATTGATAACAGAAACAGAAACTTATGGAATTCAGAGTTCCCTGTCCCAGCCACAGTACCCAGGTACACTGAAGGCAGAACTGAGATAACGAATAGAGAATATGAGTCCTACCTCATGTCATAGGACACGTGGACAACAAGTTTCTTATGGTATAAACACAGTCTACAGACTTTGCTTGGTGCAGGTAACATTTGTCCCCCCTCAAAAAATTCCAGAAAGTCTGTAATCAAGCACTCCACAGTCAGGTCCCATGAGAAAACCAAGCCTTGGAAGGGACCCTCAGAAAGCTTTCCTGGTCATACACAGCTATCCTTCTTTCCTGAAAAGCAGCTATTCTAAGACATCTCATTCTAAGGACAGCCCTATGAGAGCATGTGGCAGCCTTCCAGTACCAACACGCTTTACTAAAGGCAAAAGAACTTTATCAATCAGCTGGGCTTTCCTGATCCCTTAAGTGATCACTTGCAAGTCCCTCCATATATTTGTAAAGGTTTTTAAAGGCATCTCTTAAAGATGGGAACACAATGGTAGAAGACCTCTCTGTGGCAGGACTCCCAGAAAGGTTTTACACTTCTGTTCCTCAGTAGTCACCTTCAGCCTTGCTCTTGCCCAGAAAGTGTTGGAGACCTTCATTCACATCTCTGACAACAAGGAAGTTCCAGCATCATTTTAAAGGATGGGAGCCGACAGCAGGCACCACCCACAGATAGAACTGTTTATGCTGATGCAGGATAAATGGATGGAGATCTCCATTAACTGTAACCACTGGAGTAAACCTGGAAGTGTTTTCCTGCACAGAGAGATAGCAGTGTGGGCAAGGAGCACAACGGGAGCCATGCTGTAGCTACAATCGGCTCTTTGCAGGGAAGGTTCCTGCTATTAATACTGTGGCTATCACCCCAGATAACACGGTAAAAGGCAGCAGCCTGCAGAAAGGCTTAGCCCAGAGTAAACTCAGGAGTGCTCTCTGGATGACAGTGTGGGGTAAAGTCCGCAGGGTGTTCTCCTGTCTCTGCAAGCCAAACAGTCCTCACACATCAGGACGGTCCTGCTGTTTGTGCTGCAGGAACACTGATGGGCTGCAGGGCACGGTGCTCACCCTGCTCCATGTGGTGGAAAACAGCAAGAGCCAGCCCTGCGCCTGCCCCAAGGAACTGACACAAGATAAAGCTTGGGAAATAGGAAAAAAAACATTTGTCAGCTACAGTGTGCTGGGACAGATCCTGATCCCTTCAGGGAAGGCAGGTGTCCTGTGATCTACCATGGAAGGCATATAAGCTCCCCTGAGAAGACAGTGATGCTTTTTGGGACCAGTCCCACCCATCCCTGACAGCGCTCAAAATGGCAGTGGGATGTAGCTTGTCTCCACAAAGCTGTGAGCCCTCGGGAGAAGAGCAGCTCTTCTCTTCATGCACCAGTCTTTCCTGGTCTACTTTCAGTTCCTTCCTGCAAAGCAGCCCTGAGCAGCGTGCAAGGGATGGAGGATTTCCTCCCCTGCTTGAGCCCTTTGGAAATGGCTAATTTACTACATCATAGGGAGAAAAAGAAAGAAAGAAAGAAAGAAGGATAGTGAAATACAGCTCAGCCTGGGCCTCAGGGCCATCTCAGGTTCAGGAGGGAAGGAAAGGACAAAGAGCTCAGAGACCCCCCAGTCTGGCTTTTTGCAGGACCTCAACATATCAAATTGAAACGGGCCTCTTTTTGCCCCTGGCTGTTCCTACAGTTTAAATGCTTTAACCTTTAAAGGTAGCATTCAGGAACCATGGTACTTAAGTGTTAAAGCTAACTTGGAGAGTATTTTTGCAAAGGGGAAGGAGTTATAGAGGGAATTTTACCTCCCAGACTTGCATTTCATTTCAGTATAGGTCATGTGCAGTGCTGGCTCCATGGGTAACCTGTCCATGGTCCCTCATCTCACCAATTTCCTCAGTCTTGTCCTGAGGAGATCAACAGATTAAGAGCAAAGAAGATTTAAGGCTTCTTTCCCAGTGGTGCTGAGTGCCTGCTGCTCCCAGTGGTTCTGATAGGAAGGGTGCTCAGCACTGCTGCAGGAAGCAGCAATTCATCTTTATCTGTGCTGCTCTTTGCCCTGGTCTTAAAGATTATTTGAGGCACTGGACAAGAAATGAAGAAAAGCCTTTCCCTATCAAAAACCATCAAAACTCTCCTCAATTTTGTTGATCCTAATATCTCTAGCTACAGCCCCTGTTCATTCTCAGAGCAGGCCCTGCACAGCCTTTCTTCCTCTTAAACTTTTTTTCTTGTTCTGCTGTAAAAAAAGCCCACGTCAGATGTGTCGCTTTCTCTCTGATCATGTAGTTGCTCATCCAATCCCCTAATTCCTGTTTTTGATCTCCCTTTCTTTTTCCCTCATTTCATCTCCACTAGTATTTTCTATTTCCTTTGTTTGCTCCTATATATACAGATCTCAGAAAAGGCTCTCTTAATATGATCAGCCTTTTGTCTCCACCTTCCTGTTGTTTTATTAACTGCTATTTTTCTGTGTTGAGTCCCTTTGCCATTCCTCCCTTGTGGCTTGAAATGTCTCCTTTCCACAAGCACACCCAGGAGTATCCGTGGACTCCTCTAGGCCAACCACAAAGGGGACCTTTCTCTTCTTAGTCTTGAAAATCACATCCTGCCTGGACACAGGTCAATGTTCCTTCTTTCCAGACCTCCTGAACTGCTCATTTTCCTTCTCCCTGTCTGATACTCAGGCTTCAGGAATCTCTCCTGTCTTGGCAGTATCCTGACAGTATCCATGGAATTCTGACCATCGGCTAAGTTCTCTTACACATTTTTTTTCTGCATATTTTCCCTACCAATGCCTATCTCTGCAGGTGACCCCCCCACACTCATCCAGCAGCAAGAAAGGAGGTTGTTTTCTGGACAATTCACCCATTAGAGTCTGTTTGCTGAGCTCATTGAGAGGATACATTTGCTGGTAAGGATCCCTCTGCATTAAGAGCAAGAATCAATTAGTTCATTTCAGGCTCTGATCACCATTAAAATAGTTGGGTTTGGGGTCTGCAGGTCCTTACCTGCATTCCTTTATCTGACGTGAATACAGCAAAATTTCAACAGGAATCTCTCTCGGACATAGATGTCACCAAGAAACAGGCAACTGCTTCTCAGCCTGCCTTGCATGTGGGAGCAGGGTGGGGAGCTGAACATCTCTGTCTGCCACTACAAAACCAGGCAGCCAGGATGGCACAGCAGCCAACAGCTTTCCCATGTTCCCATGGCTGTGTATCACACAGTGTGTAACTGGTCAGGCACACCAGTACAACCAATCCCACCCCCAGGCACTTAACTTCAGCAAAGCCTCCAGGAATAAGTATATTTCAGGCTGTCAGCTAGTTCTCTAAAGTTGGAAAATGGCGTGTGATACCTCCACTTAACCAGGTATAAGAAATCAAACCTACTGCCGCCATCACTTCAGCAAAGCCTTCCTACTGCTCCCATACCCCCATGATTTTACTATTTTATTTATGACTTCTCAGGGCAGAGGAAGCCAAAGCAAGATATTAACTTTATTAGAAACCAAAGCAAGAATGACTGGGGGGGCTTAATGGCATGTGGACATAGCCTGCAGTCAGGTGGTCCCCAAAACCCACAAGACACTCCTCACATTAGTAAGGTGGTGGAGCAGAGACCACAGGTCTTTGTCTTCCCTCAAGAAAGAAATGCAGTCAGTTAGACCCACAAGCACACACAGAAGTCAAGACACATGCAAAATGCTTCTGAAATAACAAAGATGCACAAAACAGCCTTATAACAGAGCAGCCTCAGCCCCAGCCCTGTCCCAGGTTAACCAAGCCCCGGCACACTCTGGATGTCTCAGCACAGTCCGCAGAGCAGAGGCTACATGAACTCAGCACCAGCAAATGGCTCCAGTGCTTGAGACTCGAGCAAGCACCACGGCCTTGGCACCCTCAGAAGACACAGCAGTTGGCCAGAAAGCATAAAAAAATTAAAAATGTATTTATAGCCTCTAGATCTGCATTAGATCTCTCCTAAAAGACCTAAACAGGCTTTCAAATCAAAGGTGGTTGATTGCATTTTTCCTTGGTTTTCCTATTTTCTTTTTTTTTTTTTTAAGTAGCTTTTTATAAAATAATCTTCATCTTTTCTAAGTTGTTGTTTCCCCTCTTTTTCTCTTATTGGTTAAATCTGGGCTGAGGTTTGATTGCTGTAGGACAGAGGTATGTTAGGAAATTTGATGCAAAGGACAAGAAAACAAAAATCAGAGGTATTTGGTCTGAAAAGAGGCTTTGTCCAAGGCATAATTCTTGTGTGTTTAAGGACAGAGTAATAGATTTGGAAGGATAAGTCATATATCTTAGGATTTTCTTCCCTGCCCCCTTTGATTGATTCATTCCAGTCTCTTCAGATCTTTGCCTGTTCCCACAAACCTGGAATCTCAGGATTGTTTGATTAAGTCATGGTTACCATGACAATAAAAGTGCCTCTGGCCAGTTTGACCTTTGACTGGATTCAATTCACTGAGAGAAATGGACAGAGACTATAGAAAAAGCTTCAGCTTCATGTCCACTACTGCATAAAACGGGCTCTCCCGCACTTTCAGAGAGTGAGCTGCCTGCCCTTTTCAAAACATAAATTGAGCAGGAATGCTCCAGAAAGGATTTTTAAGGTTTTGGTAACCAATTTCTTGATGAATATCACTTCAGATATAAAATGCACACAGTGGTATAGTTATTTTTAAAATGCGGCTTTTAGCAGAACAAAACAAAAGCTGAAATCAGGCTTCACATGTCTGGTGTATACATACAGAACCTAAAATCACATTGTATCCATACCCATCAAAGATTTTATAGGTATTTACAAATACCTAGCTCTTTGTAAGTATGCACACATGTATAAAAGCAGATTTCAGACTTAAGGCTCATTTCTTCTGATTGTAGCCCAACCCAACCGCTGCGGGCTGCAGGCATTGTGCTGCTGCTGCTCATATAGATAATTATTCCTTTTCAAATACTTTCATTGTAAATCCATTTCAGCAAAAATAAGGGAGGGGGGATTGGGGGAGGAGGGAAAGAGAGAGAGATTTCAAAATTAAAGCTGTTATGCGATTTGTAAATGGGGCTGACAGAATGACAGCCGAGTGGCCGTTGCAAGGCAATTCATGCATGCAAGATTTCCAGATCCCTGGTGGGAGAGTACGCGGTGCCCGCGCGTGTGGGGGCTCCACTTGTGCCCCTCTGCTGCCTGCCCTGCACTGGGCACCTCCTTTCCTTATTGCCTTTTCCTTGCAAAGGAGGAAAATATTTTAAGTCTAGCTCAGAATACTAATTAAAAACAGGCAAAAAAGAGGGCTTGCTTCTGGAGCCACTGGCTCCCCAAAATGCTGACATGGTGGCAGGAGGAGTTAATGGCCATGTGGGAAGAGGGGGCTTCAGTGGGCACGCCATGGAGGGAGCAGCGGGCATCCCTTCCCCAGTATACACAGCCAAGGTGAATGTTAGCCAACGAAATGGCTCTGAGCCAAATAAAGGGAAGTAAAATAAACCCAGGCACTCTAAAAATGAGGAGAAAAAGAGTGTCTGGGCTGAGGCAACACCGCATTGACCTTACTTGGGTAATAGACACTGCTCGTTTAAACGACAGACTGGGGTGGGAAAGACGGATCTTAAGAAATTATTTTTCCCTGTTTAAGTAAAATGGTTTTTGTTTGATTTGTTGCTCATTTACTGTGATAAAGTTCTTCCTCCTTCTCACCTAGTTACCTTGAATTCTGAAGCCATGGGAAATAACTGAAGGGGATTATTTGAGCCCTCCCACACAGGCTCTTGGACACAGAATCCTCCTGATTCCATGCTGGCCGTCAGGACCGTATTCTGTCAAGTGGCACAATTTCAACAAGTTCAGTAGAGAGCTGCCATTGTTATAGGATTTTGGTTCCCAGAGCAAGAATTGGAAGAGAGATTTGTTTGGGAGGGAATAGGGAACAGGGGATTTTGTTTGGCACTTTTCTTCCTCTCTTCTTTTTTGGTGAAAGATAGTGGGGGAAATGTCAAGAAGTGTATACAGGAAAATGATCAATCTGAAGAAATCTGTCCCTACTGGAAAAGCCTTTTTGCCTCCAAGAGAAGTCAAAATAAAAATTTCAAAGGCACTTACCTGACTTTCAAGGTATACAAACTCCTAGACATCCTCTGACTTTGGAAAAATGTATCTGAATCTTCCATAGTTCTTAAATGAAAGTCTTTGATTTGGATGATGACGATTTCACCTCTGAAGAAGTAGCAGGCACCCACCCCTCCAGCTCACTCACCATCCGTCGCTACAAGATGGGAGAACATTAATAAGCATAGAATGTGCCTGATCCATCTTGGCCTTTCCCTCCCCTCATTCTTTTGATGCTGAGTGCTTCCAGTTGTGCCAGTCTGTAAACTCTCCACAGAATTTTGTATTTTCCTTCAGTCTCTCTCTCCCTCTCTGTAAGATTTCACCAGCCTATTAATGTTAGAATGTGAGTGTTTATTAAATCCAGATATCTATTTATCTATTGGTCTATCTTTATGCAATTCATACACATGCATGTCTGCTGAGGCATGGTCCTGGGTATAATGTTCCATTAGAGTGAAATGTTTACGCAAAGGAAACTGAGGAGTTTAGCTATTATAAACCTGGACACTGTCAGTTTACTTACAAGAATGTCATATACAGTCCATGGCCAACCTTAAATTGAGACCCGATCACATCTCTCCTTTCATATCTGTCCCTTTTTGTCTTGACTTGTGGCCCATCACAGGCAATCTAGGATTAGTTCAGATGCAACAAGAACCTTAATATTAGTGACTAGTATGATTATTTGAAACACACTGTGCCTACAGGGTGAATATCAGACCATTTCTTTCTTTATGAGAGGATACCTATTCCTATAACTTCAGAAAACTACCCCACAGCCTGTCACATCACTCTCTCCCTCAGAAATAAATTTACACACAACTACTACTTTTTTTTCCTATTGAATGAAAAACTACATGTCAAGTCCCCAGTCCCCATTCATGGAAGGTAAGCATGGATTTGAGAAGGCTTAGGAAAAAGCAAGAGTTGTTGGATGAACCAGAAGAACCTACTACATGGAAGCCAATTTGGAAATACCTGCCTTTTCCTACAAGCTATATTCTCTGCTCTGGGAAAACACACTTTATTTTTAGATCCCATGAATAACAGGATGTTAGGTGATCACCAAAGACAGGGACTGCTCTGGTTAAAACCCTGCCAGCAAGCTGCACTTATCTGCAGAGTAACCCTTGGCATAATCACAAACAACTGGTGTGATTTTAAACATAAGTGCCTGGCTAGCAATGGCATTAGCTGAGGGGAGGGGAATCCAGCCCCTTCCCTTCTCGTCCCCGCTGGTCACACGGTGGCTCTCGCTGCCGCCTGCCCATCCCATAGCCCCGCTCCCTCCTGCCTCACCCCCCGAAAGGGAGCTGAGCTCTAATGACCTCCCATGCACTTACATCTAACAGATACGTTCTTGAAAACAGAATCAGACCTCACACATCTACCACCACTTTAAAGGCCTTCTCACCGCACCTTCTGCTCTCTGTTCCCTACACTCAAGGGAAAGAATTGCACAAAGGCCCCCCTCTCCCCGCCCTTTTCACCTAGCTCTTCCCAACAGCAAGAGAATCTTAGAAGAGCCAAAGGAAAGTTAAAGAAATAACTCCTGTCAGCTCAGGGAACAATTTCCACATCTTGCTTTTGCTGCTGTTAGAGGGCTGGGTGCAACTTTACTATCACTTCTCTCCCTCTGTTCCCTGTTTTCTCTGGCTCCGTGTGGATTTTGTTTGCTGAGTCAAGCCAGTCAATGGGAGAATCTTTCCATCACCACTTCCCAAAGACTGTCCCTCTTTCCATTTGATGCTTACCCACTTATGAAAAGGGAAAATGAAAAATATAATCCCAGAATCAGTCTTGGTTCACCTCCTCTCCCTTTCCTTAATACTCTGTTACTCTGACCCATCAATTTTATGAACTATCTTTTATTGACCAGAGTGGGCTGAGTCACGTGAGGGACAAATTTACAGGGGTGCCTTAGACACACCATGTGTCACAAAAGGAGTGTGATCAGGGGCTGGATGCAAACATGTGCATCACTGACATGTTACTGGGAGTTGCTCACAATTGCATTGGTTAGTGCAAACACTCAGAATTGTGCAAAAGCATAACAGGGTTTTTTCTTCACACTAAAATAAACAAAAGCTGTGGGGTGATGAGCCACGATACCCCACCTCAGCTGGCACACCCTGGTACCATCTCTGTGACAGAGCACTGAGATGATGTGCTGTGTCTCTGAGCACGTAAATGGATAGCAGAGCTGAAAGGTCTACTCAGTCCTGGTCAGTCAGTAACAGTGGAAAACAGCTGGGGAGGCTTTAGCATTGGTTCAGAAAAGCCACAAACTGATAAAAATAATTGCTTGGATATAAACTCAGTTTACAATTTTGTAATTGATGAGAGTTTGATAGGGCAGCCCTCATGTTGAGAAGTTTTACACCAGGTCAGGTATCACCTGTCTGTACGTTGTCCCTGGTGCTGTGCCGGGTGTGCAGCAAATCCAGCAAACCCTCTGCTGGGTGCCATGGGGAATTCAGTGAGACCATGACCACATGGTTGTGCCCACAGTCTGACAGTGCACAATGACACCAGAGTGTCTTCCTTTACACGTTCTAACAGTGACTTCTTCAAATAAAGAGCACAGTAAGTTATTTTGCATAGCAGACCAAAAAGACAGCCACAATCCATTTATATTCAACTAGGGGATCACAACACCCCCTCCTCCATAGGCTCTTCAGCTCTGATACAATCATCTCCTTTCCAGCAGTCAGCTCTGGGGCTCTCTGTCCAGCAGCAAATGAAGAACTGAGGTACCAGTTACTTCTTACAAACCTCATTTCTTCCACTAATTATTCCCCTCATTTTCACAGTCCCATTGCCTGCCTTTTCTTACTATTCAGTCATTTCTTCCCTAATACCTCTTTGGTGACTGGAAGAGAACAGAAGCAGGGGAGATGAGTAATACAAACTAAACTGGGGATTGAACTTCCTTCAGTTTTTTTTTTTTTTTTTTTTTTTTTTTTTTTGAAACAGAGCTGGGGAAACTGCCAGTCAAAGCAGAGCCTCCTCACCCAGTCCATTCCCTCACTGCCCGCCCAAACTTATCCCCATTTTTCTGTAAGCCATAGGATTCGCTCACTGTTAAGAAGCACCTGAGCTGGTGATTTTTCTGTCCTTTTGAGGCCAAGGAAAGTCCCTGGCTTGGCTGCATGCAAGGTGGCAAATTTAATTCTCTTAACTTCTTCTTCCCTAAATCTACACTGCCTGCTAATCTCCTGCATCCCTGTAAAAAAGTCACGAATGAAGACTCAAGTTGTCAAAACATCACTTGTCTTTTCCACCAACGCTGGTGGAAGCGTGGCTGTGCTCAGCCAGAGCAGAGCTGAGTGAGCTTTGAGAAGGTCCCTGTTTCCAATTTAGCACAGCTCCCAGGAGGTATTACATTTCCTGGTGCAGAGCAGAAAACGCTTTGAGATCCTCAAGCACAAAGCCTTGTTGTTTTATTCATTTGTAGTGCTGAGCAAATTCTCTTTTCAAGGCTTCCAGTGGGGAAGTTTCCTTCAGTTTCTCCATAGCAGCGTCCAGATTAAAGCTACCTTTACCCTTTTAGTGTCTAGAAAGCACGATTCCTCCAAAGACAGGTTTTATTTCCTGTATTCCTGGAAGATCTTTTTAATTACAAGAAATACTCTCTTCCTAATTACAAAAGCATATGAGCTCATCCTCTATTCTGTTGTGTTGTTGGCAAAGCCTCTGGAAGAGTTCTCCAACCTGAAACTTCCAAGGAATCTATTAGGAAACCCATCCCAACTTCCAGATAAGACGCTGCCAGCTTTATTAAAAGCGCACTGCTCGAGCAGGCTCACACTCGCATTGCAGTCATTCTTGGCACTCCTGCAGCCTCCTGCATCCAAGTATTCTGCACTGCTCATTCCACTGGCTGCCTGCTCCTGCCATCCCCACCACTAACGCACCGAGCGCCTCCCGGCATCACCTGGAGCACGTGTATTTAGCAGCACTTCACGAATGGCACGTTTATAAAGACCCTCTGATGTCATGCCCACTCCTCCCCAGAGAGAAACCAGGGCAGGGAGTCAGAGAGGGCTCTGGACCAGGACACTCAGGCTGGCTCGGTGTCTCTTGCTCCTGGGGCAGCCTCTCTGATGCTTCATGTGTTTAACATAGCTCTGTCCCCAAGCACTGGGCTACCATTAACTGACCAGATCCCAGGATTTTTCTCGAATTTTCTCTGGATTACAACCAGGGCAAGTTTGCTGCTGCTTCAAAACAATGTCTCTCTGATTACAACCTGGGCTGACAATTATAGTGATTTAAACCCAAACTAATTGTGAAGTACTTTGATCATGCTTAGCACAACTTGTGGTTTGTAGGCTGCAAAAAGTTGAAAGGAACCCTTGGGTTCATAATTTCCTTGAATATAAATTTTATTTTGATACATAAGGTATGATTTAATATTAAAATTAACCTTGCGTTTGTTTTCCCCCTCAACCCATTTATTCTTTGAATATTATTGCTGGTATAATTTTCTCTCCCTGAGCTTAATATTTACCACACAATTTGTTTTAGCTTGAACCTACTTTCCTTGTTTATTTGCTTTATTAAGAACAGTTTTCTGAAGGTGTTGTGGTTTTGTTTTGGGTTTTTTTGTTGTTTGTTTGTTTCAGCCATGAAAGTTTTTGTTTAGTTTTTTCATGTTGTTGCTGAAAGAACATGGGCTGGCAGCACAAATAGCTTTCTCTGGGGCAGAGAAAAGGCATCCAGCATCACCCAGCTGGCTCCAGAGGGGTTACTGTGAGGATCTCTCTGGCACTGCCAAAGTCCCAGCAGCAATTTGTGCTGCATCAATTCAGCCCATGCAGTTTTTGTTAACGCAGTATGGGCAATAAATCCTCCCATTTCTCTCTGCTCTCTTTGCATTTTAAGGAGTCCAGGACATTTGCTTTTGCAACAGTGACGAGCTGCATCCGCTGGCTGCAGCCAAAGCTCCTCAATGCTTCTTGCCAAGCACTGCAGGTCACATTTGTCTGCAGCATTCCTCAAGTACAAATAAAGAGTAGTGCAGATGCTGACCCCCTTTAGGGAAATTTTGTGTTTCCCTCCATTATATTCTGCTGCTTCTACCCGTTGCTGGCACAAGCCTCCATCCTGGGCAGCCCTGGACCTTTCCCATCTCCAGCCCAGCTTGCTTTCAATGTGGTTGCAGGTATGAGTGGCTGGTTCAAAGGGAGGTGCACATGTTGGCCCCATCCCCGAACTGGCGCCTCTCTGCCTGGGAAACCTGAGAGTTTCTGTCCTTGCTTATGAACCGTGACATCTGCACATTCCTCGGGCGCTGACCCCCGGGGGCCAGAGGTCACCCCAAGGTCAAGCAGTTTCCTCTTTCACCACCAATAGAGACCTTGACTAGAGGTAAATTATGTTGCAGTTTAAGGAAATAATTTGAAACACTCTTGTAATTATAATAAATTTTGCTGTTTACATTTTAATCTTCAACCCTTTCACCCTCTGGTTCTCTTGTTTAAGAAAAAAAAAAAAAGTGGGGGATTACATATTTAGCAGAAAAACTCCTGCCATGGTGGACAGTTGAATAAATAACTGAAGTTCCAACAGCACAACAGCTCCAAGGTCTTTGTCTGCCTTCAGCATGAACATACACCTTTGTGAGTGCAAAATCTACTTAATCTTCAGATAAATATGTTCTTGTAGCAAGAATGGAAACATAATATTGTGTCAGGAATGTCACGTGATTCCCAATTCTCCATGTTGAGTAACTGTAAAGTTACTTGAAAAATTTCGAGCACCTTACTCAGGCAAAATTCCAGTTGACTCCTATGAAATTCTGCAGTAAAACAGACTTTGACTCCTGGCTATAGCAAGAGCAGCTGTTTTACTGAGCATACATTGTCATTTGATCATTTTCTCTTGCTGCTCACGAGTGCTGACGGGCTTGGAAAATCTTCCATTCAAAGGAAAATGCTCAAATAGTCACAATAAAGTCCTTTTAGTTTTCAGCTGGGTACCTTTACTCCATCTGATAGTTTGAAACCCTGGACACGTGCTACCATTCCTTTTTTGTCCAATACACACCATCATCCAAAAACTAAATGTAGAGTAACACAGGGAAGAAGCAGAGCAATTGCAGCAATAAGGTCTGTGGTGGCATTAAGAGCTGCAGGAATGAACAGTTGAGGAAACCAGGGAAAACACCAAAACTACTTGGTACAAACTAATGCACAGGGCTTCCCTTGCAAGGACACCTGAACTTTGAGCCCATCACCACTCTGAAAGAGAATGAACTCAAGCTCCATGTGTAGGTGTCGGGGTGTTTGCAATCCTACCTCACTCCAAGGACCCTGCTCATGTGCTGTGCAGCACAAGCACAACACAGTAAGGCTAAGGGAGCAAACAGAGCAAGTGCAATTGAGATCAGCACTCTAATCTTTGTTCTGTCACAGAGGAGATGTGTGTCCGAGGGCAGATAACTTCACTTCTCTGCTTTAGCAAGGGCACTTGGGAAGCAGATACAACAATCACCTGCAGAAAATGCCTTGAGAGTTACAATTGCAAGCTGCTACTCGCAGCAACGTTGCGTCTGTGCTAGGTATTATTGTAGAGTGCCACAGGTTTTGAGAACCTTGGATCACAACAGCTTATGAAGTGATTTGCCTTTAACAAAGAAAGAAAGGAAATACAGAGAAATAACAGAGGCTAAAGGTACTCACTCACCAGGAAGCAGAGAGGAATCTGCAGCAAGGGGCAGTCAGAATAAAGCAAAGTGGCCTAGAACTGCCAACTTTAAAATCGAACCCCCACTACAGTCAGGTTTTCTGGGAGGGAGTTCCTATAAGGGGAGGCTCAGTGCAGCTGGATAAGTGCTAAGTGGGTTTGCCTTGTGTAATGAATAGCTCCCTATCACCAGGTGATCCTAAAGCATGGACAAGGTAAGGCACAACACAGTTTACTGGAAAGAGAAAAGGGAATATAAGGAATCCCTGACCAATCAGTGTTTTTGATCCCCATGTGCTCTTGGTCTGTGTGATCGGTCTCTTCCTGGTGATGCAGCATTGCATGGACAGGGCCAAGGGCCACTTCAGTTCCTCCCTTCCCTGGCACAGCCCTGCCTGGGGCAGCAGAACAGCCCTGGCTGCCCCACTGCTGCCTCTGCCCTGCACTGAATTCTGTGAGCTGTGCATGCCAGAGATGCACAGGGGGCTCCCTTGCTGCCCTCAAGTGAAATAACTTCTGGCCCAAAGGGGTAACTGTAGCAGAGAGCAAGAATGAATGTCTTCTGCAGAAGGAGGGGAGGAAGGTGTCCCTTCTCTGCTTGTGAAATGTGGCAAGTCTGTAGCTGGTGAGTGCCATCTTCCTCTTGGTAAGACAAGTTCTTTATCTTTCTTTTCCTTCCTGGGGAGCCCTTCCCTGGCCAGCTGGCACAGGGTACCAATATCTTGGCCTCCCATCTTGCTACAAAAAAAAAAAAAAAAACAAAAAACAAACCATCCTGTAGCAAGCACTGAGAACAGTGTCCTGACACTTTGAATTGATATACTCCTTTGAGACACACACGCAGCCTGCTCGATGAAAACTGTTGAGCCCAGAAGCAGATTTTCAATCCTCACACTGATTCACATCAGTGATTTCAACAGGAGATACTCTTGGCTGGATAGGAACTGGAAGCTCTCCAGACCTCAGATCTGGACTTTAGCAGAAAGTGTGTTTCTTTAGCACTCTGGTGCACTTGTTGTACTGCACCAACACCGCCTGACAGTGTAATTCTACCTGCGTCCAAAATCAGCAGCAAAAGTCTCACTGCTTTCAGATGGAAACCGTTCCAAGCTCTTAATCTTAATTAAGTGTCCAAATTAGAAATTAATCAGCCTTCCACGTTCAAAGAGTTGGAAACAGTGATACTCTGTGTCTTCTCAAAACATGACAAATGAACCGTTGCTAAACACAGTGTATAAAACAAACCTGTAGAGGAAAGCATTGAGCTGGTACCCAGGCAGCAAAATAGACATTCCTTTCCATTGGACAGTGCTGCTAAATCTGGTCAGTTCCCAGATCTGGCCTTACTGACAGTCTATGAGGAGCATGGGAAATGAAACTTGGCTTCTGCAGTCCTTGCTTTCCATTCAAAATTCCCATCTATTGCTGAGAGATTTCTGAAAAGCAAACTCCATCTCTCACTGCAGGGGATGCCCCAGCAATAGCTGGAGTTTGACTACAGGGACTAAGAGAGGTTTCCCCATCCCTAGTTTCTACAAGTACATTAAATTAGATCAGTAGCTTGTTTAGGGGCAAAACCTGGGCTGACAATTCTTTTGGTGCACTGTGGCCATGCCTATGTTCCTCTGATGACAGGGTATCACAGAAATCATGTAGGAGTTTCCATGGATCCTCCCAAGAAGTAGCAAATATCTGTCACTCCTATAAGTAGTAGTCAGCAGCAGTGCTGATCCAGAGCCCCACTGGGCAGATGTGCATCACTGGAGGCAGTATTAGACTCCACATCACAATGAAATGCTTTATTGTTTAACTTCTGTGAGGTTTTGAGAAATAATGTAAAAGAAGAGAAGACAAGTGAAAACCTGCCAGCAGACTGGACCATGTTTTTGTCCAACCCTGGGCTGAACCCAGAATCCCACAGTTACTTCCCCCAAAGGAGACAGTGTCTCAGTCAAATTCGAGAGACAAGTTTCTCTGGGAATTCAGCCACAGGACTCCTGTCCTGCATTAACTGCAAACATGAAACAAAAGGATATAACTGAAATCCAAGAAGCCTGGACTATGGACACGCCAGATTATGAAAGCATCAGGGTACTGTGATCATTAGCCATCTCAGTGTCAAGTGCTAAGAACATATATTTAAGCAGATCCATGTTCTGAGAATCCTCTCATTTATTTTTCTGTTGACCAAGAGACAGTTTATAAGATTCATGATCAAAACTGCAGCTCCCTCTCCCATTTTCTCTCCAGAGTGGAGAGCTGTATGCCCCACACACAGCTAACCAGATGGCACAGATATAAGGAGTAGGGATCAAGATGTTTGCTTTTCCCAGGAACATGTAAGTACAGGACAGATCAGGGTAAGACTTGTCTGTGCTTTTACCCTCTGAGAAGGAAGCAAATGTCCTAGTGACAGACCTACAGGAACCCGGTGGTACTCTGAGCATTTTCTCTTCCTGCATCTAAACCCACATGATCATGTACAACCAGGTTGTAATAATGTCACAAGGGGGATGTTCTGCCACAGGGAGATGGATGGAGGGATAGGAGGAAAGATGTGGAAACATCCCCTTCATAACTTCTCTACCGAGCTGAGCCAGGTCCAAGGTGCCAGGGATGGCTGTCCAGCACAGGAAAAGTAAAACAGAACTTCTCTCCAAGAAGTGTCCGAGTTCTTTTGCTTTATTAGCAGAACAATTTTAAAAACCTGCTCCTTCCTTCTGTGGAGACATCTGAAGTCTTTATTTTCCATGTATGTGTGAAAGTTTTTAGGTTGCTCTGGAAAATGCTTCCATCCCTCCTTCCTGATTTGTTTTCTTCTCTTACCTCCCCTAGTTTTAGTTCTTTTCTTACAATTGATAGCTATATCTCTTTCACTTTAATTTAGTGATTAGAAGTCTAACAGAGAGGTTTTTGCACCACAGGGTCAAAGACTTAATTTCACTCATTCTAGCTACTTTCTCTTTCTTGGAACAGCAAAGTTAGCTATTAAAATATTTTGGTAGATATTCAAGCAAACTTGAAAGTCAGGTGGTGCTTAGATAATCCTATGGACCACCAGAGAACACGGTGGGGAAGGGAATGGAGAGGGCAGCTGGTTCATCTTCCTCATTTCTGTAAGTGTCTGGTACTGAGAGGAGAAGCAAAACAATCTGCCTGCTATGGATGTGCTGTCCTGGTCCCCTGTAAAGCAAAAACTGGTTGTATTGGGATAAACTTCTTGCCTGAGCTCTAAAGGAGCTACAGGAGTGGGAATGGTCAGTCCCAGCCAACAACCAAAGGAAAACCAGAGCACAGAGTGTGAATGCTGGCACAGAGAGGCTGAGCTGACCCACCTCACAGTCTCTTCTGCCTGACCCCAAATGGACACTCATCTGTTCAGCCAGGGCTGCCTGCAGCAATGAAGGGGCTCTAACCCCTGTGGTGCTCACACAGGATAAACTTTGCCAGCTCTCTCCTTTACTGGAACAGCTACTCCTCTCCTGAATCAGTAAAAGCTGTTTGGGCTCTGACATTTCTCTCACTCACCCTTCCTGCAAGCCACGCAGTTCAGGAGCCCACCTCTGCTCCTGTTCAGGCAGAGCAGATTATTCATATCTCTGTTGTCTGATTTAACCCTTTTCAGCTCCTGTATCCCCATCAAATGTAGAACTTTTGTTCTGTTGTGTATTAAAGTGTTGTTGGGAACCAACATATCCTGACATACTTGACACATAAAGAAGGAGGGAATTGCAAATTTTCATAGGAACTGAGGAAACCACAGTAGAGGAAAGAAAGATTTTAGTCACATCTCACATACAAGGGTTGTCTTACAACGAGCATGTGAAGCACCTTGCACCAGAAGCCCCCACCTCATCCACTGCTGGAAGCCACAGCAATGCAGGAATAGTGGGAACCTCACCGGGGCAGATATTTATGTGTGTGACCTGTTCAGCCAGTGAAATCACTTTGAACAACAAGACAGCTTTTTTCAGTCTGAAGAAATCGGTACATTCACCCCAGCCACTATTTATTTTATAAGTGTCCTGCATATAATGAAAGGAACAATCTTTCTTACCATCTGCCTTGCTGAAAGGCACATTTTGTGTGTCGAACAGTTTCAGAGAGCTAATGGCAAAGTGCACATTACTAGCCCAGCAGTGAAAGCATTTGTAAACATCATCATCATCAAAGAGGCCTAGAGCTGCAAAGGCTGTTTTTTGCCTTGTGAGTTTATGTCTGTAAATGACTAATTGGTAAAGTTTTATCTGCAGAAGGTGGTTGGTGGTAGAAGATATTTACAAGAAAGAAAAGCAGGAAATAATTCATCTTGAGAAGCTGAATCTAATCTGAGATGTTCGCGAATTAAAATAGGCTTTAAAAATGAGTCTATTTTCTTTTTTAAAAATACATAAAAATACAATTTTACTTTTCACAAAATGAGAAATGGGAATACACAGCCAGAGGGTGTAAAAATCTGGAAAACAGATGAGAGTGAGACCACATGTCTCTGGCTGTTAGATCATACAGGAGATACCAAATAGGAGTGTTTTGGGATGGAGGAGCTGAGCACTTGCACCCACTTGCTGCACTTGCCATTAATTTATTAAAACCAAGCAAGATACCACATTTTGAGTGAAACATCAGCTTCACTGTGGAAAACAACCACTTGCTTTATTTAGTACAACCTTCAAAAATTATTCTCCCTTGAGACAAAACCAGAAAGGTAAAACAGGGTATTGCAAGCGGGAGAGCAGTATTTTCCTTTAGCCCATGAAGTTGTTAAAACAATTTCAGATGAGCTTGGTGTTTAGTCTCCACTGCAGGAAATATTGTTCTACCTGTCTGAAATAGCTCTTATTGGGAAAATAATGTTCACTACCTCTGCTGAAAAATCAAGGGGTGGCTCTTCAAAACACTTACATGACCTCTAAAACGTACCCCAAATAAAAGAATAAGGATGCTGGAATCCCCGTTAGTTAAATGGTCTCCTAGGTATTCCCTGGGTTATGGATGTGTTTAACTAATAGAAAACATCACCCAGCCTGATTCCTGTCCTAGAAGCAAAATAGGGATAATTTAGTATCAGGGGTGATTAATGTCATTTACTTACCCATTTTGTTATAGCTGTTACTGAATTTAAAATGCTACTCACAAATTAAATATTTTACAACCATTTTGCTCCTAATTAGTTGCAGATCACAGATCTCCTTTAAACATAATGGCTGTTTAGGTGGTGGGGTTTGCAATGCACATTGTTTTTTTACAATCACTTCTGACATTTTGAGAATTTGTTTAATTTTGATTAATTTCAGTTAAATGAGAAGAGAGCATATGATCTCTTCGCAATGGTCTGTTGTTTCAAAGTGTGGTTTAAGTGCACAATATCCTTTAGCTATTAATTTGCACACTTTGCCATGTACATGTTGGAATTTAAGAGTCTGAATTAATGTAGCTTAAAGAGATGTTATCTTGATTGTTATTTGGATCAGGATAGTTTAACATACCCTTAATAAAAACAAATACCCTGTCACATAATGACCCTAAAGTTTTCACGGATTTCTTTTGATGATATCTTTTAATGAAATGTTTAATTGGAATGAGAAATAGTGAAGTAGAGAGTGCCCCTCCTCTATATGAGCAGCAGAGGAAAGCTGTTGCTTTTTTCCAGCAGGCTGACAAACAGCTAATTTAGGATGCCAGTGACTTCTGAAAGTTGTAGTGAAGCCAAGGTAGGTCTGCCAAGAGGCAGGTAAAAGTAGTAAACAAACTTGATACTCTATTTCAGTTTACCCCACTTAGAAAAAAGTTTACGTATGTACTTGGAAGAAACCTTAATAGCCTGTTTAAAATATCAACAAGGTGTTTTTACTGTGTGGTGTTTTTTGTTGGTTTTGTTGTTTGTTTGGTTTGGGTTTTTTTAAAATCACAGCTGATCTACACCTTTATTCTCTTAAATGCACACAGGGCAAAGAGAAAAACCATCTGAGCTGAAACATAATGATGACTGAAGTTTCCACTCCAAGGTATTAACAGAGAAAAGTCTCTCTTAAATTCTGTACTTTTAAAAGGATACTGGTGGTTTTCACAGAATCAAAGGAGTTTCCTTCTAAACTTAGATCAAAAAAAGGTGCTGCCTCTGGGTTCTGCCACAAAGGCACCTCTTTACAGGTGATATTAAATCAAGCATTGGGAAGAATTGGTGAACTGATTCTGTCCTGCAGAATCTCTAGTTCCCTGTTAATATTGTCCACACAAAACCCAAACCTCCCTAGAAGGTGGTGCTAATTCCTCCCAGTTTTTCTCTGCCTGGTGGAATTGCCCAGTCCTGAAATCCTTCCAACACCCTCTGACCATTTGAAGAGCTGCTGTCCTTTCTCCTCTTCCTGCAGCAGCTCTGCCATGTGACAACCTTTGCCCACCTCAGAACGTGTGTGATGTGCTACAGCAACCACGCACAGGCTGCATTTGCCCCTTCCTTCCCAAATTCAAACATTTGCTCCCTGATCATCCAAATATTGATTTAAACAGTCTTTGATGTCATTTGGGGAAAAGCATTCGAATGTTTCAAATGTGGACTCAGTCCACTACAAGAAATACTCAGAGGATTGAGACAAACAGGGACCCTTTGCACTCTCTTAACTAATGTCATATTCCCTGCAGCATTTACTAAAATCATTTAGTCACAAAGGTAACACTGTGGATAAGGAATATTTTTAAATGTTTTGAAAAGACACTGTTATCTGCTTGATCTTAACAGATGAGTTCTACAATCTGAATTCCATCTTCACCAATAGAAAAAGCTCCTGTTCTGTGAGAGAATGTTTATAGAGAACCATATCTGAATTAGTCCTGGGTTTGGTCACAGACTCCTGGCTGGTTTGAGCTCTGATTGAAAAATTAGTTCTTCTTGCGGGTTGTTATTTTCCAGGTACAGATTTCAATTAGCATGAAGAAGCTCTCATTCTCACAAAAATGCTCCCAGCTTCAGATTGGTATATTTAACCAGGACTTGCCAGCTCCTAGGTGTATAAACACCAAAATTTCATTGCTATTTTCCCCCCATTGACATGAAAGGCAAACATAAACATGCTCAAGAGCCAGCAGTGTTGACTGAAATATTTCTAAAGGGTCTTTTACACCTTAAGCACCCACCACTTTCCTGTGATTAAAGGCACAATGTGTGTGAGATATGAAGCAAAGAAATTCTGTAATTGCAAAGATCATTTTTCAGGGCTTGTTAATTCATTTATATTCATTTTCTTCCTGCGCCAATAAAGTCTTGCTTAACTAATTCAGCATCTTTCGCTACAAGTGATGAGGAATGTTAGATTATAACGAAAAGTAGGTGTTCTGCTTGGTTAAGCAAAGGTGCCTGGAAACTGGGTGTGAACTTACAAGTGATATTTTAAATATAATTGAACCATTAATCCTTGATGGACTTGAATAAATGGCATACAGCTTGAGAGAAAATAATTTAACAAAATGCCAATATTAATTGTTTTGGATTTGTGAGAAGAGCAAACCACACAAGTTGCAAGGGAAGGAGAAATTAATCTTGAAACAAAGTTTTTAATAAACGTTGTTTAAAATTAAGCTTCACTGGTGCTAGTGAGCAATACAGAGATTAAATTTAACTTTGGAAGCATTCACTAAGACTGCAAGTTTAAAACAAAGTTATATTGGTTAACAGCTAAAAGCGATGGAAATGAGTTTTCAATTCAGTTCTGGACTGCAATTCAGTAGCCAAGCCAAGCCAAGCTGTGAACATTTCTTTCTGCAGTTTTCTATTTCATTCTGAAAGGACAGTTTATGAGACAGTCAAACTGAGATCACAGCCACATGTTCACCCCTCTAAAACCCCCAAATTTAAGCTGAAGCTTCAGAAGTCCTTTGAACTAAACTGTTTGTTTGATAATCAAACCATAATTTCATAATTCCATTTGTCCAGATCAGCTCCTTTCAAATGTACCAACTGCATCTTCACAAGTGTTAACTGGGGGAATATTAGAGTTAAAAAAGAAAAGGCTGATTTCAAAATTTAGCAGAGAAACAAAAAGCTCTGCTAATGCTGCCCAGACACTGCTCTCACACCTCAACAAACACACACTATCTTCATGTTTAGCACCTATTTTACAGATACCATAAGAAAGAGAAAGCCTTTATAATTATTTATTTTCATATTAAATTCTTAACTCAGAAGTGAGATGTGACCCTTAGATAAATCTCCCATAATACCCCTGATTCCTCCTGTTTGGTCAGGGCTAACAGAATCATATTAACTGGCAATTCTGCTGGGGGTGGGGGGGATGTTTTTCTTCAGTTACTTTTCTTGAAAGTCAAACAGATTAGTCCCCTAAAATGTCTGGGAGATAAATATGCCTCAGTTTTCAAACAAATGAAATTCCAAAATAGTTTGTTGAGGTGAATTCAGTGAATGAAGGAAATAATCATCCTTTTTTCATGCTGCCTGAACTGCAAATCGTTCACTTTATTTTGTTTTAGGTCGGTGGTGAGGGTTTTTTTTAGCTATTTGGAAAAAATGAAAAAAACAACAAACAAAACAACTAACAGGCAGATTTGGAAAGAAGGAAAACTGAATCCTATGTTTTGCTTCTGATTAAGTTCTGTGGATTGTCTTAATTTTAAAAATAAATAAAATAAAATGCTCTGAATGTTCTTGACACTAAAACAAAGCGTGAACTCCTGGAACACTGAGAGTGTGGGTTTTGTAGCTCTGGTGCTCTCCTAAAAAAACGCTCCAAATCTGTCACAGCCCAACTCCCTCCTCTCCCTGCCTCTCTGAAAGCACATTTGAGTTGTTCGCTACACCAAAAGGACCCTTTTAATTTTGTTGCAGAAAGGACTTAAAGCACAAATCCACGGAATTTTGGAGATGAGCACATCCTAGGGATTTTAGGAAGGCATTTTATTTTGCAAGTATTTTGTTTTAAAATGTACGTACAAAAGCTTGTAGAATGCTCAGAGGATGAACTTCCTGAAATTAGCTAATCCTGAACAAGATTCTTTCTATTTAAAATTTTGTTTGTTACTAAAAAACACAGGGTTTTCTAAAAAGAAAATGTCCTGGAAATCTTTCTATTGCATATTCTGGACAAGATAGAAATAATTGTTGCACATAAGTATACATAAATACAAAATGTTTGAGCAGTTTGCTGTAGTAAAAGTAATTAAATAAAATTAAGAAGCATTTGACCTAGGATTTAAATAAAATTTTATACTCAACTGTATGTTAAAGCATGTTCTTTAAATTTGATAGTATTAGATATAAAAAATAATTTAAATTGTTCTTTGTGGTTTTTTTCATGTACAGCTCCATTTAAATTATCTCATTCAAAGTAGTGCACTTTTGAACCAATAAACTCATTCTTAAGTTAGTGTTACACTGATAAACTAATTTCAAACAAATGTAACTCAGTGCCAACACACAATTTCAACAAGAAGCAGAATTACAACAACAAATATCAAACAAACTATTTGACTGCTTGAGCCTGTGTGAAATCTGAGAAAGGTGGGTTTCTCAAACAATTATTATAGCAACTTTGGGTTGTTTGTTGGTTTGGAGCTTTTTTTCCTATTTGATGCAGACATTACCTTTTACTGATGAAACACTTTTAAGCTGGGTTTTGTTTTCAAACTTTAGATAAAAATGAAGCTTCAAGGTACAGGTATGAATTTTCTTTTAAATGATGACTCAGAATTACTTGCTTTCTAAGGAAAGAACACAGCTATTTGCTTTTATACCCATGCCAAACCTCTGCAGTATTTCTTTGAGCTAACCTTTATCCCCTTTTTGGACTTGTACTGGTCTCTGCTAGAAAGCAAGTCAGCTGTAATTACTTACAGGTGAGTTATTCCATCCTAATGAAATAGCTCTATGAAAACGATGTTATTGAATTGAAATGTAGATGGCAGAAACACATTGATTTATTTTGCATGGATTTTTAAACGCTTAACAGTCGCTCCCTCTGCCCTCAGTGCTAAAGAAATTAAGATCCAGCAGAGAGAGAAGTGAACGTGAAGTTCACTTGTAACTTAGACTGATATCATTTTTGCACAGTTTGGGTATAGAATGAAAAATAAACTCAGTTTAATAGTTTCCTAGTAAAATGTCTCAATTTTTTATTTCCAAAAGCTCGGTGCTGGACACAGCAAGGCACGGCACCCTTACACTCTTACCTTCATCATGACATTAACTGAAAGATGAATTTGTTTACTCTGTTGTGCTTTTTTAAAAAGTGTGGGTAACTCCACCCATAACCCTACAACTTCCCACTCACCCAGTCCTTTTTAACCTTTTAAGCACTGCTCCTGACCCTCCACCCTCCCTGCCACTGGAGCAGGCATTTTCAAGCCACATCCATTTTTATTGACCAGAACCACACTGAAACCTCCAGCTGCCAACTGCAGCCCCCTCAGAAAGTGTCCCCAACAGCTGTAAAAATAGGGGTTCTTTCCACACCAGCCTGGAACTGTCTGTGCCCTGGGTTGGCAAAAGGAACCAACTGCCCCTTGCATTTGTCTGCAGGGAGGGGTTGCCCTTCTGGGGCTCTTTTTCCTCCTGTCTCCCTATATATATATATTTATATAATTATTTTTTTGGCGGGGGAGGGACAGGATTTTGTTTTGTTTTTACAGCAGCCATCCAGAGCCCTGGGTATTGATTTTCGGGCACATGAAAGGGATTTTTTACAGGCCTTCCCTGTGGAAGGGAGCAGCAGTAAAAGGTGATACCACCCACTCCGAAGGAATGCTGTGCATGCAATTAGGAGCAAGCTCCCAGCCAGGGGGTTAGAATTCAAAGCAAGGCAAAAGCTCCCCACCTCCCACAAACAACAAATCCATTAAAACTACCAAAGCCATCAATACTAATCAATGCATCCAGGGGCCATTAACTATTTCGGTGCTCGAGGTTTTTCCCCCTCGCTGCCTCCCACTCCTCCTTCCACCGTTCCGTAGTCCCGGGGGCTGCACCCCTGTTCTGAACCTCCCCCCCCCAACTCTTGGCTCGCTGGCGGATGGTTTAAGCACTTTCCCCCGCGCCCGGAGCCGGCCGGGCACTCCCGGCGCTGCAACAGCCTCATTAAATTCCATTAAGTGCCAATGACTTCAAAGGGCTGGTCAGGAGCGTCGGGAGCGCCGGGGCCGGCTGCGGGCGCTGGGGCAGCCGGGGCTCGGCGGACCCTGCCCGGCCCGGCCCGGCCGGAGCTCGGCAGCGCCGAGGGGTAGCAGCGAAGTGGTTAATCAATACCAGAGCTGCAGGCAGGGGAGGGGCGGGGTGGAAGGGGGATAAAAAATGCAGAAAGGAAGGAAATGGAGGGAGTGAGAATTAGACTCACTATAAAACCTCCTCATTCTGATTTACAAAAGAGGGAGGGGGGAGAGATGGGGGACGAGTGAAGAGGGGGGAGAAGAAAATGTGAGCCGAGGAGCGCAGTGCCCCTCTTTCCTGGAGCGGGGATGTGTGTCGATGTGAGCGGGGTTTGGGCTGGAGATGGGTTTAACTACGGGTCCGCAGGCGCGGTGGGATCGAGGGAAAAAGCACATCCATGTAAAACCGACGGAATTAAACTGATTTTTGCATTAGCTGCGTCTCTCTTCTCCCCCCCCCCCTTTTATTTTTTTTTTTATCCTCCCATCCAATCCCTCATTCATAACTCGCATTTAGTGACTGGTTTTCTCATTGCCGCTCCCTCCCTCTCGGACACTGTCAAGCCGAGCACAAGAGCCTGCTTTGTAGAGGTTTGATCAGGGGAGAGCTGAGCTCTTTGGGCTGACTGCATTTCGGTTACATTCAATCACTTTCGAAGCTATCGATTGGATATGTTTATGGAAACATGGAAGGTATTTTTGGCCATCTGTTTAGCTAGGAAATGATTAAGATTATTTCTTTCTTAGCGAAAGGAACGAGATCTCTCTGCCTTTCTTGTTTTCAGTCCTGTAGATAGGAAAATATCCTGAAGAAAATATTGCATTTTTATCACATTAAAACGATTTTTCTGCCTAAATAGAGGTGTAGTTGGGGGGTGGTGAGTTTGGGTACATTTTAAACTTTTAGAAATCGTTTTTGACAGCTTTTAAATTACTAAAACGTTTTGGAGGATGTATTTTTGTTATGAATAGTGTTTTGGGATTTGTTTTTTTATGTTTGGGGTTTTTTTGTTTGTTTTTTTTTTTTTTTTACTTAAAAAAATCCTTTAACAAGTTGCATTTGTTGAAAAACTATAAGAGTCTGGGAAAAAAATAAAGGAACAATTTGAATTTCATTGATATGTAGATACATGTGGAGAGAGATAGGCATACATAGAATAATTTTAAACTGTTTTATTCTCATGTGTCTAAATGAAGGTCCATTCAAAGAAAACTTTTTTTTTTTAATTACTTGGGTAAAAATATGGGAATGGTGAAATCTCATATATTTTAGGGGCAAGTTTTAGGATGATCCAGATCAATGTTTAAATTAAGGGTCCACTTAATTTTTCAAGTTTGTGTGTTAAAACACAAAAGTCAAGGTAGTTGTGCTAAATGAGAAGAGCATTACAGGTTTAGCTGAGCTCAAAAGTGACTTTGATTTCCAGCCTCTCAGAAGGAGTGGTACTGATTTTTTGAAGCTGAAGCAAACCAAAAGTCCAATCTGTTCAAGTTTAAATATGAATAGTCAATGCTGCCCTGTGAACATTTTATGAATCTATTTGTTTCTGTCTGAGTTTTATCAATTAGTTTTGAATCCAACCTTATAGTTTTGTCCACAGAACCAAATGTTTGCACCTAGGGAGCTGGGACAAAAAATATAAGACAAAATGCAAAAAGTCAAATCTAGCCTTCCTAAACATTTGCAGCTTCTGCAAGGATGAAGCTTAAAGTTAATTTATAACTGCCTCTGTAAATAACTTTGGAAACTTCTGTGTAGTTTTTCTTGCCCTCCTCTCTTCTCTTTGTTTCTGTCTGTCACCCACACCCACAAAGCATATGTATGTCCAAGCCCTAATTAAGAAGGTTTTATATGCGTTTGTACATGTGTTTTCACACAGACGGTAACGGTGAAGTGTGTTACTGTGCTGCTCGTGTGGCACTGCAGTAACCTTGCAGATGGGAAGAGTGTTATGAAAGAAATCGTAATTAATAGCATTAAGAAGCTGATTAAAATAAAAAACGCGTTATTGCAGCGGGGGTCTCATTAAGGAATAGTCATGCCTGTCTGCCACAGATTTAAGAACTTTCAGCCACAAGGCCTTGAACTGAGGCAGCTCCAGTTTAAGCAAACGCAGCAGAGACTCCACCCCCCGTGACATCAGATTGAGTTACACTGCAAAAACACCCCAAGATCTGGAAGAAAAAAATTCAGCTTTTCTCCCTCCCCTCCTTGATGTTTAAAAATGATAAAAACGCCATTCTTCTCCAGCATTGGACGTTTGCAAGGAGCCCTTCCTGAAGGCAAACTAACAGTAGAACAAATGTCTTTCCCCAGCCTTCCTTTCCAATGGGAGGGGAGATCAAAACTCCACATTTGCAGCAAAACACCACAAAAAAATCAAAAAAATCCAAAGAATTCCCCAATGTCCCCCAGCCCTGAAACACAAAAATTAAATCAATCAATCCAGCATTACAGCAGAGCAACTGTTTTCTCTCAGAGCAGGAAGGAGCCCGTGGAAAGGCTTGTGGCACACAGTGACAGATCTGGGGCTGGGGCTGGGGACTTTTCATTAACTTTATTTGCAGTTTGTTCAAAGTTAAACTGACAAACCGTTTCGGAGCTTGCTGTAAAATTACACATTTTTCACGTAAACATCCAAGGCAGTTGCCTTTCTCTAGGATGTGTCATTTCCTGTGTAGCTATAATAATACATTAAGTAAAGGGATAGCAATGAATTTACATATATACATATGTATAGGCGCCGTGCATAGGAAAGACAGCAGGATGTTGCATATATACAACAGCAGAAATCGGCAGAAAGCATTTTGTTAAAAAGTTGGGGAAATGACCACACTGAAATAAGAAACAGGCTTCAAATATTCTTTGCATTCAAGACAAGGCTGGCAAGGAAAGATTTACGGAGAAGTCAGTGTGGGACAGGAAAGGCTCAGTGTTTATAGATTTGGGGAGGTGGATGTCATGCTCAGGACACAGGTCACCAAAAAGAGCTACAAAACCAACTCAGTTCTTACCTGCTCCCCACGGGCTCTATTTTACTCTGAATCATGCAATGCTGAACGTGTAGCAAGGCTTAAGGAGACTCTCTGGCGACTGATAGCAAGCTGAAGGAATTAACTGCGGGGATACATGGGGCTCACCTTTGCTCCAGGAAGGACATCTTTCTTTTTGCTGTAAGATATCTTTTTTTTTTTTTTTTTCCCCTCTCTCCAGCAGTAAAGTGTCAAACCCACAAAGGAAGCGATATAATTAGTGCTGGTACCTATTACTAACTCGGATGTCTGAAGAGAGACCAGTGCAGCTTTTCAAATGTCTACCATTTTGAAATCAGAAAAACATTTTCTAACAGACAGAAGAATCCCTCTTGAATCCCCCCTGGCCCTTTTGAATTCACGCCCTGCCTTACATCAAACGCTTTTTTGCTGATTAACTGCACAATCAGGTCCCTGCAGATCAGGGGAAGAATGGAGAAGAGAAAAGCAACCTCTTTTCCAGAGAACAATACCATTATTTCAGCTCCATTGGACAGGAATGTGTGATTTCACAGCCCACTGCCCTTCTCTCCCATCTCCAAAAACACTGCCAGAGATCCACTGCTCCAAGTCCCCACCCATTAGTACCCAGATCCAGCATTTACAACTTGGGTTCAGTGTTTGTGCATGGGGGGCTACACACATATATACACACATATATGGAGAAAATATCCAAATCAGAACCAACTCCCAAGCCCAGGAATAGATACAAAGGAAGTTTAGTTTATTTTTAAAAATCTCTAATATCCTTCTTCTTGTATAATGTAAAATTCTAGTTCACACGGACACAAGTTATGTTTTGAGGTTGGATTTGGTATGAAGGTAGTGAACAAAAGAAAGGATGTTTTAAAATTAAAATAATGCAACAATTTAGAAATATACTTTTTTTTTTTTTTAAAAAAAGACAGATAACAATGAAATGCCAGTAAATACAGTTGAAGGAAAAAAAGAAAAAGCCTTTATACCAACAAAAGTGTATGAAAGTTTATTGCTTTCTCACAGCTTACCCTGTTCCTTTTGCAGATAACTTTGTGTCACTAGTGTGACACATTTTCATTTTACAAACATCGGTTAAAATCAATTGTTGAAAAACTGACGAACTATGTACTTGGACAGGGAAGCAACTGCACAGTTATGAGTTTGTTAGTTAACAATATGGCAGAAACCTTTCCAAGAGAGACTCACCAAGACCTTTCCCTGTGAGAGGAACTGTCTCTCAATGACTCTCTCAGTCTTTGTTGATTAATGTTTCAACGATTCCTGTGTTTTACAATTTGCAGTGCAAAAGAAATGCTAGAGACCTTCCCTCCCTAGCCCTTAAACTTTGATATCGCCTGAATCCAGCTCAGCCGCGAGTACAAAAGGAAAAGCTCTTGTCATGAAAGTGCACTGGAGTGACCTGGTGTGTTCCAGTCGGTCACAATTAAATCCCCTGCCTGGCTCAGCCCGCGGCTGCGGGAGGAGCGGGAGGGGAGCGTGGCCGTCCACACCGCTCCGGGAGGGAGCGGAGCAGCATCCCCGTGGGCACGCACCCACCGAGCGCCCCCGGCAAGCGCTCCCCACCCACGGCAATAATTGCTATTCTAAATTTGACTAATTTAGCGGTTTGGTTTGCCCCGGCGGAGGTTGCTTTTCTAATTGCGGGAAAGGTGTCCAGCTTTGAAACCGAAATAGATACAAACTAGCTGCAACCTCTTGGGCAAGGCAGCCCCCCCAACTCCGACCACACCTCTCCGATCCCGGACCGCTGGGGATCAGTTTTGTTCCCCCAACACCAGCACCGCCGAACAAAAGAGAGAAAGAGAGAGAAAATAATATTTGCTCAGGTCCCCCCTCTGATCGCCTTTGATTTATCTGTTTACAACCGGGACCCCCTCAGTTGAAACAAAAAAATCAATGAGAATGTAGTTGGAGAAAAGGCGGGCAAACTACTGAAAAAAAAAAAATTTGTGAATGGAAGAATGTGTTTGTGCATTCATTGTTAAAATAAAGAGCGTGCCGTGACGTCAGCGCCGGCGGGCCAATGGGCGGTGGGGTAATATTTTTAAATATCCTCGGCGGCAGCCAATGGCGGAGGCGGTGGCAAAGACTAGCGCAGGGGCGAGCCAATGGCGGGGGAGGCATGCTAATGAGGAGCTGGTCAGGCAGGAGCTGAATGTCAACTAGTCAAAGATGGAGGCTGGAGCGGGCAGGCCATGAGGTTGGTACCGGAGGATTCGCCCACGGCCGCACCGAGCAGGGACCCGCGCCCCGGCGCGCCCGGCCCGGCGGCGGGCGGCGGGAGGCGGGAGGCGGGCGGGCGGCGCGGGTCGGGAAGGGGGTGTGGGGGGTGCGCGGAGCCGCGCCGCTCTCGCCGCCTCTTTTGCGCCTCTTTTGGCAACTTTCCCCCCCGCGGCGCGGGGACCCCCCCCGCGTCCCTCCCGCGCCGCGGGCACCGCGCGGGCAGCGCGGCCGGCC